>JAVRXN010000011.1:88062858-88497858 GCA_033556935.1 Timema podura
CAGGAATCGATGTGTGTTAGTCTGGGCCTCAGCATCCAGTGATGGACCGCGCGGGGATACCTACACCACACACGCCGGTCCTGACGTTCTCCTCTGGGTGCTCGTGTTAGGGGATGTTGCCACACTCGCCGGCTGTCCGGTGAGTAAACAGACATCACGCGGTCAGGGTGCAGTGATGGGTGCTGTACCCTAATCATGTTCTGGGTATGAGGGGGAGGGGAATGGTACGTTCCAGTCGCCATGTTTGGACCATGTCGTGCCCTTTCATATCCCCAAGATAGTTAACTTTCTGTGACGTATCAATCTACTGTATTTGTGTGCCTCAGGTGCTACATTAGGTTAAGTAGATATCAATTTTCACTAAAAGAGTTTTTCAGAAAATTAAATAATATTTTATCAAGGTCAACATTGATAACATTTTACTATATTACTATAGATATTTTATAACTATTTATTGTATCAATAAAAAAGTACAGTTACATAGCACATTATTTGACGTATGAATACATGAACGTAGATATAGTAACTGTAATTAATGTCGTGTGTATCAAGGCAGGCTACCTTCATACTTTCACTCGAATATCGGCCGTTAGTTATGAAAAAACTATCACCGTTTTCTCCGTGAAACGTGGGGAAAAAAAGAAGAAGAGATTAGGGCTATTTGCGTTTGGGACCTCCATAACAAGGAGCACACTCGATATCACCCTCCCCTCTTCCTACCGGGATGTGAACACCAAGTCTCTCAAGTACAGTATGAAGGACGATCTTTACCACGTCCGAGGCTCTCATACGACCGGCCCTGACCAGGGAGAGAGCTGGAGGCAGGGCTGGGTTTGAATCCTGTACTCGGGGCTAATCTGGAGCAAGCTGCTCCAGAACGTGGAGAGTTGGGGGAATACAGATTGAACTAATTTAACTTTCCAGTTTATAATTGGGAACTTGTAGTAACATAGGCTGTTTATCAAGACTACCTCTTACAGGGAACAGATGATAGCTTGTTCTTGTACGATCTTAGGCTGTTTATCAATATCACCTCTTACAGGGAACAGATGATAGCTTGTTCTTGTACAATCTTAGGCTGTCTATCAAGACTACCTCTTACAGGGAACAGTTGGTAGCTTGTTCTTGTACGATCTTAGGCTGTTTATCAAGACTACCTCTTACAGGGAACAGATGATAGCTTGTTCTTGTACGATCTTATGTTGTTTATCAATATCACCTCTTACAGGGAACAGATGATAATTACTTTTGTACGATATTAGGTTGTTTATCAATATCACCTCTTACAGGATGATAGCTTGTTCTTTTTTATGATAGTTGTGCTGATAGTGTAAATGTAAACACTATAAATACAACTAGATAATTATACTAAATATCTGATGCATGTATTTTATTTTAGTTTACTTGTCAATAGAATAAATCGACACTACCATTAAACTTGATATATTGAGCCAGTTTCATAGTCAGACTGAGTATTCCTCAAGTGCAGCGCTATACTAAATACAGGGCAACAACTACCTAGACCAATGGAATGTTCAAGATTTATATGTGAAACTGGCCCATTCCATTCTGGTCTAGGTAGTTGTTACCCTGTATTCAGTACATTGCTGCACTTGAGGCGTACTAAGTCTGATTATGAAACTGGCACAATGTCTAAAAGCTACAGTCCTTCAGACCTGAAATGTATCATAGCTATAATATTTCAGAATATAAAGTGTTACACAGTTTTATTGTGTCAGAGTCTATACTCAATATTGTATCAACTTTGTGGTATCCTACCTCTGATGTGCCTGTGGTGAATCGTCTCCAAGTTAGAGTAGATAATAATATGTTACAAAATCCCAAAGCTAAAATGTCAGTGCTATAATATAAGGGAGTCATACTCTTACGAGGCATTCAAGTGACTCAGGGATACAATGTTTCAGTATTACAGTGTATAGTAGCTATATTTCTCAAATTTCGTGTATTTCAAAATTATAGTGAATTTAAATTTTAGTGTATCAGATTTTCAGTGTTTGAGTGATTTTTCCAGGAAGTTAAACTGTCTCAGAAACACAATGCATTTTAAAGTGCCTCAGAAATATATTATATCACAGGTTAGGGGCTCTAAAGCTGCAGTGTCTCAAAGCTAATCTAGCTCAGAGTTACATTATATCAAAGCTACTGTGTCTAAAAGATACAGCCAGTCAAAAATAAAAAGTATACAAAGTATATTAATTTTTAGTCAAAGTGTCTCAGATTAACATTATTGCAAAGTTAATGTGCTTCAGAAATATTCTAACATTCTATAAACCCTGTAACATAATTAGCTAGACTAGAGTTATATTGTATATGACGTGTGGAGCAGGTGTAGAGTTACATGTAGTAGTAAAAATATATGTTCCAGTGATGAGGACAGGTGTAGTGTGACATGTAGTTACAATATATGTTCTATTGACGAGGACATGTATAGTGTGACATGTAGTAGTTACAATCTGTGTTCCAGTGACGAGGACAGGTGTAGTGTGACATGTAGTAGTTACAGTATATGTTCCAGTGACGAGTAAAGGTGTAGTGTGACATGTAGTAGTTACAATCTATGTTCCAGTGACGAGGACAGGTATAGTGTGACATGTAGTAGTTACAATCTGTGTTCCAGTGACGAGTAAAGGTGTAGTGTGACATGTAGTAGTTACAATCTGTGTTCCAGTGACGAGTAAAGGTGTAGTGTGACATGTAGTAGTTACAATCTATGTTTCAGTGGCGAGGACAGGTGTAGTGTGACATGTAGTAGTTACAATCTATGTTCCAGTGGCGAGAACAGGTGTAGTGTGACATGTAGTAGTTACAATCTATGTTCCAGTGACGAGGACATGTATAGTGTGACATGTAGTAGTTACAATCTGTGTTCCAGTGACGAGGACAGGTGTAGTGTGACATGTAGTAGTTACAATCTATGTTCCAGTGACGAGTAAAGGTGTAGTGTGACATGTAGTAGTTACAATATGTGTTCCAGTGACGAGTAAAGGTGTAGTGTGACATGTAGTAGGTACAATCTATGTTCCAGTGATGAGGACAGGTGTAGTGTGACATGTAGTAGTTACAATATATGTTCCAGTGACGAGTAAAGGTGTAGTGTGACATGTAGTAGTTACAATCTGTGTTTCAGTGACTAGTAAAGGTGTAGTGTGACATGTAGTAGTTACAGTATATGTTCCAGTGACGAGGACATGTCTAGTGTGACATGTAGTAGTTACAATCTGTGTTCCAGTGACGAGGACAGGTATAGTGTGACATGTAGTAGTTACAATCTGTGTTCCAGTGACGAGTAAAGGTGTAGTGTGACATGTAGTAGTTACAATCTGTGTTCCAGTGACGAGTAAAGGTGTAGTGTGACATGTAGTAGTTACAATCTATGTTTCAGTGGCGAGGACAGGTGTAGTGTGACATGTAGTAGCTACAATCTATGTTCCAGTGGCGAGAACAGGTGTAGTGTGACATGTAGTAGTTACAATCTATGTTCCAGTGACGAGGACAGGTGTAGTGTGACATGTAGTAGTTACAGTATATGTTCCAGTGACGAGGACAGGTGTAGTGTGACATGTAGTAGTTACAATCTATGTTCCAGTGACGAGGACAGGTATAGTGTGACATGTAGTAGTTACAATCTGTGTTCCAGTGACGAGTAAAGGTATAGTGTGACATGTAGTAGTTACAATCTGTGTTTCAGTGACGAGTAAAGGTGTAGTGTGACATGTAGTAGTTACAATATGTGTTCCAGTGACGAGTAAAGGTGTAGTGTGACATGTAATAGTTACAATCTATGTTCCAGTGACGAGGACAGGTGTAGTGTGACATGTAGTAGTTACAGTCTATGTTCCAGTGACGAGGACAGGCGTAGTGTGACATTTAGTAGTTACAATCTATGTTCCAGTGACGAGGACAGGTATAGTGTGACATGTAGTAGTTATAATCTGTGTTCCAGTGATGATGACAGGTGTAGTGTGACATGTAGTAGTTACAATCTGTGTTCCAGTGATGATGACAGGTGTAGTGTGACATGTAGTTACAATCTGTGTTCCAGTGACGAGGACAGGTGTAGTGTGACATGTAGTTACAATCTATGTTCCAGTGACGAGGACAGGTGTAGTGTGACATGTAGTAGTTACAATCTATGTTCCAGTGACGAGGACTTGTATAGTGTGACATGTAGTTACAATCTATGTTCCAGTGACGAGGTTAGGTGAGGACACTTCTGGCCACCATGTTTGTCCATGGGTCACGGGGTCTGCTAGGGGTTGACTCTAACACAACCTCACTCATGGACACCCCTGTTACCAATAAGACCTTCTTTGGATTCATGGAGGAGGAGGAGGAAGTCGGTGAGTCACGTTCAACCAGTAGGGCTCTTAGCACCTGAGACCTCCTTGTGGTATATCTTAGTTAACCACTCTCCTCCCATGTAATTAGTGGGATCACCATTGTGATGTGATTTATAAAAATGTGAATGCCAAATAAATATTTTTGTAAATAAAATCTCTTGGTATTGGTAAAAAGCATAAAAAATATCATGACTGTCCCTAGTTCAAATCCTGCTTGCGTAACACTAATTTTGAGTTTTGTGCACTTCACTTCGTTTGCTCAAAATAAATAGACAATTATATTTTTTACCTCTCCAATTGCATTTATTTGTATTATTCTTGCCTTTGAGCCACTCAAAATAAATTATCGGATATTATTCTAAATAGTTTTTACTCTAATTATTTTTCCAAACATTTATATGATATAAATTAGTCAATAAAATATATTATGGGCCCTATACTTTTGATATTAATTTAGAAACATCACAATAAACTACAACAGTTATTTTGAGGAATATTAGTTCCCCGGACCAATAATAAACGTGGACAAAATAATAAAATTCAATTCTTTCACAAGACCAATGTTAAAACATAGTTCTAGCATTTGGCACCGTGTAGCAGCATGGTCGGGTTAGACATTTGAAACAATAATGTCACCAAAATTGTTGAGTCAACATTCCTTTCCCCCAACCCTTTTTCTCTATCTTCTTGAAGAATTTAACAAAGGTCCTTGATTTTCCCCTCATTATCTAGTTTGCTTAACAGCTTTATAAGCTTTATAAGCTTTATTTTCACACTTCACTTAACCTTGTACAACATTGCCAGCATTTGTAGAGAATGAATGGTAAAAACTTCAATTAAAACTTAAATATAACTTTGCCGACGAGTCTATTGGATGTTATAGTATTGTATAGAAGTCTAGGATTCACAAGCGTGACATAAATTGTTTTAGAATTTTGGTTTCTAAAAATTATGCTTAAAAAACGTCAAAATATATATTTAATATGTAATCACTAAATTATTTATGTATATATTAAAATTGGCAAGTTTTGTTATGAGCTAATTTTATCAATTTTAGTAATTATTTTTATATATTTTACTCACAAAATCTTTTTTTTTATTATTGAATGGTCAGAAATAAGGGTGATAGTTGTTTTTATCTACGCCTCATACCACTATTATTGATGGGGATCAAACGACGCTAATTTAGATCTGTAAAGTATCTGACTATTTTTTGTAAAACAGAATAATTTTATTTTTAATCCAACGAAATTGGTATAGTACAATAAGATAGAATTAGGTTTTCAATGTCCTATGGACAAAGTTGGCCATCGTCATTAAAGTGATGAGGTCATTTTGAAATAAAATGAACAGTAAGAAGAAGTGAAAGCTTACTCAGGTGAGAGCAGAGTGAGATAATAGCTTACTCAGGTGAGAGCAGAGTGAGATAATTTGCACAAGCACTTAAGATTGTAGTATTATTTTTCTCACGTCTACATTTCGGACGTCACTTTTGTAATGTTACCGTTCACGGTTCATGCCCCGTGTAGGGCAGGGCAGAACTTTTTTTGTTAAAAAATAGCCTTGCGGACCAAATATTGAAACTAATAATAAAATGTTCCATAGGAATACTTTTTCTGAATCTAATTTCCTTAAATTTAAAAAAAAATTAAAAATTATTAACTTAAGTCAATTTTAGACACACTTGGTTTGATTAAAATGAACCGTAGTATCAAAACCAAAATACTGTATTTATGTTCTAAGGAAGTTTGTGTTTACCGATCTTTGTCGAAATTAGATCGCATCTGTCTGCGTTTGTATTTTATCAAATTACAGAATTACAAATATCTTTGATCTGGTATGAAAAATCCCAAATAGATATTAGTGATTAGCATTGAAATGCGTGGTTACCCCGGGCAATGCTTTTCTTTGATTCAAATAGACATAAAAATAATACTGATTTTTAATTCTTCTGAAACAGTTTTTAATTAATTTAAAAAATCTAATCCAAAATTTAAAATTCTGCCTTCTAGATACACATGTTCGTGGAGAGGGTCTGCTAGTTTTAAAATGTGGTAAATTTCGCAAAGACAAACAAACAAACAAACAAACACACTCTTCATTTTATTAATAGAGACATGCAAGTGAATAATAATTGTATGCCAAGTTTTTCAATATATACAGCGATTAATTATTATTAGATGTCGCCATTACTATTTTGTTATATTCCAAAATATTTTATATTATTTTTCATTCATTATTTCTAATATTATTTTGAAATCCGTAATAAAAGCCCCCCTGTATTTATTTATCTTAGTTAAAACCAAAATTTATATTTCTATAGCGTCAATCTTACCAACATTGTTTAGTAATTTACCTTGAATATTCCTGTCCTCCAAAAAAATTCCGTTCTAAGAGGATCAAAAACCAAACCGGCGGATGTCTTGATAAGAACCTATATGTGTTTTTTAAAACTTTGACTAGATCTACAAATTAGTTTGAAAATTATTAGCGGGACACACATTAGTTCTTTTTCTTATCTACTATGAAAAAAATCTAAAATTAAATTTCAAACAAAATAACACCATTTTTAAATATTTAGAATTCAATTTAATAATATCGTATATTACTTGTGGATCTTACTTTGATATACAACAAGGAATAGCTAATATTACTTTCACCATTTACCACATTATTATTATTATTATTATTATTATTATTATTATTATTATTATTATTATTATTATTATTATTATTACTATCACTATCCTTTATACAACTAGTGAAAAGTGGCTCTGGATATGAGACGAAACAGTATGGCTCAGTGACATGTAAAGCCGGGTTCGATTCCCGTGTCTAGACTTATGACTTATCAATTAATATAAGGAGTAGTTAGCTAGATATTTGTTTTGATTTATTAAACGCACGTGATGACAGAAGAAAAGTATTAAATTATGTGTCTGTATATAAAATGATTTAATTTATTTGTTGTGGATGTTCTGTACTAAAACTAATGTACTAATCCATGTCTTTAGTACGAGAGTGCATGGTCTTGTCTGACCCAATATCGACCTACTTTATGGGTTTAAATGGACGACTGAGGACTCTAATATAAATGTGTAGACATGAAGATCTGCAACCGATATTAAAATTACAGTTTTTATCGTAAGTTGAAGAGGTCACCTCCCCCAGACACATCTCCGGACCCACTGGGACTACCGGGTCCATCTTCAGGTGGGGGGGTTCCCCTTGAGATCTCCTCAAAAATAAATCTCCCAACCCCCTCTGTCTTCTCTTATCCACCAGACGCATTTGCAGAAAAATTCCCCACTCCTTTCCAGCCCTCCCCTTCCCAGCCCCTCCCCTTCCCATATTTTTTCCCCTACTTTTACCCAAATGTTGCGCAATTTTAGAACCGGTTTGCTAGTGTTTTTTACTATTGGTAGCCTGTAACAAAAATGTACAATTTTATTTTTTTAAATCGTCTGTCATTTCAAAAGTTGAAAAATAGAGGGATACACAATGTTAAATGTTATCTTTCTCTGTGTTGGAATGTTCTGGAAGTGCAGGTATTAACAACCTTCTGTGGAAGAGTTGTAGTAGTCTTGTGTGAGGAGGTAGTAGGTTGTGTAGTCTATCGTGTGAGGAGGTAGCAGGTTGTTGTAGTCTATCGTGTGAGGGTAGCAGGTTGTTGTAGTCTATCGTGTGAGGAGGTAGTAGGTTGTTGTAGTCTATCGTGTGAGGAGGTAGTAGGTTGTTGTAGTCTATCGTGTGAGGAGGTAGAGTTGCTGTAGTCTATCGTGTGAGGAGGTAGTAGGTTGCACACGGAATAGATTAGCGGATACTAGTTATAAGAAGGGTCTCCAGGTCACCGAGAAAGTATCAATCGCTGTCAGGCCACACGGTTTAAAATACAATGGTCTGTTTAGTTCTCTGGAACTACTTCTATTCCGTCCAAGCTTATACTCCCTTCCGCCCTTCACCATCCTTTGTCATGTCAATAAGAAATGGAGAGAAGAAAACTACAAAACTTCTTATCTCAAGGTAAAGAGGAAATCTCGCTGCTAGTTCTAAAATATCTTAAAACTTTCTGTTATGATCCTATCTAATAATTATTGTATTTGTCAGAGGAAGGCTAAATCTAGAGCCCTTTTTCATCAAGACTGGTCTCACAGCTCCGAAAATATGATTAAAAAGTAGTTTAAAATGAGCGAATGTAACATTTTCATACATTTTTGTTCAATTAATAAAATTCAAACTATACGGCTGTTAAGAAAAAAGAACCTTGTTGGAAAATTTTCACTCTATTTTGGCGTGAACCATATTTTTAAATACCATATCTTATAATTAAAATATTGCGTTATAGCTGAACTTCTGCGCGGTATTTTCTCGTTCACTGAGGCGGGCCCCTTAAGGCCATGCTCACTTATTGACCGGAACGTGATGACGTCATGCAGGATATGTTCACACGTTCTACTGAAGGATTCATTAACTCCCTGGTAATCCTCTTATACGCTGATAGTTCCATAACTACTCGCTAGACTGCGTCGGTTAATATTACACCGAAACGAGATGTTCGGTTGTGGTAATACCCGGAGGGAGATTACACACGTATTACAAACAGACACGACTTACAAACTGATGCAACTTAGATAGAAACTAGGACATGACCGCCAGGTCCATAGACCAATATTGTTCTAAAATGCTCGAATCAGGAATAGAACTAGAAGCCTCCACGACCAGAGTCAAATGTTTGCAAGTGACGATATTAACAATACAATAATAAAATTGTGTCACGCTTCAGTGGCCGCATGGTCTAAGGCGTGCTACTCTCGCAGTAGACAAGACTACCGATGACGGGAAGATCGAGGTTCGAATCTCTGTCGGGTGTATTGAGGGGGATTTTTCCGAAATGATTTCCCATGAAAATGTAGGTACATTTTCTCTAAATATAATCTTCCTCGTCCCTAAAATTATTAGAGTAATTAGTACATAAGTGTATAACACAAACGGGTAGTAATACGCAGTTCTAAATAAACAAATGTGGACATAATTTAACAATCGTTTTTTAAACTTATTACAAAAATAGTTTTGTTGTCGTTATAACGGTAAAATAGGGAACATAATACAACATTATGTTGCCTCTGGTCGCAAATTGCATGCAAGCAAAGGCTAGGGGAGACCACAATCTCAGGATATTACCCGGGCGGTGCGCATGCGAGTTTAGACCTTAGCGGCGCGAATCACCGGTGACATTATTGTTACGTGTCAACACAGAGGATAAACAAGAACGTTATTAGCGGGAGCCGTGATTAAAATTTGGAAGTTACCCCATCAGCCCCTCGCGGCAAAATACGCTCCCCCCCCCCCCCCCCGCACCCCCAACTTCACTGAATGAATGTTGAATGAAGCCAGGTCGTGCTGAGCGGGGGAAAAGTTTTTGGTTTGGGTATTAGATTTTGTTGAAGTCTAATACGGGTTTGGTGATCGGTGTTAATAGGCAATTCTTTTTGCAAAATATAAAATAAAACTTTTTTAGTAAAAATAATTATTAAGCTTCAAAATTGGCCCTTTTTTTAAATATAAATATAGTTTGTGTTCTTTTGTTTCTTTCACGTTTAGATAGGTTTTTTTACAGAATTGTTATATTCTTATATTATTTATTATCATGTTTACTTACAAATAATCTTGATGTTTTTAAACTTGTAATATATTTACACTCGTGTTAATCTGTTGTTGTCAAACATTTTAAAAAAACGGATGATTTTAGTTGAATATTTAATTCATAATGACCCGCTTCGGTGGCCGCGTGGTCTAACGCGCTACTCTCGCAGTAGACTGCCGATGATGGGGAGATCGAGGTTCCAAACTAGGTCGGATGTACTAAGGGTGGTTTTACAAAATGGTTTTCCACCCTCCCTCCACGCAAATATAAATTCCTAATCCCTAAAACCATGTAATTAGTACATAGGCGTATAAAGCGAACGGGTAGTAATATGTGGTGTTAAAAATATTTTTTTTTTCATTTGAATGTGTGAATTTAAGAGTCCCAAGTATTTGGGGGGGCAAAAATCCACTTTTTTTAAGTTGAATCGAATATATTAAATATTTTTGAAGCTGAAACGAAGGTGGAATATATTTTTTTGTTAGTTGTTTTAAGCTTGGAGAAATATAATATTGTGGTTATTTAAACTACTTTTTGCACTAAAATCATTTGAAAAATGTTTAATTGCCCATTTTTTGTAATATTTGGATTCAATCTGATAAATCAAATGGTCACATATTACGATTCAATTACTTCAGATTTTCCCCCTCATATTAATATTAATGTTTAATGTACACAACAGCTTCGAACACGCGGCCACCGAGGCGAGTGATTGTCTGTCGAGTGCTCTAGGTGAGATGTGAACTGTTGGTTTCCTAGGTTTCACCGACATGCAGACGGTGTTCCTCGCCTGCATCGCCACCCTCATACCTCTGGTGTTCATCCTGTTGGCGGGATTTATAGTCCGGTGAGTTGGACACACTTGTGACAGTCACGTGAACAACAAATAGACCGTAGCAGTAATCAGGAAACATCCAAACAAACAACGTCTTTTCAGATGTCATTCTGGTGGAGTGACTGAGTGAATATAGAAACGTGACACCCGTACAGGGATTTGAACCCTGGACCCAGGCTTTTACGCGCCTATCGCTCTACTGATTGATCTAACCAGACTTTCCTCCATGTCATTGAGGTATCAGATTGTATTAACCTCCAAGAATATTGATTTAGTTTAGTAAATAGACTCAGTCCACAGTAATCCTTGTGGCGAGACTATCACCTCCTCCCTCCTATCTCTCTACACACTCCTATCTCTCTACACACTCCTATCTCTCTACACATTCCTATCTCTCTACACATTCCTATCTCTCTACACATTCCTATCTCTCTACACATTCCTATCTCTCTACACATTCCTATCTCTCTACACATTCCTATCTCTCTACACACTCCTATCTCCCTACACACTCCTATCTCCCTACACACTCCTATCTCTCTACACACTCCTATCTCCCTACACACTCCTATCTCTCTACACATTCCTATCTCTCTACACATTCCTATCTCTCTACACATTCCTATCTCTCTACACACTCGTATCTCCCTACACACTCCTATCTCTCTACACACTCCTATCTCTCTACACACTCCTATCTCTCTACACACTCCTATCTCTCTACACACTCCTATCTCTCTACACATTCCTATCTCTCTACACATTCCTATCTCTCTACACATTCCTATCTCTCTACACATTCCTATCTCTCTACACACTCCTATCTCCCTACACACTCCTATCTCCCTACACACTCCTATCTCTCTACACACTCCTATCTCCCTACACACTCCTATCTCTCTACACACTCGTATCTCCCTACACACTCCTATCTCTCTACACACTCCTATCTCTCTACACACTCCTATCTCTCTACACACTCCTATCTCTCTACACACTCCTATCTCTCTACACACTCCTATCTCTCTACACACTCCTATCTCTCTACACACTCCTATCTCTCTACACACTCTTATCTCTCTACACACTCCTATCTCTCTACACACTCCTATCTCTCTACACACTCCTATCTCTCTACACACTCCTATCTCTCTACACACTCCTATCTCTCTACACACTCTTATCTCTCTACACACTCCTATCTCTCTACACACTCCTATCTCTCTACACACTCCTATTTCCCTACACACTCCTATCTCCCTACACACTCCTATCTCCCTACACACTCCTATCTCCCTACACACTCCTATCTCCCTACACACTCCTATCTCTCTACACACTCCTATCTCCCTACACACTCCTATCTCTCTATACACTCCTATCTCCCTACACAATCCTATCTCTCTACACACTCCTATCTCCCTACACAATCCTATCTCCCTACACACTCCTATCTCCCTACACACTCCTATCTCCCTACACAATCCTATCTCTCTATACACTCCTATCTCTCTACACACTCCTATCTCCCTACACATTCCTATCTCTCTACACACTCCTATCTCCCTACACAACTCCTATCTCCCTATACACTCCTATCTCCCTACACACTTCTATCTCCCTACACAATCCTATCTCTCTACACACTCCTATCTCCTACACACTCCTATCTCCCTACACACTCCTATCTCTCTACACACTCCTATCTCCCTACACAATCCTATCTCCCTACACACTCCTATCTCCCTACACACTCCTATCTCCCTACACACATGTCCTGAGGTAGGTAGCATGTTGGGGAGTGCTCAGGGCCGTATTACGAACCACAGGGACCGTGACAATTGATCTACCTTAGTATGAGGCCGTATCTTCAGGACTGGGCTGTTATAGCTCAGGGTGACTTGTAAACTCTGTCCTGACCTGTCCAGCGACAACTTGGAGCTCTGGGTCTATTAACATGCCATCTTCTTGGGGTCCTTATAGGCCCCAGAGGGGCCCTCACTCTAACCTCGGGACAGAGAGAGAGAGAGAAAGAAGACGTAGATGATCCTGTCAGGAGCTGGACGATAACAGGTTCATTGAGGCCAATCTAGCTCCGGGCGGTTCAAACAGAGCCAGTCCAACCGAGATACGGGGGCTCAAATAAACAATTGATATGGTTTCGGCCTTCTCTCTAATTGCATCGGGCACGGTTGACAAATTTGTTCCAAATCAAACATTGTTTGGAACTCTGATATTATCATTGTTATATTAAAAATGCCACCATATTTGTTGAAGTTTTGATGTTTTTTTGTAAAACATCAGAAAACTTTGATATATCATCAACATAATATTTGAACTATCTCACTAAATATGACATATTTCAACATATAAACATTTTTGTAACAGCCACTAAATATATTTTAACACGAACTCATGATTGAATGACATCTTTGACGTAAACAGATCTCAAATCAAATGTGGCAACATAAAATAATAAACAGTGGGTACTCTAAACCTTTCTCTTTACCAAGTTGCACTTAATGAAGGTGTTATAATTAAAAGTAGTGTTATGTGACAACAGCTAAAACCTTTATTTGACGCCTTAGCGTGTCTCCTAAGTCATGGGTTCGATTTCAGGCATGGCCGAAAAATAATGTTTCATCAGTGAAATGTATTTTCCCCCTTTCACAGTGATGAATTAACGGCCAGGGGGCTGGGTGTCGTGTCTGTTCTATATATTAATTTAGCTTGTAAGTCATGTGCTGCTATAATCAGTCGGTTGAGAAAGTGTACGTTATATACCTAAAAAAACACCTTATTTTCTAATTCGTTGCCCATTAAAAAAGTGACCGCCTGTGAGTGTTTGCAGGTTCCTGTGGAGGAAATTCCACGTGAGGAAGGGAGAGGGGTATGAAGGGGTGCTACAGAGAGAGGAGAGCTCTGACCCGTTGGCTGTCAAGTCTCTCTCCGTCAGCGGCAACATCTTACCCCATGAGGTGAGCAACCCTCCACACACGAACGTACTCAGATAGTCTCGCATGAAATCACTGGCGGCAGATCTAGACTGGGCCCGAGATTAAGAAGAGAAATGGGGCAAATTTGGGACCCAACATGCAACTTTTTTATTTACTTCTTTTTTAATATTCCCTAAACCTAGCACGGTAACTTTGTTTGTAAGGATATGCAAATTATGTTTTTTAATTGTTTTTCCGAACTGTTCGAAAAACTATTTCCCGTGTTTCCCTCGAGTTTCCCAAAGAGGAAACCTTGTTTCTTGTCATACATTTCAAGTGTGTTACAAGAAACAAAGTTTGCGTGTCTGGGCGTGTTTACAAACATTGTCGGCAACAAGCAGTCTGATTCTTATGTTCGTACAAAACACAACAGTCGCTTGTTTTTCAGTTTCGTTCTGGTTTGTAATGTCGCGGGCAGCTGAAAAACCCTTAAATTGATATCAATACATACATACCTAATCACGCCGTTCCCTTACAGGGTAGGCAAGAAACTGTGCATCTAGCTCAAACAACAACTCCCTACTTAATCCATCCTCACAAACTTTCTCCACACTTGCTTATCCTTGCATACTGCCTTCACTTCAACAACATCCATACACCAAGTCATACATGCTCCTTTATTCTTAAAACTATTAATGTTTCTCTTTTTCACAATTCATCTACAACATTTAGCAACGTCTTACCTGGTCTACCCTTCCTTTTGATCCAAACACTCTACCTTCATATATTTGATTCGTCCTCGATCCACACTCATCTCTCGACAACCCAAACCAACGTAAGACACTTCTTTCACATTGAGCTATTAGATTACCTTTCAAACCACACTCCAGAACCCATTCATTACTGACTCTGTCCACACGAGTTTTCCCACATACATTCTGATAGAAATATTTCACATCATTACATTGTTGTGGGATGTGACATACAAAGACAACAATAATAGTGTCACAAAAACAAAATCTTTCAAATTAAATCGATGAAAAGTTCTCAGTTAGGGCAAGTGAAGTGCGAAAAAAAAGTTTAAGGCCCTTTGTGTGAAATTTCAAGAACCTCCTAAAGCCAATGATAGCTCGCCGGGGGCCCCCTAATCTTCTCTAATTTCCACTCAAGAGCCTCTTGAAGCAATGATAGCTCACCGCTAGTTTAGTCGGACAGTAATGGGGGAGGGGGACAGATGTTTAAGAAACTTTTGATAGCGAATATTATTTATATGATTGGAACATACAAAAAAATAAATGGTACTTTTCTCTTTAATATCCCGATATAGAGATATTAACTAAGAACTCATAAGATTTGTGAAACGAAATTAGATTCATTGTTGCAGAAATACTCTACCAATGAGCATAGATGAAAAAATACATACTGTTACAGAAACATTGAGTAAAGTGGAACATCTCTTTCCACCAAAGAGCATAACAATCAATTCACATTTCAAAGACCTTTATCTATAAAATAGTTGCTGAGAAATGAACAAAATGCAAACTTTCTGCCTATCTAAATTACCCTCCAAGATGTTTTCATCGTAAAATGAGAATCGCCAATTTGGTAAACAGTGCCGAGATACAAAATTTAATCAAAATCGCTAGAGCAGATTTCGAGAAAATTGATTTTTTTTTCTTTATCCTCCAATAAATTACACTTAATTTTAGGGTTAGACATCTAATTCCAAAAATTCCCGGGGGAGCTGATGGAAATCCTAAATACCAAGTTTTAGCCGGATCAGTAAAATGGTTTCGTCTCCAGCCCGAGGTAGAGACAAACACATAAAATCGCGAAAACCAATTTTTCTGTTTCAGGGTTCATGAAACATCGACATTTATCAAAATCTCAAACTTTTTTATGATCACAATACTTCTTTCTCCGAGGCGTTTTGATAAAATAAAAGTAACTTAAAAATCTATATTGGTTTCACAAACCCCCCCACAGAATTTTTCGTTGAACACAGGTTGCGAGCCTTTGTCATAGAGCATAGGAATTATTTAAAATAGAACAAAATAGATGGACTGTAAACAATGTTTGATCATTGAAGTCTGAACGTGAAACAAAGTTTTGTTGAAGTGTTTGCAAACACTTAGAAACATCAAGAAACAGTTTCTGAACAAAGTTCGCAAACAATGTTTCTAATTTGGTAGCAAACTGGTGGCAAGAAAGACAGTGACGTCATCGTTTTATATCTCTTTGACCAATCTGTGGGAAGAATTTGCTTTCAAAGTAAATGCCACTCTATTTTAAATCTCTACTTGAAAATGGCAACAACAAAAAAATTACGAAACATGTTTCTTATATGCTAGCAATTAAATTAGAATAGGCCTATTTATTTATTCT
The DNA here is from genome assembly GCA_033556935.1 of Timema podura. Lineage (NCBI taxonomy): Eukaryota > Metazoa > Arthropoda > Insecta > Phasmatodea > Timematidae > Timema > Timema podura. The sequence goes on from JAVRXN010000011.1 coordinate 88,079,020, forward strand.
TTAAACTGAAAAGTGACACATGGACACGGGAATCAAACCCGGGACCTTTGGCTTAGTACGCCAATGCTCTACCACTTTGCTATTCAAGAAACGTCCCGCGTAATTTTTCAACTAAAATAATACGATATTTAGATGCGGCTATAACCGTAATTAACAAAAATAATAGCGTTACTATTTAATCCATATATTTTATTTATCGTCAATTTAAATTATTCTCCATTGCACTAATAAAACTAATAAGACATTTTAAATATGAATGTTTTAAAAATATACTTACATACCATATTTATTGACGAGATGTCTTTGGATTTAATGTAACACAAACCTCTTTGGATCTAGAGAAATATTCCACAGTTTGTTGTTTTATTCTATCTTCTTTTGTTTTATTCGATGTTGCTTTGTTTTGTAATAATCAAAACACATTCCAGAGTTTTATTTGAATGTAAAATTCAACAATATCAGGTGAGAGTTTTGTTAAAACTATAGCTTACTTTAGATGGATATAAATAAATTGTGTGCTTTTAAGACATAGATTATTTTCATTCTTTGATCATAATATGACGCCATTTTAATTTATGAAAGTGACATGATTTAAAAGTTGCATCTACTCTTAAGTAAACATAAAATTTTATCTCAAACTCAGCTTTTTTTTTAACGAATACGAATTTAGGCCCATCTTTTTGCTTATTTTAATTAATCCAGGACCAGCTAATGAATAAATTCCGACTAAGGTAGCATCAATGTAAAAAGAATAAAAGGTAGCGCCAGATGGAGAAATACATCTGACGTGTGTGACGTCACTCAGCGAACAAGCCAACGCGTTACACACGCATAGCTATATGAAAGACAAACTACCGTAGGTTGTTAAAAAATCAGGTCACATTTAGGAACTTTAAATGATAAATAAACCCCTAAAATCCCCACCATTGTCAAATTAACGTTATCACTCTACTTATTTAATAAAACCAATATACGTGGTGTCATCGTATGAAAATATAACAGCTGTGTACTGAATGACGTAAGCAATGACATCAACTTTCTCCATGTGGTGCTACCTGTATATTCTCTTTACGTTGTATTTCTCTGCTATGCGATGGTTTGAACAAAGCTACAGGTTATAATCAGAGCCGTCATTTAACTTAGGCGCTAGTTTCCATGATACAGTCTGGTTGTGTTAAAACATCTTTGATTGATCCTAATTTTACTGATAGCAGCCATAATCATATCCTACTAGTTTTACCGATAGCAGTCCAATTAATTTGCTATTAGTTTTGTTGATAGCAGCTATGATAATTTGCTATTAATTTTACTGATAGCAGTTATAGTAATTTTCTTCTAATTTTGCTGATATCAGCTATAATAATTAACTATAATTTTGCTGATAGCAGCCATAATAATTAGCTACTAGTTTTGCTGATAGCAGCCACATCTGTGGGAACGCGGGATAAACATGGGTCTCATACAAGTTTGGTTTGCCGATGACGGGGAGGTCGGGATTTGAATCCTAGCCGGGTACATTAAGGGTTTGTTGGGTCTCTAAATGGTTTCCCACTCTCCAATCCCGTAAATTTTGGTGTATTCCCTCTAAACTGTACCTTCCTCCTCCCAACAAATGTTGTTCACCTCTCTGTCTGTGACGGGAGAACCAATATTTGTCCTCTCTTACGTTGCATCGATATTCTAACTACGTCCAAACAAATGAAAGTGTCTGTTTGTCTTGAGAGGGGAGTTGAAGAAATGACGGAATATAGAGAAGGGAGGAAGATTAATATTAAATAACTTTCCTAACGTCAGCGTTGCTATTACTTTACACTCAAGAAAGATGTTTCTTTGATGTTTCTAAGTTATTTAAGTCGCGTTTTCAAACAATCTCAACTGAAGAATGATTGTCTTTGCGCTAAGTTTCTATATTAAGGAATTACTTTAAAAGTAGTGTGATAATGTGAGACAATAAGTTGACAGATTGTGATTGTTGTCAACCAGACGTGAGAACAATGATTAGTGAACTGATTGTGATTGTTTCCTAAAGATTGAGTCATTCTATGACAGTCAACACGCCTTTATAGTATCTATATTCCCCACTCTCATTGACTCACTGACTCTTTGACTAGCTCACTCTTTGACAAATTCACTGATTCTTTGATTAACTCACTGACTCTTTTACAAACTCACTGAATCTTCGACCGACTTACTGAATCTTTGGCTGGTTTACTAACTCTTTAACAAACTCACTGACTCTTTGACTATTTCACTAAATCTTTGACTAATTCATTGACGCTTTGACAAATTCACTGACTCTTTGACTAAATCACTAACTCTTTGACTAATTCACTGACTCTTTGACAATTTCAATAACTCTTTGACTAATTCACTGACTCTTTGACCTATTCTCTGACTCTTTTACTGACTCAATTAAGGGAGGGTTGGTGAATGCCGATCACTTTTACATAAAAATTAGCTAAAAATATAAAAGCAAATAAAAAACATGTTTCAAATGGAATGACTATAGCAGCTATTTTAGTACTTTGAATCAAACATAGTTCTCTAGGTCTTGGAAATTGTCAAGAAGAAATATTTTTATTTTCAAAAAGATAGCTTTGATTGGTATTGCCAGCTTGGTCAGGTAGTACTGATCAGGGATTTCCAGCTTGGTCAGGTAGTACTAATCAGGGATTGCCCGCTTGGTCAGGTACTACTGCTCAGCGATTGCCCGCTTGGTCAGGTAGTACTGCTCAGGGATTGCCCGCTTGGTCAGGTAGTACTAATCAGGGATTTGAACATGTATTTTACCTAATGGTGCTATTAAAAAACTAAAGCTAAATACTCCTGGTTCACCAAAAAACTCATAAGAATGGCTTCAATGTGTGCTACATTCAGAAAAAAAACACTCAAACCATTTTGGCGACTAGGAAAAATATAATATGAAACTAAAATGTAGCCATTTTTGTATCTTCTTTTTTTATTTATTAAAAAATTCCATGGCGCAAGCCGGAAATAGAGCCATTTTTAAACAGTGGCCGACGCATGTTGGCGAAGATAATGCCAACATTTGTAGCTATATGGTGTCATGTGGTTTCCACAACGAACCTTCCGACCATTAATCTCAGTTTTATAGACCATAGCCACTACTTATTTATTCAAGTAGCTCCTCATTTGCATCCCTACAGGTAAAAATTGATAGTTTTCCATTTTTAAAAATGAAAAATAATTTTAAAATATATTCTTTATGAATACACATAGCTATAAGTTATTCCATCACTAATTTATAATAAATTGTACCCGCATTTGTGTGAAGGGAGATTGATACACAAGGTACAACGATCCATCCAGGATTTGAGCCCTGACCTTCCCATCAATGACGACCCAGACTATGATGTCATAAATAGACAAGCAATTATAACTGTCGGTTGCATTTATATCCGCACATAACATCATATTCTTTAAATTGAAAAATGTCACCTCGACACGGGAATCGAACGCGGCACCTTTGGCTTAGTACTCCGATGCTCAAGCCACTGAGCTTTCCGGGAGTCGTAGTAACAAGCTGATATCTTAATTGATCACTCAGATGTAGCTGACGATTCCCACACGTCCATAACAGAATCTGCCTTAAAGTATGAGCGAAGAACTACCCTGGGTAAGAGACACTCCTGTGGATAGCTCAGTGGGCAGAGCGACCGGTGTACTGAGACAAAGAGACTGGGTTCTATTCCCGTGTCCAGGTGTCACCTTTCAATTTAAAGAACCTAGACCAGATGAGCCTGACATTTAGTTCGCAAGTCCACCGGTGCGGGTATCTCGGTTTCCAAAGGATACAATTACAACTTTATAAGAGCAACCCGCGAGGATTAGCACCTGAGTGTCCTCCTCCCTCGGGAGGTAGAAGTCCCGTGACGTCATCAGCCCCGTCCAGCTCGCTCCACAAAGAGGATTACGTCGGGGACAGCGACGGCGGAGTCGGATTAAGTCGTGGTCGGAACGGAAGGACTGGAGCGACCTCGCTCAGTCCGGTAGCGTCCGTGACTTTTATCATGAACCCAATGGCGGATTGTTGGACCCCTTCTCCGACTGAGGGGCCGGCCAGACTGGAGCGACCCGGTACAGTCTAGTTTACAGGCGCTAGGCAATATTATTGTATGTTGGTTCATTGAGTGCTGGGAAAACTTCTCATTTTGATATTTTTATTACTTGCTACTAACGGCCTAATTTAATTGGTGAGATCATAAACCATACCTATATATATATATATATATGTGATATGTTAAAATACTTCAATATTATTAAAGTAGGCCTTTACAAATAAGAATCACCATTAGCGTGGAGAGAGGATGAGAAAACCACAGCAATAAATCACTTGTTAAAACCACCCTCAGTTAACTGAGCCAAGATTCGGAGCCTCCTCGTCAACAACTATCGAGAGCTATCTGCTAATCACGCGCTCGCTCACTCGCCAGTCTGGCCGAACCCTTATTTATGAGCCAGGCCTCCCACCGCTTTTATAACCTTTTGAGGCGATGGAAGGCCCGGAGCGAGAATGTAGGCCCGGGACGAAGCCCATTTCTTTATTGAGGACAAGGGATACAGAACATTTACATATTGTTATAATACAGTGATTTAATATTATCTTGTTGATCCGGCCGAATGATTGTAAGGTGCGCGAAGTTCTAGGTGTAGCCTGGTCCACCATTTGGTCATTTCTTCTGCTCTGGGCTCTCTGGGTGCTGCTTTATCCTTTCATATCGTTTATCATCGGGAAACTTCGGGTATCTCCGCTCGAGGTGTTTCCTAATGTCGTGTGTTCTCGCAACTACGAGACAGAATACTTATCAAAGTTGCCATTTTTTATATTAAAAAAAATAAAGTAGCTTATTTTGCGTGTTGACTTTAATTTTAAAGTGATTGCCTCAGTGACGCATTCGTTGCTCTTCTGAAACTACTGAGTATTTTCACTTGACGCGTTCATGTATTTCCTTAAATTCTCCTATAAATTTTAGTGACACGATCGCTTGTCTTCGGAAATGTTCGGGTAGTTTCGCCTGACACGTTCGTTTATTTTCGGAAATTGCCGTCTAGATTTCCTTGACAGCATCGTTTGTCTTCAGAAATGTTCGGGTAGCTTTGCCTGACACGTTCGTTTATTTTCGGAAATTCCCGTCTAGATTTCCTTGACAACATCGTTTGTCTTCGGAAATGCTCGGGTAGCTTCGCCTGACACGTTCGTGTATTTTCGGAAATTCCCCTCTAGATTTCCTTGACAACATCGTTTGTCTTCGGAAATGTTCGGGTAGCTTCGCCTGACACATTCGTTTATTTTCGGAAATTCCCCTCTAGATTTCCTTGACAACATCGTTTGTCTTCGGAAATGTTCGGGTAGCTTCGCCTGACACAATCGTGTATTTTCGGAAATTCCCGCCTAGATTTCCTTGACAGCATCGTTTCTTCGGAAATGTTCGGGTAGCTTCGCCTGACACATTCGTGTATTTTCGGAAATTCCCGCCTAGATTTCCTTGACAGCATCGTTTGTCATCGGAAATGCTCGGACGTATTCGCCCGACATGTTTGATTATATTCATTCAAATAATTACAGTTGATCTCATGGGCAGTGTGACAGAATCTGATTCGAGAGCTCAGGGTTCAATCTTGGGTTGGATACACTGAATTGTTTATTAGTTATTGATTATATTTTCATCCTTAATCCTGGAAAAGCACTTACTTTAAATTCCTCACCACTAACCACAGAATGAGATCAGATAATTAATAGCTATGTTTTAAATGTCTCATGTTTCCATCCTGCCTGTCTTTCGTGATTATTAAGATTATGAAATGTATATATAAATAATTATTTAAGTTTTCTAATCAATTAACCGGAGTTATGATAATAATAAATATAATGTTTACTAATATTTTTAGTAAATTGTTGGTTCTCTTTTGTACTTTTTCTAGAATTAATTGGTGACCTGGCTGTTAGGGGTAAGGGTGTCTGACTTCTGTGCTGGGAGTCCGGGGTTCAATCCTCGGTCCCGGCACATTTATCTGATTGCCAAACCCTTCCTTCACCTCTGACAAGACGTGTATTAATCACAACTTGTGAATGTGTGAAATGCCAGGCTTCCACCGTGGTTCGGATCCCACGTTAAACTGTAGGTCCTCCGTTTCATCTCACAATCACCCTACCATTACACATTAGCGTAAGTGCGTATAACCCGAACGGGTAGTAAGACGCGGTGCTAATAATAATGATAATAATCTAGAATTAATTTACATTTTCTCAATATTTTTTTGTACCTATATTAGTTCCTACTTTATAAATATTATCTTGGAAGTACCAAACTAGAGATTACAAACTAGAATATATTCATTATTTTATACTTTATTTGCTACATTTTTTCTCTTGGTTTTTCTTTTGTTCCGACTAAGAAACACTATCTATTTTATATAATAATATAATAATAAAAGGAAGTGTCTGTTTGTTTGAGTGCGATGCCCAGCCAAATCTGCGGCACGGAGAGATTTGAAATTTTTAACGTAGGTGGACGGAAGGGGGTAATAATGCACCTCAAAGCCGTATTTTTAAATTTTTAACTAGTTTTTTAATTAGGCTATTTTTAACAAATCTTTGAATAAAATACCACAGTGGGTCACGGGCAACACCGTGCGGGATTGCTAGTTTTACAATATTTTGAAAATGTTTTATCTGATTACATTTTTACTTCTATAGATCTAAAAAAATAAATAATAATAATAACACTTGTTGTTTGAGAAGATGTTGTTCTGTTTATTATTTAATCATCTCATCTTACTACCCGTCCGGGTTACGCGCATATACTAACTACTCTAATGTGTTAGGGATGAGAATGGTTGAATTTAGAATAAGTGTGGCTACACTCGCGTGGAAAGAGAGTGGAAATCCATAATAAGAAAAATCACCCTCAGTACGTCTGATCGAGATTCGAACCTTGATCTCCTCGTCCGGTCTATTGCGAGAGTTGCGCCTTGGCCCGCGGGCCAGTGACGTGGGGAGGGTGTGTTCATTCTGTTACTAATAAATCTGTGGAAATAGTTTAGTCTCAATTTATTGTATTCCCTCTCGCAGCCACCACTATAGGTTTCTTAATATTGTTCGAATCCCGGCTGGGTTTACTTAAGGTAAATTTTTCCTGAATGGTTCTCCCTTCACCCATACAAAGGAGGGTACATTTCCTCCAAATTCTACCCTCCTCGTTCCTACCCTCTAGGTGTGAATACGTGTATAGACCGGATGGTGGTAGGATATCGTGGAGAGGTCCTTGGTTCAAACTAAAGCTCGGTAGCAAGCCAAACTTCATCAAACAAGCCCCCACCCCACCCCCGTTCCTTCCTGTTCGTGCGTGATACCATGCAAGCTAGTTCTCTCTCTCTCTCTCTCTCTCGGTCGATCGATCACGCGGTGGGCCCAGCATCCGTGGTCCATGTAGAGGAGAGCTGTGGAGCCACGCCCCCAACTGGGCTCTCTTCTGTATTATCATTGACAGAGCTATCTTCTGTATGATCATTGACAGAGCTCTCTTCTGTATGATCATTGACAGAGCTCTCTTCTGTATGATCATTGACAGAGCTCTCTTTTGTATGATCATTGACAGAGCTCTCTTCTGTATGATCATTGACAGAGCTCCTTCTGTATGATCATTGACAGAGCTCTCTTCTGTATGATCATTGACAGAGCTCCCTTCTGTATGATCATTGACAGAGCTCCCTTCTGTATGATCATTGACAGAGCTCCCTTCTGTATGATCATTGACAGAGCTCCCTTCTGTATGATCATTGACAGAGCTCTCTTCTGTATGATCATTGACAGAACTCTCTTTGTATGATCATTGACAGAGCTCCCTTCTGTATGATCATTGACAGAGCTCTCTTCTGTATGATCATTGACAGAACTCTTTTTGTATGATCATTGACAGAGCTCTCTTTTGTATGATCATTGACAGAGCTCTCTTTGTATGATCATTGACAGAGCTCTCTTCTGTATGATCATTGACAGAGCTCTCTTCTGTATGATCATTGACAGAGCTCCCTTCTGTATGATAATTGACAGAGCTCTCTTCTGTATGATCATTGACAGAGCTCCCTTCTGTATGATCATTGACAGAGCTCCCTTCTGTATGATAATTGACAGAGCTCCCTTCTGTATGATCATTGACAGAGCTCCCTTCTGTATGATCATTGACAGAGCTCTCTTCTGTATGATCATTGACAGAGCTCTCTTTTGTATGATCATTGACAGAACTCTCTTCTGTATGATCATTGACAGAGCTCTCTTCTGTATGATCATTGACAGAGCTCTCTTCTGTATGATCATTGACAGAGCTCCCTTCTGTATGATCATTGACAGAGCTCCCTTCTGTATGATCATTGACAGAGCTCTCTTCTGTATGATCATTGACAGAGCTCTCTTCTGTATGATCATTGACAGAGTTCTCTTTTGTATGATCATTGACAGAACTCTCTTTGTATGATCATTGACAGAGCTCTCTTCTGTATGATCATTGACATAGTTCTCTTTTGTATGATCATTGACAGAGCTCTCTTCTGTATGATCATTGACAGAGCTCCCTTCTGTATGATAATTGACAGAGCTCTCTTCTGTATGAAAATTGATAGAGCTCTCTTCTGTATGATCATTGACAGAGCTCTCTTCTGTATGATAATTGACAGAGCTCTCTTCTGTATGATCATTGACAGAGCTCTCTTCTGTATGATCATTGACGGAGCTATCTTCTGTATGATCATTGACAGAACTCTCTTCTGTATGATCATTGACAGAGCTCTCTTCTGTATGATCATTGACAGAGCTCTCTTTGTATGATCATTGACAGAGCTCTCTTCTGTATGATCATTGACAGAACTCTCTTCTGTATGATCATTGACAGAGCTCTCTTCTGTATGATCATTGACAGAGCTCTCTTCTGTATGATCATTGACAGAGCTCCCTTCTGTATGATCATTGACAGAGCTCCCTTCTGTATGATCATTGACAGAGCTCCCTTCTGTATGATAATTGACAGAGCTCTCTTCTGTATGATCATTGACAGAGTTATCTTTTGTATGATCATTGACAGAACTCTCTTTGTATGATCATTGACAGAGCTCTCTTCTGTATGATCATTGACAGAGTTCTCTTTTGTATGATCATTGACAGAGCTCTCTTCTGTATGATCATTGACAGAGCTCCCTTCTGTATGATAATTGACAGAGCTCTCTTCTGTATGAAAATTGATAGAGCTCTCTTCTGTATGATCATTGACAGAGCTCTCTTCTGTATGATAATTGACAGAGCTCTCTTCTGTATGATCATTGACAGAGCTCTCTTCTGTATGATCATTGACGGAGCTATCTTCTGTATGATCATTGACAGAACTCTCTTCTGTATGATCATTGACAGAGCTCTCTTCTGTATGATCATTGACAGAGCTCTCTTTGTATGATCATTGACAGAGCTCTCTTCTGTATGATCATTGACAGAGCTCTCTTCTGTATGATCATTGACAGAGCTCTCTTCTGTATGATCATTGACAGAGTTCTCTTTTGATTGATCATTGACAGAACTCTCTTTGTATGATCATTGACAGAGCTCTCTTCTGTATGATCATTGACAGAGTTCTCTTTTGTATGATCATTGACAGAACTCTCTTTGTATGATCATTGACAGAGTTCTCTTTTGTATGATCATTGACAGAACTCTCTTCTGTATGATCATTGACAGAGCTCTATTCTGTATGATCATTGACAGAGCTCTCTTCTGTATGATCATTGACAGAGCTCTCTTTGTATGATCATTGACAGAGCTCTCTTCTGTATGATCATTGACAGAGCTCTCTTCTGTATGATCATTGACAGAGTTCTCTTTTGTATGATCATTGACAGAGCTCTCTTCTGTATGATCATTGACAGAGCTCTCTTCTGTATGATCATTGACAGAGTTCTCTTTTGTATGATCATTGACAGAACTCTCTTTGTATGATCATTGACAGAGTTCTCTTTTGTATGATCATTGACAGAACTCTCTTTTGTATGATCATTGACAGAACTCTCTTCTGTATGATCATTGACAGAACTCTCTTTGTATGATCATTGACTGAGCTCTCTTCTGTATGATCATTGACAGAGCTCTCTTCTGTATGATCATTGACAGAGCTCTCTTCTGTATGATCATTGACAGAGCTCTCTTCTGTATGATCATTGACAGAGCTCTCTTTGTATGATCATTGACAGAGCTCTCTTCTGTATGATCATTGACAGAGCTCTCTTCTGTATGATCATTGACAGAGTTCTCTTTTGTATTATCATTGACAGAGCTCTCTTTGTATGATCATTGACAGAGCTCTCTTCTGTATGATCATTGACAGAGCTCTCTTCTGTATGATCATTGACAGAGTTCTCTTTTGTATGATCATTGACAGAACTCTCTTCTGTATGATCATTGACAGAACTCTCTTTGTATGATCATTGACAGAGCTCTCTTCTGTATGATCATTGACAGAGCTCCCTTCTGTATGATCATTGACAGAGCTCTCTTCTGTATGATCATTGACAGAGTTCTCTTTTGTATGATCATTGACAGAGCTCTCTTCTGTATGATCATTGACAGAGCTCTCTTTGTATGATCATTGACAGAGCTCTCTTCTGTATGATCATTGACAGAGTTCTCTTCTGTATTATCATTGACAGAGCTCTCTTTGTATGCTCATTGACAGAGCTCTCTTTGTATGATCATTGACAGAGCTCTCTTCTGTATGATCATTGACAGAGCTCTCTTCTGTATGATCATTGACAGAGCTCTCTTCTGTATGATCATTGGCAGAGCTCTCTTCTGTATTATCATTGACTTAGTGAGAAAGTTCCCAGCAGCCAAGTAACGTTTTAACAATAAATCACTATTTAATTAGTTTTCATCCCCCCAACATAGTTGAGTTGATTGGTGTTAGACTCTAATTAGCTACCAAACTAAAGTCTTATTTCCAGAGGAAGAACGTTATTTGAAAACTGTGAACTCACGCTACCACATTGCCGGGGGGAAAATATGTAAATTGAATTTACATTCTTAGCCCCTTTAATTAACAATGTAAAGATACATCACGGGCGTAGATTAATTTAAAAGGAATCAATTGAAAACTTTCGATGACTTTATAGAGGAACTTGATAATTAATAAATCAAATAAAACATATTTCTAGAATGTAGAGTTTAATGACTCTTAAGCATTGTTGTTGGTTGAAAGTAGCTTCCTGTAAAAATCAGGGTTTAGTACTAAGGGGTACAGGAAAGGTTTTCACTGGTAAAGAGGATGGAATTTACGGCTACTTTCAGAAAATTGATAGGTTCCTAAATAATTGGTGCAGTGCACCGCTAATAGTTTTAGCTCCTTTCTCTAAAGTATACTTATAGCTCGTAAGATATTTGAAAACTAATTAATGTACATTGTTGCAGAAACAAAATGGAGAAAAGACCTCACAGTCTTACCAAAGAATATGTATGAAATAATATACACTGTTACAGGAACATATAGAGAAAACAATAATATTTATATTCACCATATAATCATAACAATCAACTCTCCATTTCACAGATCTCTAATTAGAAATATATGTATTTGTTTATATCTTAGAGAACTGTTGGTTTTAAAAAATGTATTTCAAATATAAGTTTGTTTCTTTATTTTTAATATTCTTACAACTTTGAAATGACAAATTATTTTTTATCTCAAAGAGTAGTGGAGATATTATCGAAATTGGAAATATCCGTTTATGTAAAATACCTTCAAAGTAATTTTTCTAAGAAAATGAGATGCGCCGCTTTGTTTTTAGTCAAAATTGTTTTAGCTGATTTCGAAAAAACCGATTTCTTTTTTCGCCCTGATTTTAGGGCTGGATAATATCCAAGAAACCTCTGAGAAACCTCTGAGAAACCTCTGAGAAACCTTCTGAAAACTCTAGAAACCAATTTTTTTAGCCCGATCGGTAAAAATGCTTTCGGTTCTAGGCCGAGATACAGCCAGACGGACAGACAGACACCGGTCATGAAACGTCGACATCCATCAGAATCTCGAATTATATTTTTTCTACGATCACAATACTTTCTCGCAACGCCTAGGAGCGGGAAAGTATTGTGATGAAGAAAATGTCTTCCTACCTATCCTGTCCACTTGATTTTATATAATTCAGTTTTACCAAAAGTTCAACGTGTGATGTATTTCTCCCCCCTCCCCTTCTCGAGTGTTCAGGCACAGCACATGTATGACACACTCACACACTCACACACTCGAGGCGCGTGGCCTCATCACAAAGGGAACCTCAGCTTTAGGAGCGTTTGACTGCCCGCTCCAATGAACAATTATTAGTCTTCAGCGAACAAAACACTGGCGCTACTCGCAACCAGAAATACATTCGACTCCCGTGCACCCCTCGCTCCACCCCCGGACCAGTGGCGCACCCAGAAAGGATGTGAACGGGAGGGAGGCACACATCTTGTCTATTCACAAGACTACAAACAGTTCTAACCAAAGCCTTACCCACGCTGATGGGCACACAGTCTAAAAATCAGGCTCGTTATCCCTCATTTTCTGTTAGAGGGGGAGGCTAGGGTTCGTATCTCAGTGCGATATACTGAGTGTTATTGTGTTTTATTCGAAATGGTTCCCCACTATTTCTACGTGCATAATGTAGGTACACTTCCTCTAAATTCTACTTTTCTCATCACTACCACATTAAAGTACCGTAATGTTTTGGGGTGTTTTTTTTTAATTTTTTTGTCCCCCCCGTCTCACAACGAGGGAGTTAGAGGGAGCATTGTCCCCATGGAAATAATTTTGACTTCTTTTGGAAATATTTCAAACCCTCTGATAGTATCAAATACGAAGCTGAAAGATGGCCTCAAATCAAACTAACAATTACTTCCAGATGCAATCAATTTTCAAAATCTTCTGAAGAAGACCACTTCAAATATCTTTTAGGGACATCCAGTTTTCAAACATTTATAGGAGAGAGGGTATAGGGGGGGCGAGTCCCTAAAATAAGTTGATTTTAGTTTGAGCCCCCCCCCCCCCCCCACCACCACTCACCCTACCCTACCCAAATAAGCTTCCAAAGCCACTGATATGAATAATGAACGCTGATATGTTAGGGATGAGGAAGGCTGATTTTAGAGGAATTGTACCGGAATTTACGTGAAGGTAGAATGGGAAACTATTTAGGAAAAACCCCCCTCCGTACATCCGCCAAGATTCTTTCTCCAACCTCCCCGTCACTGGCAAACAGAACTAAATTAGCGCCCAGTGATGCTGATCTCACTACAGTTCCTTGGAATAATCTTGTTATTGTTGCTATGACATTGTTGAGCTCCAGGCTTGGTCTAGTGCTACAGTTCCTTGGAATACATCTTGTTATTGTTGCTAGGACATTGTTGAGCTCCAAGCTTGATCTAGTGCTACAGTTCCTTGGAATACATCTTGTTATTGTTGCTAGGACATTGTTGAGCTCCAGCTTGTGTCTAGTGCTACAGTTCTGGAATACTCTTTTATTGTTGCTATGACATTGTTGAGCTCAGCTTTGTCTAGTGCTACAGTTCCTTGGATACATCTTGTTATTGTTGCTAGACATTGTTGAGCTCCAGGCTTGTGTCTAGTGCTACAGTTCTTGGAATCATTTTATTGTGTAGGACATTGTTGAGCTCCAGGCTTGTGTCTATGACAGTTCCTTGGAATCATCTTTATTTTGTGTGTTTGCTCGTTGTGTCTAGTCTATAGTTCCTTGATAATTTTGTTATTGTTGCAGTACATGTTGATCAGGCTTTGTAGTGTAACAGTTCCTGGAATACATCTGTAATTGTTGCTAATGACATTGTTGGTCCAGCTGTCTATGCTACATCTAATACACTGTTATTGTGCTAGATGTAGCTCCAAGCTTGTCGTCTACGTCCTAATACATCATTCCATGACATTTGAGTCTAGCTTGTTCAGTGCACGTTCTTATACATCTTATTGTGCTCATGTTGGTCCAGTTTCTAGTGCTCATCCTGATACAATGTTGTCTAGACATTGTTGGCTCCGCTTTTCTTCACAGTTCCTAATAATTGATTATGTTGTATGTTGTTCCCGCTGTTCATCTGTTCTTTACTATTTATGCTAATTGTGGCTCACTTGTGTAGTGCTCTTTAGCTTGTGGGAGCACAATAATTCACTACTGGTTAGATCTGTTTACATCACAGACCCAAGATCGTTTATGTCAAACTAATTGGTTTTTTAGCATATAACTAGGTTGTTCCTCAGAGTAAAATAGTTGTATCTCCACCATCAAATCACGTGATCTCCTAGGATCGTATCAAACGTTGTAATATACATGTATCGTAGAATAAGGTAGTTCCAATCATAAAACACTAGGGTCAGAACTTGGATTTATATTTATTAAAAAATAACTTAGCCAACCTAACGCGAACATTTTGACTTGACTCGTTTTGTTTATAAGAGCATCGTGACGGTTCTTTCTTTTCAAAATTAATTCACTCGTACATGGTCTAGTAAAGATTGTTTGTGTAGGATAAATGAGGCACTAATTTAATTACATCCATCTTGTTTGGCCGAGCCTTAATTCACGTTTTGTTTCGTGATGAGAGACTCCTGGTTTGCCGGCCGCTATAATTCGGCGGACAAAATCCGAGAGGAAATAAAACTACTCCGGCTGTGGCATTGTTTCGTTGTGATGACAATGCTAGCCCCGAGTCTACATTGGGGTGGTGATAATATCTGACAGATGGGCCGATCCTGTTGTTTCATTGGTGGGGGGTCTGACTGATTGCCTTCGATTCTCTTGCTCGTGTCCAAACAATCGCTCTCATTTGCTGGGTCCGAGTCATTCTTGAGCCTCTTTTTATTACTGATACCGTACTCAGTCAGGTACGCGACCTTCAATCAGACAGATGTTGTTCATAATCCATCGTCCTCTCTTTGTACTAAGAAGCTAACTGTATAATGTAATGGTAAGTATGTTATACTTTATTTGGAAAAGAAGTGGGAAAAATATTATAGAGAAAAAACTTAGTTCATTAGGATATTATTTGGATCCCATGCCATATCATCGTTAAATCAGACAAGATTAACTATTTTAAAAAAATATTACTTGTACAACATTGTTTAAAATTTTTATCTAAAACTTTTTTTTTAAATGCACAGTAAATAAATGTCCCTAGTTGACAGGTTTTATTATCATTTTGTTAAATTTAGCTGAACTGCTGCAACAAACTTACAGATAAATTCAACAACAACAAATATTTGCTAAGATGTAACAATAATATTATTACTGTTTGAAATAATGTATAATAAGTAGTCTTAATGTATTAAAATTTTAAATGCAGGTTTCAGCTAATTTTTTAAAAAAATCTACTCTTTTAGAGTATGTCTCTTGCAGTTAGATTGATATAGTTCATAGCTTTCTAAAATCAAGTAGCAACATAGATCGTCACTTAACGAATCAAATCAAATTTATGAATACATTTTTTTTAAATGATACAAGTGAGGGGAATAATCAAATTTGTTACGGCTATTTTTATTTTCACTTTAATAAAGCCAATGGGTGTGTTCGCTAGAAGTGCGACTTCCTATATTAGTGTTACAACAATGTTTTGTTTTGAAACAGTTGAAGACAAGTGAGTCCCAGTTCTCAGTGACGCCGGCAGAGGAAATAGAAGACCTCACGCCTCAGTCAGCCATGTTGAGCTACGGTGGCGCCTCGTGTGGCAGCTTGCCCAACCACACAGCCAAGAGTGCAAATGGCAGCATCATAACTATGACCTTGAAAAACAATCACCTTATAGTGGAGACGGAAGAGAGAGGGGTTGGTAGCCGTGTATTTGGTTAAATATTTATTTGTGTTATATGTGTTTTTCTCTACATTATTTAAATACTTCGTTTATAACTGTAAACTCTTAAGTTCTGTGTTTTCTGCTTAAAAAGTCGAAATAATATTGCATGCTTACTGAGCAGCCAAAAACGAGGCAAATATTAAAATAAAATAAAGATGTATAGTTTGTATCATCCAGATATCCAGAAAACTTACCTTATTTGGTTCCACTATGGTGTATCCTATAAGCTAAGGCCGTAGTGTAATCATTCAAAGTAAGGATCCTACTTTTCAGGAAAATTAAAAATATGATCCGTTTAACCTGAAGATGGATAGTCTTACCTTAACAAATTACACTAAAGCTCTATCGTTTAGGCTATACCATAGTATAATTTGTCAAGGTAAGCTTGCTACCTCTTAGGGCAAACAGAGTGTATTATACATATTCTTAAATGGACTAATAACAGTTTACGATAATGTGAAGGTCATGGGGACATATTTACTATAAATATTTAAACGTTTTTTGTTCAAAATGCTATCAAAGAATCAGTTATTTAAAACCCTATAGTACTCTGTTCATCAGTTATGTTATTCACATATCATCTATTAGCATTATTTATGGTGTCGTACTTTTATAACTATCAATGGCTGGATTAGCCGGAATGAATCCCTCTCTCTTTCTCTCTCTGTCTCACACACACACACACACATTATCTCTTGTCAACTCTTTCGGTGCGTCCTCGAACTAAACACTGCCTAGAACGGTGGATCAGTCAGACCGTAACTTGTCTCACTCTTACGGGCCTCCTCGAACTAAACACTGCCTAGAGCGGTGGCTCAGTCGCTATCAATTCACTTACACATTCCTGTGTCCAATCCATCCAAGAATACTACATTATTTATGAACAGTATGTTTAATAATTAAATTAAAATCAAGCGATTGTTTTAAATACAATTTGATCAAAATTCATAGTTTTTATGAACTATATATATTTTGTATTTATGATTTATTTGCAACTTAATTAAGAAAACACCCCCATTAATTAAACGTGGATGTATATTTTTTTCTTCAACTCCCCAATTTGAATGTTGACTGTGTCCCCAGGTGGGTGTACCAGGGGGTGCCACCAAGACCACCACCACCAAGTTCACAGCCTCCTCCTCCCCTGACGAGAACAACGTGTTCGTGGTGGAGGTCCAACAAACCCCGTTGTACCCTCGGGGGGCTCACAGGAGGATCTGAGTAGTCAGATGGCGCAGGTCCACCACCCTCCCGAGGCGGACAGTGAACTGGACGACCTCGAAGAGGAGGAGGAGGGCAGGATGACAAAATGCGGCAGCACCAACACGGGCCTGTCGCAGTCCGACCTGAGTGTATCGTCAGCGGGGTCCAATAACCCCAGCTACAGATACGGCAACCAGGTGGGCTACGAGGGGGGCCACTTCGGGTACCCGCAGGACGTGGGGTACACCGTCGTGGACGACGCTTCCGGGGTGACGGACAAACTCCCCGCCGTCAGATGGGTGGCGTCCAGACCAAGCGTCGACGTCAGTCTGCTCTCCGACAAGATATCCAGTGACGTGGAGGACGACAGCATCCAGGAGGAGCAGAGGAGACTGGGGCAGGGTTCGGCGCCCGAGCAGGGCATCCATAACGGGGACGAGATCCTCATGATCGACGACGAAGTGGAGGACTCCGGGACGACCGAGAAGGGGGGGAAGGAGGGCTTCAGTAAAACGGACGCTGACCTGGCGCCCGAGGGGAAGCACCTGGCGGCCAAGAAGAGAGGCTCTCTGCCCATAATCACCCCTGAACTGTACAAGCAGACCAAGAACCTCATCATCGACAAGACGACGTCGCGGCCGGTCAAGTTCGAGAAGTTGAGCAACGAGACCTCCCCTTTGGACGAAGCCAGGAGGGGGCAGGGGGACGTCGGGGCGCCACGGGGTATGGAGAGCATCCCGGAGACGGCTGACGGGAAACCGGGTCTGGAGTACGAGAACCCGGGGTTTGTGGCCGCCGACAGCGCCTCGAGTTAATGACGGGACAAACTGTTACTACTGACACGACCGACCTCAGCCCTTAAGGTTGTACCTGAGGGACAGTAGCGTGCTCTGAATGTCGACAGTAACATACTCTGACAGTAGCGTACGTCAGGGCACGGGTACATTCATCAACTAAATACAAATAAAACCCTATTTTCCGGTGGGTACAGCTGTCTCCAAGCGGCCCCAAGTTAATCAGACTCTTGGACTCCCGCTCACAATTAGCTTACTGCTAAGTCTGGCTTGATTTCCATGGAAAAAATTGCTTTGGTAAACTGTATGTTCTAAATTTTATTTAAAACAAAAATAGTTAGCAATTAAAAACCTTGCATATTATTGGACCAAAAGGCGGGAACTTTGTACGAGACATTTCTGACAGAAACCAACGCTAGATCATTGTTCTAAAGTGAAACTAGCTCTCAACCTGAGACGTTGAATAGAACATCAGTGGTACCATCACAGGCCAGAAAAATATACCGACTACATCCACGTTAATCTGGGAACCAATGCGCACCACAAGAAAAAAAACTGAAATAATTACAAACTCCAAAACCGTGACCCCCCCCCCCCCCCGCAAAAAAAACTTTAATTTTCAATCATAGTAAGAACAAAATGTTCGTAACTACCCAACGGTTCGTTCCTTGCGTCGGTTAATTTATTCTGATACTAGAAGGCTTGTGGTTGTTTTTAGAAAAGCAAAAATTATAATTTTTTTTCAAGCCGATGTTTTATTTACTATTATTATTATTTCATTCCATTAATTTGCATTCCAGCGAATAATATTGCCCCGATCTAGTTTTAAACCCCGATAATATTTAATTTCAAAAGCAAATTTGTAAACCACTTTGTGTTTATAATCGAGGACCAAGTTTGTCTCTAGGTTATACGACTTGAGATAAATCACAGCATTCAATAGCAGTCATTGTTGGCTGCCAACAATAGCATTGTCTATTCAAAAACTTTGTATTGGTATGGCGAGGGTGTGTTTAAATCTATTATACTGTAGAGATTCGCCTTTGAATTTCTTTGTGATTTGATAATATGATTATTTTGTTAGTGTCAATATTATTTTGATCAATGCCTGAACATAATATATTTGTATGAGTTGTATAAAATATGAATGCCGTTGAGTCTTGTTTTAGAACAGATATCCAACGTGTTCTTTATTAGGGATGGTGATTTCTCTCTACATGTTGATAATATATTTATCATTTGATATATCGCAAGGTGTACATCGAAAGTTTATATATATCTATCAAATTATAACGTTATAACTATTTATTGTTTTCCGATATATTGATTTGCTTTGGTCTGCGTGAGCCGGAATGGTGGTTTTAAGATGGCTTCTTATTTTCTACTATTCTTACACACTTTACACTTTTTAATGTTTTATTTAGCTTTTGAAAATAGCTGACAAATTTAATTAAATAATATGAAAAAATCGACTCAGTTAATAAAAAGATAAAAAATCGTTTAATTAATCTTTCGATTGATATATTGGATACCAAAACATCGATTTAAATATATATCGATGTGTTGGTAAATAAATCGACAGTTAGTTGCCAAGTTCTAATAATATTAGATGTGAACGAGAAATCTTGTAAAAATGTCGAGTCAATCCTCTCCTCTCAAAATGTAAAAGCTAAATGATTTCATTCCCAGCAATAAACTACAGTAAGATTGAGGCTTTGCTCATATTGTAAGGTAATAATTTAGTTATATTTGTTAGCCTTAAAGAATAATCGTACAAACAGTCTCATATAGTCTATTACAGTTTATAAACAAAATTTCAAAAAATTGTCTATGAGTAAACTATCCTTAAAATACTAATTTTCTTCCCGTAAATAATAGTGTCATTTATTATGTAAAAGACTCCACAAATACCCATTTAAAACAGAATCTGAAACATTTAAAATCAATAACCCTTTTGATAGCTAAAATTTTAACAGCGATCTTTGCTCCAGATATGATTATACAACATCTAAATACAAAGTTTGAGGCTCACCTAATGGATGACCTTAGGTGCCTTCCGCAAACTGTTTCAGTAAAAAAAAAAACTCTTCTCGTGGTCCTATAAATTGCAGTCATAGTAATATATTAAAAAATAATAATATTATAGCTTATTATATCAATTTTTATCTATTTCTGACAAAATCCAACTTACTTAATAAAGGTACGTGTCGCAAACATGATACATTTTAAACTGTGATCTTCAAAACAAAAACAACACCCCTAGCGAATCTAGTGGCTACATATGGAACTATGGTTCTAATTTATTGTGTTGTCAGTTTTTTTCCTCCATCATATCTTTAACACTGAGCTTTTAAACAATAAGTTTTTTATAGGAAGAATTATAAAACGTCGAAACGTTGAAAAGAAAATTAATTTTATAATTACTTTCTACCGTGCCGGGGCCTTCACCGCCCCAAGTCCGGGACTGCCTTTGACTGTAGTTCCTCAGACGAAATTAACAGGTCCTCGTTTGTTTGTTTTTAGTCTGGGGGGAAAATTAAACGTAAAAAATTCAATCATAATCTCGAGGTTAACAATTTTTACAATTTGCAATACTTTCTCTACGTGAGAAAGTAAATCCGATATTTATGATTTAATAATTTAGTCTAAAATTTACTTCTCTCACTGACCGAAGACTTTATACCTTGATTTTATTATGAATGGACCATTTGGGGGGGGCTTTAAAAAATACAAACATATTTTTGTTGCGGTAAGCGTTGATACCATTTTACTATATTATTATTGTTATTTTACAGTACAAAAAGTGACACCTCCACATCACACGAATTGACTTATAAATACATGTAGTAGATCTACTAACTTTTCTAGCTGTCAAATAACTTATGTCCATTCGTAATTTTTAAAAAAGATATAGATTTTTTTTCCCTGCTAATCAGTTTTATCGAATAATCTTATCAAATCAATTTATAAGTTGATTAAAATGTTATTCTTCTAACGATGACAAAGCCTTGCATATACAATCATTAATCTGCTAAGATATATAATAATAATAAATTACACGTCTTTACCTCGGTAACGCAAGACTAATACGCTATGTTGATGGAAGGTTGATTAGAGATGAACCATTTCTGGGAAGTGAAACCTTTGGCTAAGAAACCAATCAATGCGACAATTTGGCGAAACATTACAACGAACTTAACATCATTAGTTTGTAACCATAGATAATAACGGTAATTATTTATAGCTGAACAGTGTGAAGCAAACATATAATTAGGTGTTGAGAAAGTGAGTGGCATGGTTAAAAAAAAACACGTGAAATTCTTACATTAAAATCTTTATCTTTTATTTTAAAATACTTTTGTTTATATATATAACTAGGAATGAAAATAATGTAATTAATTGTACTTCAAATCAAGACATACTGTATTTCAATTATCAAAAGTGCCAATAATGTATATAAATGTGCACATATATATGTAATGCAGAACGCAAAATGTTTCCTGATTCCATGGAAATATTTCTAGGCGGATATTTAATATACAAGGTGATATCTCTTATAAAGATACCAAGACGTGATATTATCTCCTCTATACAGTGGTGAGTGATAATATCTCCTATACAAAGTGATATCTCCTCTCCGGGCATCTCTTACCGACCAAAAGTATTATTATACGTAAGTGTGTGACATAATTTGAATATGTAAATAAAATAGTTATAATATCCGGGTTTATTATATCCGTAACTAAGCTATAACTTGTACGGCAACTTTTTATATAATAATCATTATACTTGTACAGAACCAAACTTTTTACTAACAATTTCGTGTGTAAGGTTACTTAAACTAAGTGTTTGTTTTTAAAATACTATTCAAAGTCCATCTCATCAGCTCTATATTATATATTAAAATCTATCCCTTTATATAAGTTCATATATTCATACATAATGCCATACATTGAAATCAACCTATACACCTTTAACAAAATGAAACTATTTTGTACTTATTATACCAAACAAAATATTTTGATTGCGGTTATTACTGATATGAGAGTTTTTTTTAATAAAATAAAAATATTAGAGCAATAAAATGAAAATTCCCATTTAGTTTTCTTCTGGGGCCAACATATTTAAAAAAGCAGACTAGTCATGATTAAATGATTCTACGCCACCGTGACATGTCAGCTGATTGCCTGTATCTGAGTCACGATTTGATGTCACTTCTCGCTGTCAATTGTCTGTTTGATGTCATTCACATCATCCAGGGAGTAGCTGCACAACTCAAGGTCACGCAGATACGCTGACGACGTTGCCTATTTGAGGAATAATAAGCTGTTTTGCCGAAGCGGGTCTGCATCGTAGAATGACGCACTTAAACACTAAGCACTGCTTGGACGTCAATGTACGAAATAGAAAGAGAGGGAAGAAAAAGGAGCAGTTTCGCCCCACGAGGAGCTTACCTGCTCATGACACGTACCCTCTTCCGCCGACGAGTATAAGCACCCATTTAAAATTTGCATCTGGACAACATTGACTTGCATTTAAAAAAACACTTTTTATATATATATATTTTAGATAGACATTTGCTTCGACGGGCTTTTTTTTTTAATTTACCAGGAAGATTCAGGAAGATTCCCACAGGACATTTTCTTGGATAAACCAATCAAGAGTCGTAGAAGATTTTTTTTTAAATTACGTCTACAAAATAAAAACTACATCAAGATCAAAAAGCTCATTTTTGTCACAATGCAAGACTATTTTTTTATAATTATTTAATAATTTGTAGTTTTTGTTTCAATATTGTATCTATAAAACTCGCCGAATAGAAAGTAAATACATTTGCATGGGAAATCTTATCTTGACTTAGATCTATCATGACGTCACGGTTTGGCCACGTCGCTAAAGATGGAAAGTGTGGCGGTTAAAATAAATATAGGGATTCAGTTGATCACATTTTCCAATTCCATTTGAATGATTTATATTTTAAATTAATATGAAAATAGTATAAATAATAATTATTTATTTAACAAATGATTGGTTTACGATGTTACCAGTTAGCCACAGCAGTATGGCGACATTAATTAATGAGTGTATTTTGAAATTTGATAACTGTTGCCCTCTGACCCCTAAGTCTGTATTACTATATATGTGTATCTGTCAACGTGTCGTTTTAACAGTGTACATTTTGTAAATAAATGTTAACATTGTGTACACTTACGTTTAAAAATAAAGTTTAAAGGGTGTTAAAATGTTTTGTAAAATATTAGTAGAAAATGATTTAAAAAATGTTTGCTATGCTACTTTTTAAGAAGCCCTGAGCTATTATAATCATATTGTAGATGGTATAAAACGTTTATAACCTTTTGTTTACATTTTATTAGAAGCTTTTAAATAAAACGTACTAAGTATTTTAGAAGTTTATGGAATTGTCAATATTAAAGCGGTGTATGTTTAAAACTATTGTATCATTCAAACAAAGAGAAGTTTCAATGTTAACGTAATTATATTGTTTAAAGGTTAGCATTCTTTGTTAGATGGAACAACCCTAATTATTTCGAAATATCCCGTCAATGAATGATAAATCCAAACATTGTAGTACATAATTGGTAATATTGGTTCTAGCTTTTATCATAAACCAGTTTTGTTTGTGTTGTAGTAAGGTTTATTGAATTTGTTTAGTACTACCCCAATAAATTAGTTTCAGCTGTGATTTAAAATACGTTTGAGTTAAATATTTATATTTGAGATATTTGATAGCATTCTATAGTTATTTATGATTAAAATGTATTCTCCTTCTATATGCCTTGACTTCTATATGTACTTGATGTTTTAAGGATAAACCTTTAATTTTTAATTTTATTAAAGTCGTCAAATTCACTCATGAAATCAACAACACTAATACCAAATATTCTGTTTCTAGGATGTTTGTCTTATTAATTCACTTTTTTATTTTTTTTATTTTAAATACTCTGAACTACCTAATTGCCAAAATGGTAAGCCCAAGATTAATTTGTAATATTTGTAAGCATATTGTTTGCAAACTGTTTTACTTATCAGTTCAAGCAAATTCAATCAAGATGTTTAATTCATTGAAAAAAAAACTATAAACATTAACAGAACCGGTATTTATATTTGAAAGTAAACTTTTTTTCTATGTGTAAGTGTGTTTCAAAGTCGTTTTGAACATAATTTAATCAATGTGTATCCTTAACATTTTATAATGAAATCTAAATTAGTTTATTTCAGTAGTAAAACCAACCTAACAATCAAACCATAATACTTGTTATATTTGTAATCAGTGAAAACGATGCTTGATCTGTGTGTGTTACTTTATAGTCGCAAGAGGACAACAATCGACTGTTAATTTAACTTAGTCACAGCAGCTCTCATTGTTGCGCGTTCACATATTTAACATTTCCCTCGTCTAAGAAATGTTCTACAATTATAAACACCAATGTACATATTTCATCCAATCCATCCTCTCCTACATAAGTCTGAATATGCTTCTTGTTTCGCAAAATAGTTTACAATATTTTATTGGTAAAAATAAATATCAACTATTGTATGTGGATTTTCACAACTCCAGTATTCTAAACGCTATTGTTTTGTTTATTGTTTTAAAAAAATGAACAGACCCACTACCTACTATTTTTTGTTAGTTTTCAGTACGTTATAATATACAACAATGTATAAATAAACCGCCCTTATGATTATTATGTTTGTGAGTCAATCTAAGTGAAGAAAAAGTGTTGGTAATATTATTAATGTTCCTCATTGCCTTGCAAAGTGAAAAATATTAAGACAAAATATATCTAAAAAATAATTTTATTTAATAAATTAGTTTATTATATACCTCAACATGTCTTCTTTACCAGGATAATAATTATGTGAAATGTTAAATCTCTAATAGCCCCGTAAAATAGATCAATATACAACTATTTGTACATGACCGTATATCTGGTAGAATTCATCAAGATACAGGAGCAACAGATAGACGCCATTTTATCATCCCAGTGATATAGGAAACTAACCAGTCAGTGCAGGAGTAGATTAAGCTGTCTCACAGATCATTAATTCTAAATGAAACATTAATAGCATTAGTAGGTGAAGGCAAGGCCATAGCCAGCCAATAATTTCAGGGGGGTTTTGGTGGGTACATCCCCTAATTGCTGGAGGTTATAAAAATTCTAAATATTAAACACCTCTAGAAGATATTTAATGTGGTTTATATGGCAACATAGCACCCTAATGGCCGAGGCTAAAGAAAAATGATAAATAATAAACACCTCTAGAAGCTCTCTGAAGTGCTTTTTATGGTAACACATCCCCCTAATTTGTACTTGTACCTTAATTTTAATATTGTTTGAATCATAAATAAAGCCATATACATTTTGTTTATAAAATTTTTGGGGGTTTGAACACCCAACCCCCTTCCTGACTACGGCCTTGGGTGCAGGGGTAAGTTCAAAACATATTTGAGTCGAGAAAGTTCAATATTATGCTGCCTATGATGTGACGCCAAAGGTATAAGATTTAATATGTGGTGATATCTCTAGGATATATTAGAATTAAATGTAGCTTGTGTTTTCATATTGTCCGGTAGATGAGTCCAAGTATTGCACAATAATGCCATGCCATCGGTGCAACAATGAATGTCACGACTGGAAGAAGTATAGCCTAAAGCCACACTGCACAAACAATAATGCTAGGCGAATTTGTCGCCTATATTCCGTTTATCTTCAAAGGTAGCAAGATACTTTGTTTGTTGAACTAGGGTGTAGCTTATAAGGTGGGTCATACTGTCATCAGCCAAGGTAAGACATCTTCTACCTTATTCGGTTCCACTATGATGTAGCTTATAAAATAGGGCCATAGTTTAATCAGTCAAGGTAAAACTGTTAAATGGGAGGGTGCCTCATATGAAAAATAAATAATCAAGCCTTTGGATTTTGTAAACATAATGTGTCATTATCTAATCTGAACTTTGAAAATTCAAATTTAAATTTTGGTACCAAGTATTTTATTGCACACAAATATTTGGCTATAACTCTTTTTAAAATTGTAAAACTTTGATTCAATAATATTTCGTCTTGTGTCCAATCGACATATTCTATTCAACCTTTCAAACCACCGAGGTCGGTCACAGCAGGTCTCAAGTAGTTTATAAATCTACCACTAAGCGCTAGATATGCAAAAGGCTCTTTTTAAACTTGCGTCACTTGAAAATCCACCAGTATATTTTTTACAAATTAATAATGTGTTTAAATGTACAAATTTAGTAATAATATATGTTTTATTATTATTGATGTATATTTGACATTTGAAGTATGGTTTGGGATTAAAGCTTTATAAGAAACTTTCTAAATATGTTTCGTAATGATGAATCCATTACATATGTAGTGTCATCAACTTTTGATCTGCAATAAATACAATTCCTGGCCCAGTGGCGTAACCGGGATATTACTTGGAGGGAGAGGGGCACTAGGTATTAAACACCAGAGGAAAGGAGGGTCCAGGGTTCCATCCCAGGAAAATGTTTGAGTATTAATTGCCTCAAGAAACAATTTTAAGATGAATTTCGTAACAAAACACAAACACTGAACACGAGTTGGGACAAATTATATCAGGTAGGGTTAACTTTTTAAGCCCATTGGTGTGGGTGGTAAGGGGGAGTAATAGGAGGGTACTAAGGAGGAGTAAGGAGGAGAGAGAATTTGAAGAAGTAAGGAGAAGAATAGAAGGAGTGTTAAGGTGAAGAAGTATTTTAAGTTGGGAAGGGAATGGCTATAGCCCAAATACACTTTGCTTGCATTTTTTTTTATCATCCTATCAGGATAAATAGGATTAGTGATATTAGATATGAAATATGTTTGTATTTATGAAGGTTTTATAATAAATATAAGGTTTATATTACATATTATATAATTTCGAAAATTTGTAACCAGGCATATAATGATAAAAGTCTGAAACTTAACTAACTGAAAAATTAGAGATTTTGTAATTTCAAAACCATTTGTAAAAAAAAACCAAACTTATCTGTGTGTTATAATACTGAGATTTTGTTTAGAAAGTAGAAGTTGAAAAATCATTAAATAAGCCGTAGTTTTTCCGTCTAAAAGAATATTTAAATTCTTCAAATTGATGTAAATTTGATATAGGTGATTTTTAAACCAGGTGCGTGATTCACAAGCCATCTAGCATCTTTCTCTTCGGCGCTACATTCCTTGAGAATATAATGTACACTCAAATTTTAGTAGGAACAGCCTTTTAGAAAATACAAACACTTTTTTTTACGTTCAACATTGATAACATTTTACTATTTTTTATTAATACTATTTTATATGTATTTATAATATATATCAAAAGTGACAGCTGTAGATCATATGACTTGACGTATGAACACGTGAAAATATAGGGAATCCACGGCAGGAAGGGTTGGTGACAGCTAGCATAATGTTCTTCATTGCAAACGTTGACTGAAAGTTACCAATGTCTACACATCCGGAAATAATATAATACTATCAATAAAAAGTGTTATCAAACTCTTCTAATAATACTTCCCTAAGGTTACTCTATGATTGGCTTTTTCGAGGCTCATTGAAGGAACAAAATATATTAATACAAATATTAGGGTATTTTTATTTTGCGGTTGTGGCAACAAGAGATATTCTAGTGCATGAAATAATAAACTAAACAGTATGATATTCACATTTGTTTCTTCTTATAACTGCCACCAATGGTCCTAAGTGCCTCGAACTACAACCCGCGATACAGAGCAAGCTGTGGTACCTCGGGGGGGGGGGGGGGGGGATATGACAGACCTGCGCAGAACGAGAGTTGAAACAGCGGCCACTGCGCAACCGAAGGAACCCAACAACCGTTCAAATTAAAATTCACCGGGTATCGAATTTTTTTTTTCGTATTTTCATGGAGGCTTCTTTTCACCCCTAAGCAACTTTTATTCTCAACCCTCCAATTTAATCAACGAGAACAACTGAAGGTGATACTATAGTCCAATCTTTATGTGAAGAACCTTTTAGAAAATACGAACTGAAGGCGATACTATAGTCTTATTATTATTATCATCATCATCATCATCAGTGGCGCAACCACGGAGGAGGATAGGGCAATAGCCCCTCTCAATACCTCAAATTAATTTTTAAATCAACCGCTTCGGTGGCTGCGTGGTCTAACGCACTACTCTCGTGTTAGACTACACTAACCGAAGACGGGGAGATGGGGTTCTATCACGGTCGGGTGCTCTGAGGGTTTTTTCCTAAATGGTTTCCCACTCTGCCTCCAATCAAATGCGGGTGCTTTTCCTCATAATCCCTAACCCATTAGTGTAATTAGTACATAGTCGTATAACCCGAACGGGTAGTAAGACGCTGCGATTAAAAAAAAGCCAGCAAAGGACCACTCCAAATATCTTCTAAAGTATCTATTTTTCAAACAAAATCCGGGCTAGGACTACTTAAAATAGCTTCCTAAGGAAATTAATTTTAAGAAAGTTTCCGAACAAGGACTGCTCCAAAAAACTTCTAGAATCATCTACATTTTTAAAATTTTCAAAGGAAAGACCCCTCCAAATAGCTTCCAGGTGGATCAATTTTTCTTGTGACATTTTCTTGGGAGGGATCCAGAGAATCTCCTTTTGGTTAGAGGGCGAAACTCTTTATTTTTTAACTACCCCTCACACCCACACAAATAAGTTTCCGCTAACACTGATTCATTTCTTCGAGTATAAAATTAAAAGTGTCCCAGTTTGTGGGAGAAAATATTATAATGAGCCTACCATTACAAACGTTAAAAGGGCTCCAAAAGTCACAATTGGGAAAAAGTATGGGGTAAATTAACATGACTTACTGCAGGTGTATACCTGGCACTTGTGGAGTGAGTTAACACTACTTAGTGCAGGTCTAGATTCGATAAAGCCAGCTCTAAAGGTTCTCTATACCATGGTGTTGCATTGTATGAATGAATTATTATTATTATTAGCACCGCGTCTTACTACCCGTTCGGTTATACGCACATACGTAATGTGCAATGGTAGGGTGATTGTGAGATGAAATGGAGGACCTACAGTTTAACGTGGAATCCGAACCACGGTGGAGGCCTGGCATTCCTCACATTCACAAGTTGTATGAATGAAGCCTCCTGTAGAGGTTCTCTATACCATGGTGCTGTATTGTATGAATGAAGCCTCCTGTAGAGGTTCTCTACACCATGGTGCTGTATTGTATGAATGAAGCTTCCTGTAGAGGTTCTCTACACCATGGTGCTGTATTGTATGAATGAAGCTTCCTGTAGAGGTTCTCTACATCATGGTGCTGTATTGTATGAATGAAGCCTCCTGTAGAGGTTCTCTACACCATGGTGCTGTATTGTATGAATGAAGCCTCCTGTAGAGGTTCTCTACACCATAGTGCTGTATTGTATGAATGAAGCCTCCTGTAGAGGTTCTCTACACCATGGTGCTGTATTGTATGAATGAAGCTTCCTGTAGATGTTCTCTACACCATGGTGCTGTATTGTATGAATGAAGCCTCCTGTAGATGTTCTCTACACCCTGGTGTTGTATTGTATGAATAAGCCTCCTGTAGAGGTTCTCTACACCATGGTCCTGTATTGTATGAATGAAGCTTCCTGTAGAGGTTCTCTACACCATGGTGCTGTATTGTATGAATGAAGCCTCCTGTAGATGTTCTCTACAACCCTGGTGTTGTATTGTATGAATGAAGCCTCCTGTAGAGGTTCTCTATACCATGGTGCTGTATTGTATGAATAAAGCCTCCTGTAGAGTGTTCTCTACACCATGGTGCTGTATTGTATGAATGAAGCTTCCTGTAGAGGTTCTCTATACCATGGTGCTGTATTGTATGAATGAAGCCCCCTGTAGAGGTTCTCTACACCATGGTGCTGTATTGTATGAATGAAGCTTCCTGTAGAGGTTCTCTACACCATGGTGCTGTATTGTATGAATGAAGCCTCCTGTAGAGGTTCTCTACAACATAGTGCTGTATTGTATGAATGAAGCCTCCTGTATAGGTTCTCTACACCATGGTGCTGTATTGTATGAATGAAGCTTCCTGTAGATGTTCTCTACACCATGGTGCTGTATTGTATGAATGAAGCCTCCTGTAGAGGTTCTCTACACCCATAGTGCTGTATTGTATGAATGAAGCCTCCTGTAGAGGTTCTCTACACCATGGTGCTGTATTGTATGATTGACGCCCTCTGTAGAAGTTCTCTACACCCTGGTGCTGTATTGTATGAATGAAGCCTCCTGTAGAGTTCTCTACACCATGGTGCTGTATTATATTAATGAAGCCTCCTGTAGAGGTTCTCTACACCATGGTGCTGTATTATATGAATGAAGCCTCCTGTAGAAGTTCTCTACACCATGGTGCTGTATTGTATGATTGACGCCCTCTGTAGAAGTTCTCTACACCATGGTGCTGTATTGTATGATTGACGCCCTCTGTAGAAGTTCTCTACACCATGGTGCTGTATTGTATGATTGACGCCCTCTGTAGAAGTTATCTACACCATGGTGCTGTATTGTATGATTGACGCCCTCTGTAGAAGTTCTCTACACCCTGGTGCTGTATTGTATGAATGAAGCCCCTTGTAGATGTTCTCTACACCCTGGTGCTGTATTGTATGAATGAAGCCTCCTGTAGAGGTTCTATACACCATGGTGCTGTATTGTATGAATGAAGCCCCCTGTAGATGTTCTCTACACCCTGGTGTTGCTACGAAGGGTTGAAGAGGTTGATGCTCTCTACTAACCAAGTAAATCGATAACAATTTAAAACTAGCGAGTTTTACAGCGAGTGTGCCGCGGGATGCTGCGCCCAGGAGCATAAAATCTAACATTTACACATTTTTTTACAAGAATTCGTAGAGTCAGGAGTTGACGAGTTTTCATCAGGCTTCACACTTTCATGAAACGAATTAAATTATTGGTACGGTTCACTTTCTAAATATTTTATCTAAAGATTGAGATATTTGCTTAAAACTCCTTAGTAATGTGAAACAAAATAATCTAATAGGAAAAAAGGGCATTCCACTATTTCACATTCCACCACAAAGCATATAGTAAATAATAGATACTCTTACAGAAACATTGATTAAAAAAAAAGTAACATCTCGGCCCACCAAGAGCAACACAAAGCGATGAAAGCCAACAAAACAACAACAAATAACCCCTAATTTTCAGGCAACCTTCTCGACGCAATACCTCAGTTTATCTTCTGTGTGCTGACTGAACAGCTCACAGCTGACTTCATGACGGCTTTGAAAAGCTACCAACCAAATTATGTATCCCTACGCGAACCAATATGATCTGTAAAAAAAATGTATTTAGAGCATGTCACTTCTGACAGTCAAAATTTAGGTATATACTTAACTGTTGACTGTCAGAAGTCAGCTGTGAACTGTCCAGTCAGCACCAAATAAGCTGTAACCTGGTGGTAGCTTTCTTATTTTGTGTCGATAACTACAGCTTTATGCGACATTCTTGAACTGTGAGGTAATTTAATAAATATCGTTATGTTAGGTTTGAAATGAAGAAATTATTAACAACGTACAGTGCATGCTTAGAATTATTCAAATATTTCCATCTAAAATTCGAATCAAATGTCATTTTTTTAATAACAATATAAATACAAATTTCACGGGTAATCATGGTGGGTTAAAATTACCACATTTTTTTTCTCGAATTGACCAATGTCGAATTAGCAAGATCTTACTGGATTCGCTTATAGCTCGGAATTTATTGACTGTCTATCAAATTATTTCAAGTAAACGTTTGTTGTTTATTAATATTCTTAAAACTTTGCTCCGATAATTTATTTTGATCTCAAATAGTTGCGCAGATATGATCAAAATTGTAGATATCAACTTGTGTACAACACCTTATAAGTACGTCACTGGTCTAAAATAACTCTCTGGGTGTCGAACAGTGCCTAGGTACGAGTTTTAATCCGTTTATAAAAGTTCGAAAAGAGAAAAAAATTTTTTTTGAGAAAATCTCTTTTTTTTAATCTTTTCGCCGTTAAGTAAACTACCCTTAATTTGAGGGTTGTATATCTCATTCCAAAGTTTCCATTGGAAAACCTGATAAAACCTAGTATCAAGTTTGAGGCAAATCGGTAAAATGGTTTCGGTTCTGGTAATAGACAGACAGACGGCTTCACAAAAAAACAAACTTTTTTCGGGTTTAGGGAATCATGAAATGTTGACATTAGTAAGAATCTCAAATTCGACGAAAAACCAAAATTGTTACAAGTGATCAAGACTTGAACCTTGATTTCTCCGTCATTGATAGAAAAAAATGTGTAACATACTTCAAGACCTTCTTAATGTGATCATAATCCACTTCAAGACCTTCTTAATGTGATCTATACTCTACTTCAAGACCTTCTAAAATGTGACCATACTCTACTCAGACCTTCTTAATGTGATATACTCTACTTCAAGACTCTTATGTGATCATAACTCAACTTCTAATGACCTTCTTAATGTGATCATACTCTACTTCAAGACCTTCTAAATGTGACCATACTTTACTCAAGACCTTCTTGATTTGATTATGATGCACTTTATTACCTTATTAATATTATTATAGTGGACTTGAATACAGTTTTGATTTTATTTAAATATTTTCATGAACTTAATTCTACTATAGTTGACTTAGTGACCTTAATAATATGATTATGATGGATGGCAATCTTACTACGACTATCGTGGACTTATTGACTTTCTTAATATGTTTATAACGAACTTAAAGACCTTGAAATCTCAAGTAAAGGAATTTTATATGTTTTATTATTGCTACATTATATTATTGTGGGGACATTAGCAACTGTGACCCCACTAACAGAAAGCTTCAAACTCACACCACATTTGTGACCTCACCAAGAGTTGAACCAATTATTTTATGGTGTCCCAATCATGCCCGAGGACAAGGCACAAGCAAGAGGGGTGGCGAGGAAGGGGTTTTATGAATTAATGACGACCAAAAAATGAACTGGACAAAATAAAACAAAACCAAAGTGTGTGTGTAGTGGGTTGAGCGGCGGTTCAGGTCTTGGAATGGTGGAATGCGGGTGGTATTTACAGGCGAAGGTTCACTAGCCATGTAGAAGAAAAGGCAAGTCCAGTTTTTGTTGACTAGAAGATGGTTTTACTGCCAAAATACCTGGCCGGCCATAACATCGTCTGGGAGTATTTTGTCTGGACCAACAACACCTCTCAACAAACACAACAGTCAGAGCTACACCTCTCTAACAAACACAACAGTCAGAGTTACACCTCTCTAACAAACACAACAGTCAGAGCTACACCTCTCTGACAAACACAACAGTCAGAGCTACACCTCTCTAACAAACACAACAGTCAGAGTTACACCTCTCTAACAAACACAACAGTCAGAGTTACACTCTCTAACAAACACAACAGTCAGAGCTACACTCTCTGACAAACACAACAGTCAGAGTACACCTCTCTAACAAACACAACAGTCAGAGCTACACCTCTCTAACAAACACAACAGTCAGAGTTACACCTCCTAACAAACACAACAGTCAGAGCTACACCTCTCTAACAAACACAACAGTCAGAGTTACACCTCTCTAACAAACACACATCAGAGCTACACCTCTCTAACAAACACAACAGTCAGAGTTACACCTCTCTAACAAACACAACAGTCAGAGCTACACCTCTCTAACAAACACAACAGTCAGAGTTACACCTTTCTAACAAACACAACAGTCAGAGTTACACCTCTCTAACAACACAACAGTCAGAGTTACACCTCTCTAACAACACAACAGTCAGAGCTACACCTCTCTAACAAACACAACAGTCAGAGTTACACCTTTCTAACAAACACAACAGTCAGAGTTACACCTCTTTAACAAACACAACAGTCAGAGTTACACCTCTCTAACAAACACAACAGTCAGAGATACACCTCTCTAATAAATAGGGAAAACAGATGGAGACATGTAAATTGGTTTAAGGTGGTGTGAGCCATGCACCAACTGAACAACTCTCATTGAGCGTTGTTTAAGGTGGTTTGGGCCGCCACACATGCAGAGACTACAAGGAACTGAGTGTCCAAGTCTCGGATCCAGACGAGCGCCCGGTGGACCTAGAGAGCGACTATTTGCATAGTAACCGGATTTGTGCACTTCCACAACTTGCAAACCTGTTTCTCGCCGAAAACAGCAGTTTCCCTAATCTGAGTCTTGGAGTGGTAGCAGAATATATCATCTAGTCTGGTGTATCACTAGGGATACAGGGACCATGGAGAGATGTCTGGTGTATCTCTAGAAATACAGGGACCATGGGGAGATGTCTGGTGTATCTCTAGAATACAAGGACCATGGAGAGATGTCTGGTGTATCTCTAAGGATACAGGGACCATGGAGAGATGTCTGGTGTATCTCTAGGAATACAAGGACCATGGAGAGATGTCTGGTGTATCTCTGGAAATACAGGGACCATGGAGAG
The DNA here is from genome assembly GCA_033556935.1 of Timema podura. NCBI lineage: Eukaryota > Metazoa > Arthropoda > Insecta > Phasmatodea > Timematidae > Timema > Timema podura. The sequence continues at coordinate 88,113,424 of JAVRXN010000011.1, forward strand.
ATGTCTGGTGTATCTCTAGGATACAGGGACCATGGAGAGATGTCTGGTGTATCTCTAGAAATACAGGGACCATGAGAGATGTCTGGTGTATCTCTGGAAATACAGGGACCATGGAGAGATGTCTGGTGTATCTCTAGGGATACAGGGACCATGAAGAGATTCCTGGTGTATCTCTAGGGATACAGGGACCATGGGAGATGTCTGGTGTATCTCTAGGGATACAAGGACCATAGATAGATGTCTGGTGTATCTCTAGGAATACAGGGACCATGGGGAGATGTCTGGTGTATCTCTAGGAATACAGGGACCATGGGGAGATGTCTTGTGTATTTCTAGGGATACAGGGACCATGGAGAGATGTCTGGTGTATCTCTAGGGATACAAGGACCATAGATAGATGTCTGGTGTATCTCTAGGGATACAAGGACCATATATAGATGTCTGGTGTATCTCTAGAGATACAGGGACCATGGAGAGATGTCTGGTGTATCTCTAGGGATACAGGGACCATGGAGAGATGTCTGGTGTATCTCTGGAAATACAGGGACCATGGGGAGATGTCTGGTGTATTTCTAGGGATACAGGGACCATGGAGAGATGTCTGGTGTATCTCTAGGATACAGGGACCATGGAGAGATTCCTGGTGTATCTCTAGGGATACAGGGACCATGGAGAGATGTCTGGTGTATCTTAGGGATACAGGGACCATGGAGAGATGTCTGGTGTATCTCTAGAAATACAGGGACCATGAAGAGATGTCTGGTGTATCTCTAGGGATACAAGGACCATAGATAGATGTCTGGTGTATCTCTAGGAATACAGGGACCATGGAGAGATGTCTGGTGTATCTCTAGGAATACAAGGACCATGGAGAGATGTCTGGTGTATCTCTGGAAATACAGGGACCATGGAGAGATGTCTGGTGTATCTCTAGGGATACAGGACCATAGATAGATGTCTGGTGTATCTCTAGGGATACAGGGACCATGAAGATGTCTGGTGTATCTCTAGGGATACAGGGACCATGGAGAGATGTCTGGTGTATCTCTAGGGAATACAGGGACCATGGAGAGATGTCTGGTGTATCTCTGGAATACAGGGACCATGGAGAGATGTCTGGTGTATCTCTAAGGATACAGGGACCATGAAGAGATTCCTGGTGTATCTCTAGGGATACAGGGACCATGGGGAGATGTCTGGTGTATCTCTAGGAATACAAGGGACCATGGAGAGATGTCTGGTGTATCTCTGGAATACAGGGACCATGGAGAGATGTCTGGTGTATCTCTAAGGATACAGGGACCATGGAAGAGATTCTGGTGTATCTCTAGGATACAGGGACCATGGATGGGGAGAGAATGTCTGGTGTATCTCTAGGAATACAGGGACCATGAAGAGATGTCTGGTGTATCTCTAGGGATACAGGACCATGATAGATGTCTGGTGTATCTCTAGGGATACAGGGACCATGGAGAGATGTCTGGTGTATCTCTAGGGATACAGGGACCATGAGAGATGTCTGGTGTATCTCTAGGGATACAGGGACCATGGAGAGATGTCTGGTGTATCTCTAGGATACAGGGACCATGGAGAGATGTCTGGTGTATCTCTAGGGATACAGGGACCATGGAGAGATGTCTGGTGTATCTCTAGGGATACAGGGACCATGGAGAGATGTCTGGTGTATCTCTGGAATACAGGGACCATGAGAGATGTCTGGTGTATCTCTAGGGATACAGGGACCATGAAGAATGTCTGGTGTATCTCTAGGGATACAGGACCATAGATAGAATGTCTGGTGTATCTCTAGGAATACAGGGACCATGAGAGATGTCTGGTGTATCTCTAGGAATACAGGGACCATGGAGAGATGTCTGGTGTATCTCTAGGGATACAGGGACCATGGAGAGATGTCTGGTGTATCTCTAGGGATACAGGACCATGGAGAGATGTCTGGTGTATCTTAGGATACAGGGACCATGGAGAGATGTCTGGTGTATCTCTAGGATACAGGGACCATGAGAGATGTCTGGTGTATCTCTAAGGATACAGGGACCATGAAGAGAATGTCTGGTGTATCTCTAGGATACAGGGACCATAGATGAGATGTCTGGTGTATCTCTAGGGATACAGGACCATAGATGAGATGTCTGGTGTATCTCTAGGAATACAGGGACCATGGAGAGATGTCTGGTGTATCTCTAGGGATACAGGGACCATGGAGAGATGTCTGGTGTATCTCTAAGGATACAGGGACCATGAAGAGATGTCTGGTGTATCTCTAGGGATACAAGGACCATAGATAGATGTCTGGTGTATCTCTAGAGATACAGGGACCATGGAGAGATGTCTGGTGTATCTCTAGGGATACAGGGACCATGGAGAGATGTCTGGTGTATCTCTGGGAATACAGGGACCATGGGGAGATGTCTGGTGTATATCTAGGAATACAGGGACCATGGGGAGATGTCTGGTGTATCTTTAGGGATACAGGGACCATTGAGAGATGTCTGGTTTATCTCTAGGGATACAGGGACCATAGATTGATGTCTGGTGTATTTCAGAAGTCTTAGAACGAATCACCTTCCTCTGATATTTAATCTTCTGAAGGTTTGTATTGGAGAACCTTAATTTCTGAATTCTTTTTTTTATTAACTATTTATTAAATTACGAAAAATAAAATAATGTTAAGTTTGTCTTTAAGTATTTGCTAACTATGTATGTCCTCCACTCGCCCTCCAATCCTCTGTTTGATGTATATATGCAGGGCCGCTCTTAGGGGTGTGCAAAGAGTGTGGTCGCGCGTGGCCCCGCCCTTGCTTGAAAGTGACGGAGGGGAAGAAACAATTTGGGGTGGGAAATGTTTGCTCGCGCACTCTTAAAGTTGGCTGCCTGTATATGCCATCTAGCAAATATTGTCAGAGTGTAAAAACAAATTAATACACAGTCATTTGGTTGTATATATTGAACGAGTGAAGTGAGGTCTCTGTTTTAACTCCACCGATTTGCATTTGTCTGTCTGTCTGTCTGTCTGTGGAAGATATTTGTCTCACGATAACTTTTGAGCGTAGTAACCGATTTAATTCAAACTTTGCACATTTGTTCTTTGTACTTTTATAAAGATCATGTTCGTTGGGGAAGAAAATAGAACGAGGGTTTGGAGAGAAATCAACGGTTATCTAGGTGACCTGGTGGTCTAGGGGTAAGGTGTCGGACTTCTGTGCTAGGGGTCCGGGGTTCAATCCTCGGTCCCGGCACAGATTTATCTGATTGCCAAACCTTCCTTCACCTCTGACAAGTTGTGTATTAATCACAACTTGTGAATGTGAGGAATGCCAGGCCTCCACCGTGGTTCGGATTCCACGTTAAACTGTAGGTCCTCCATTTCATCTCACAATCACCCTACCATTACACATTAGCGTAAGTGCGTATAACCCGAACGGGTAGTATAGACGCGGTGCTAATAATAATAATAACGGTTATCTATATATAATTACTGCTTTTAGCGTTAATTATTTCATTTGTTCACCTTTCAGGGCGTGCCCTGGTACCTTATACGGCCGAACATTGGAATATACGTGAAAGCTAGTATAGTAACATTTAACAGAAATTAAGTGTTTTAATTGGTTTGAGGGGGAGGGGTGTTGAGGCAAATAACTGGGGGCCCCGCAGATAAAGTTTCCCTGGGGCCTTACTCTACTTAGGGCGGTACTGTACGTATGTTATCGGTCCAAGGTACCCTAGTCCCGCCAAACCCAGCCCTTTTCATTCGACTGCACGCCGGCCTTAAGGAAAATTCACTGCGACATCTTTTCTAAGCCTCAATTTTAATAGGCATCGACCAAAAATTTGGTTTATTGGGTAATTATAAAGTTCATCTCATAAAACGCTTCCAATAACACCTTTTCAAGACCTGTCTCGGTGGCAGCATGGTATAAGATGTTCCTCTCTGGTCTCTCAGATGGTGGTGGCAGCATGGTATAAGATGCTCCTCTCTAGTCTCTCAGATGGCGGTGGCAGCATGGTGTAAGATGCTCCTCTCTGGTCTCTCAGATGGCGGTGGCAGCATGGTGTAAGATGCTCCTCTCTAGTCTCTCAGATGGTGGTGGCAGCATGGTATAAGATGCTCCTCTCTAGTCTCTCAGATGGCGGTGGCAGCATGGTGTAAGATGCTCCTCTCTGGTCTCTCAGATGGCGGTGGCAGCATGGTGTAAGATGCTCCTCTCTGGTCTCTTAGATGGTGGTGGCAGCATGGTGTAAGATGCTCCTCTCTGGTCTCTCAGATGGTGGTGGCAGCATGGTATAAGATGCTCCTCTCTGGTCTCTTAGATGGCGGTGGCAGCATGGTATAAGATGTTCCTCTCTGGTCTCTAAGATGGCGGTGGCAGCATGGTATAAGATGTTCCTCTCTGGTCTCTAAGATGGCGGTGGCAGCATGGTATAAGATGTTCCTCTCTGGTCTCTAAGATGGTGGTGGCAGCATGGTATAAGATGCTCCTCTCTGGTCTCTCAGATGGTGGTGGCAGCATGGTATAAGATGTTCCTCTCTGGTCTCTAAGATGGTGGTGGCAGCATGGTATAAGATGCTCCTCTCTGGTCTCTCAGATGGTGGTGGCAGCATGGTATAAGATGCTCCTCTCTGGTATCTTCGATGGCGGTGAGGCCGAGGTTCAGATATCAGTCGGGTGTACTGAGGGTGTTTTTTTAATGGTTTTACACTCTCACTCCAAGCAAATTTGGATACACTTCCTGTAGATATAGCCTTCCTAATCCCTAAAATCACTATCGTAGTTAGTTCATAAGCGTATAACCCGAACGGGTATTAAGTCGTGCTGCTAAAGAACACTTCTTTATGTATTGCTCTTTACATTATTCACCAAACCGGACCAAGAATGTAAATACAGTACATTGTAATATTCTCACCTCCGCCATTGTGACGACATGAGGTTTTCTCAAATAACGGGCTTCCCATGAAGATCAGACTGTCCCTATAGCGCCGTACGGCTGTTGCCCGACTAAGAATATCCACCTTGACAGAAACGCCAAGCTAGGTCATCCTAGAAAGGGCTGATTTGTTGTTTGAGTACCGAGTCACTGTCGTGACTCTTAACCTCGTGAATGAATTTAAAAACCTTATGAGATGATACCAATGAAATGAGGCTGTAAGAAATTACATTGTATTAGTAAATATACACTGTGGGGTGAGAATTGGTGATTATGAATGATCGTGCTGGGTCTCGGGTATGGGTAGGATTTTTTTTTCTGGAATGAGGGTAGGTGTGATTAGGTATGATGGTGAGTTGTGGGTGAATCGTGAGAGTCGTTTTCCGGGACTGGTGCGGTGGGATAAACTTTTCTTGGGATTGGTCTGAGAAGGATGGTTACATTTCCACCTATACTCTAGGCCCTGAACAATTTGTAGCAGTAGCCCACCAGATAAAGAGATACCCGAGCTCTTCCGACATGAGCCGAGATGACCCGAGAGATTCCGAAGTGACCCGAGTCCCTCCCCCTCTACTGGTACAAAGGCTCGTGAGAGAAGGGGGGGGGGGCAGGGAGGAAGTGCATCATGTCTCGCGCCGGTGCATTCTCGGAGCAGGTACAGGCGGTGTCCCCGCACGGTCGGACCAGACTGTACATCCAGTTTTTTTGGCGGCCAGCAACCGACCTAGCCTCGCTTGTCTGACTGGAGTTAGGAAAGGGGGTTTGGGGGGGAGGGAGGGCGAGTATTTGGCCGGTTCCTCTGAATTCGCGACACACATACACAAGACGAAAGAGAGAGAGAGAGGTATAAAAGTGGTTCGGCAACTTTTGAAACCGATTCAAGTTTTGGAGGGGGCCTGTTCCAGTTGTCGTTTTGTTTTTCGGGAGGATGGTTCTCAAATGAAGGGCAGGTATTTAGCGAGTGCAGTGAGGTCCAGTTCTTGTGGAAAGGGCGTCGAACGTGAATAGAGACGACATCTGATCGCTCAACGTCTGCAAGGGAGACATCGTCTTGTGACGCCTTCAAGGAGAGGTGAGTCTCGCTGAACGAGGGGAACGGCTGGTGTTGGGGGACTAGCTGGGTGGAACGGCGTTACTTTATTACCTGGGGGTAGGGTGGAATGGCGTTACTTTATTACCTGGGGGTAGGGTGGAACGGTGTTACTTTATTACCTGGGGGTAGGGTGGAACGGCGTTACTTTATTACCTGGGGGTAGGGTGGAATGGTGTTACTTTATTACCTGGGAGTAGGGCGGAACGGTGATACTTTATTACCTGGGAGTAGGGTGGAACGGCGTTACTTTATTACCTGGAGGTAGAGTGGAACGGCGTTACTTTATTACCTGGGGGTAGGGTGGAACGGCGTTACTTTATTACCTGGGGGTAGGGTGGAACGGCGTTACTTTATTACCTGGGGGTAGGGTGGAACGGCGTTACTTTATTACCTGGGAGTAGGGAGGAACGGCGTTACTTTATTACCTGGGAGTAGGACGGAACGGTGTTACTTTATTACCTGGGGGTAGGGTGGAACGGCGTTACTTTATTACCTGGGGGTAGGGAGGAACGGCGTTACTTTATTACCTGGGGGTAGGGAGGAACGGCGTTACTTTATTACTTGGGAGTACGGAAGAGCGGCGTTCTTGCCTTTCCTGTGAACACGGGAATGGCAAGAAACGACAGTTATTTTTAAGAAGTATGAATGTTTCAATCTATACAAACAAAAGAACTCGAAAATGAACCCCATGAAGCGAGTTTTGTAAATTACCCGCCTCGGGGGTCGAGTGAGCGTCACTCCAGCAATAGACGAGACTGACAATTACAGGAAGATCGGGGTTCGAATCCCGGTCAGGTGTTATTTGTGGGGGGTTTTTCCCTAAAATGATTTCCCAGTCTCCCTCCGCGCAAGTACTGGAACATTTCCTCTTATTTGTACCTCTTCCCAAAGCCAACTATCAAAATCGCTATGTATTTTAAATAATATCATAAGAAATTTTCAATCCAGGATATTTTTTAAGGAGCTTTTTAGGTTTGAGGGGGAGGCGGGTGAAGGAGGTTAGGACCAAAATAGCCTTGTGGCCCTCAGAAATGAAGCTGACCCCTCCTTTATTAATCAGAGTGCTGTGCCGACAATGGCGGCCTCAACCCACGAGAGAAGCTGCTATTTAAACTAAAGACTCAGGGAATGTCCCTAAGAAGTGCCCACCCCTATTTTTAAGAGGTGGGTCTGTGTGGCCCTTTATACCCCCCTTTCTCCTTTTTCCACCTACGCCTCTGATAGTAAATAAGCTTTTATAAACATGGCTACACTTCAATTTTCATATCAAGGCGCTAGAATAGTCGGGAAGAAATTCATTAAACGCCCAGAAACCAACTGGGTATATAAAGGGGGGTTGTATGCTAGTAGGAGAACAAACAGGGGAAGAGGAAAATACAAATGACAATACCATGTGTGTTGTGACCCTCCTATTAAATTTACACCATTCTATTCACAAAGATCCATTTTACGATCTTATAGCAGTTACCTTTTGTTTCCAGAGCATTTAGCTCTTAAAGATCAACAGAAACATGTGGATTTCTGTGGCGTATTCCAAGGAAATTAATAGGTATGCTTGCCAGGCCTCCACCGTGGTTCGGATCCCACGTTAAACTCTAGGTCTTCCATTTCATCTCACAATCACCCTACCATTGCACATTAGCGTAAGTGCGTATAACCCGAACGGGTAGTAAGACGCGGTGCTAATAATAATAATAATAAAAATAATGATAATAATAATAATAATAATAATAATAATAATAATAATAATAATAATAATAATAATAATAATAATAATAATAATAATAATAATAATAATAATAGGTACGCTCTACTCAAAGGTTGCAGCAGGGTTTCTAGGGCCGGAAACTTATAATCACCGTTGGCTAAAAAGGTTAAGGCGGAGATATTTGAACATGGATGCTGTGTTTATCAAACCGTCGTGGTTTCCCATTATCCATATGGTATCTTGGGAAATATTGCCCTCCCAACCCCCATTCATACAAAACTCCCATCTTATCTCTTTTTTTTAGACTTATCAATATCTTCGTTTGAATATCCATTTTTACGGCCTAACTTCACATTCTGAATTGATAAAAGTACACCCGAACTATGCACACAAAAATGTGAAGGTATTGATAGTAATTATCATGATTATTATCATGATAATTATTATCATCCACTCAAATAAACCAGCGTGGTCCAACTGGAACGCCCACGTCAGCCGAAGATATGGCCCTCAAGAGTATCCAGGAGGCAAATAAGAACAGATGAGAAATATCTAATGATTCAAATTCAAATATTTATTTAAAAAGTTCTTGATTGCATATTACTACACATTTATATGAATAATAAAAATATGTATAAATACATAATATTTCTAATTCTAAGTTGTTTTTGTGAAAGTTGTGTATGTGTGTGTGTGTGTGTGTGTGTGTGTGTGTGTGTGTGTGTGTGTGTGTGTGTGTGTGTGCATATTTCATAATACATTTTTGGAAACTCTATAAACCTTTTTGACAGTAAAATAATTTGAAAGATTCTACAAACTAAAAACACAATTTATTATAATTATGAAAAGTAATTGTTTATCAAGCGCAGTGGTGAGATGTGATGATAGTTTTTAGGTAAGCTGAGTCATGAACACTCATAAAGGGGCACACTTGACGATGTCGAAAATAGGATTGTTATGAAGTTATATAATACAGCACAAGGAACTGAAACATTCACTTTGCGAGCTTGCTAAAAAGGTCACTACGCTTCCTTTTTTAAAAAAAATTAGCATTAAAATTTCAATTTTACATCTGTTTTATGTAAAAGGATGTTTTCTCTCAGTTTTCAAAACCTTTTGGGACAGCTGAACTTATCCTGCTTACCTTGACTCCTCGCTACTGATCAAGTGTTGTTTGTGGGCCTGTGTTAAGTTGATGGGACAGCTGAACTTATCCTGCTTACCTTGACTCCTCGCTACTGATCAAGTGTTGTTTGTGGGCCTGTGTTAAGTTGATGGGACAGCTGAACTTATCCTGCTTACCTTGACTCCTCGCTGCTGATCAAGTGTTGTTTGTGGGGCTGTGTTAAGTTGATGGGACAGCTGAACTTATCCTGCTTACCTTGACTCCTCGCTACTGATCAAGTGTTGTTTGTGGGCCTGTGTTAAGTTTATGGGATTACAAATATATCTTTGGTCCACGGTGTAGTTGGATAATCGATCAGTTTTGGCCTCTGGGGGGACGAACTTTGGACCATCCTGCTGAAGACCATTGCCATAGCCACGTATTCAAAAATAAACCTTCCTCATCTCTACCCCACTAGCTTAATTAGTACATATGCGTATAACCTGAACAGGTAGTAAGACGTGATGATAAAAAAAAAACAGAGGTGTATAGAGGGTTTAAATGGTCTTAATTCATTCCTTCCTCCTTAAGACAGACAGACAGACAGACGCGCATCAGTGGGTACGTGGAATAAAATTAATTTAGTCTGGTTCACCGGTTATAAGGAGGTCAGGGATCAAATCCCTGTTGATTTAAACTTAGGGTTATTTTTCCTATATGGTTTCACACTCTCCCTTCACGCAAATGCGTGTTCATTTTTCTCGATTATATCTTTTCATGACCCGCTTCTGTGGCGTAGTTGGCTAACGCGCTAGTCGTGTTGAGCCCGACTGCCGAGGACGGGAGATCGGGTTCGAATCTCGGTCGGGTGAACTGGGGGGGGGGGGTTCCTAAATGGTTTTCCACTATCCCTCCACGCAAATGCGGGTTCACTTCCTCTATTCAACCTTCCCAATTCCTAATCCATTAGCGTAATTAGTACTTAAGCGTATAACCCGAACGGGTAGTAAGACGCGGTGCTAAATAATAATAATAATAATAATAATAATAATCTTTTTCATCTCTATTCAATTCTCTTAGTGTAGTTAAATGACGCAATTCACAAAACAATAAAGTAATAATAACAACACAAAGAGTAAATTGAAGTGGTACCCAGCTTTTACCGTCAAAGGAGGCAAGCTTACCTTGACAGATTACACCATGACGAGGAACCCTTCAGGCTAAACGGACTGTACATGTATCAAATGTCCGTCAGATCTTGGAGGGAAGAAATTAGGTGGATTGTTCAACTCACGTTGCAATTAAAACTAGTTTTTAAATCCTAACACACTTCACACATTGCTGCTTTGAAACAAATGAATCTCCAAATTTAGAATTTATGCTCCAGAAACTATTTAGATGCGTAAACTGCGACGAATAGAGGGGAGACTTTCTCAGATGAATACTCCATCGCTACGCCATTGGTCCTGTTGCTAAGATATACTATCTTTTGCTGTAAGCAAATTATCTTAAAATATATTTGATTTATTTTTCCTGCTAAATCGGTTTTAAATGGTTAAATTACACTCATAGTTTGTAGAATTCTTTGATAAGTCATAATTATATATAAGATCACAACGACCCATGTCAACAGTTGATCATGTATGATGCAAAAAAGACTCATGAAACTCATAAAGAAATGAATCTTTAACTTTGTAATTGTGAAGTCAAACTTCAACTTATCTTGAAATTCAATAATCTACCGCGATCAAATTTGACAGGGATAGTCTTTGAACCGGGTCCGAAAGTTGTGGGCACATAGTTTTTTTCACTTTGATTGTCCGTTTCAATTCGCCGGCCGCTAAAACAAAGGGTTGGAGGGGTGTTTCCGTTTATTAACTCATCTCCAGTGATTTGAATTAAAAACTAAGGAATTGATTGAACCACTCGGTAGTGTTTATTTGAGTTTTGACATATATTGCTAGACTGACATTTCAAGTCACGTGAACAAAGGTTATTCTCTATGAATATTAAGCACTCTTGAATAAAGTTTTCTGTCTTTCTAGGAGATATTTTTCAATCCAAAGAGAAATGTTAAGATTGAAGTAACGATAGGAATATGGAGGGAGCGAGGTTTCCTGTCCTCAGAACTACTAGTTAGTTTGGTAAAACAAATTAAGAATATATTTTTTCTACCATCACTAGTACAAGCCCTTCAACTTCACGCATTTTTTTTTGTTAGAAAAAAGGTCCGCTGACAGCTCTGGTTTATTGTGGTATTGATTATTCAATCGATGGGTAGACAAAGGGGAAAATAGTTGATTTATACAAGTGTATTTCTTCTGCTGCTGTGAAACGAATTAAGTTTGTTCATGCGCAGTGGTGTGACCGCGGGATGAACGTAATGATTTTTTGGGGATGGATTAAGTTAGGGTGGGGGTGGAGTAGCTCATTAGCGCATGAATATAAAATTTTCTTATTATTTTAATTTTTTTATTTACATTTTTTTAATCATTTGATATGAGATATCGAAACCCTTATAGAAAAAAATATTCCTAAATGCATAATACACTGAGTGTCGAAAGTCTATATTTATTTTTATAACTCGTATTCAAATAAAAGAACACAGAAAAAAATTTATAACAATTGTATAGTTTTTTGTATCCTTCCGCATTTTCATTAATTCCAAAGGGGGTGGGCGCTATTTTTAGTACAGAGTTATTACGCCAGATGTCTCATGCGCTGATAAAGAATAAAGTATTGTAGGCCTAGCCTGTTTCAGTTTTTTCGAGTAGTTTTTTTGTGTCGAAATTTGACTGTTAATATGTTGTTTTTTTATGTATTGTTACGTGCAAGACACTTCAGGTAATAGATAAAGTTTGTATTTGCGTATTATTGAAGTTGTTTACTAGTGCACCGGTCTTTAAAAGCAGTTCATATTTCGCGGCTATCCTAGAACCGCCCGAGAATATATTTTTTTAGGGGGAAGCTAGCATTTACGCTTGGCCGATAAAGCCTTGGAAATAAATAATTTAACAACTACACAATGTTTTTATTAATATTTTGTCTTCGGGAAGAATTTATAACAATATAGGAGGTAAATTAATAATTTATCTCTCTGTACTAGGTATTTCGTATCTTCGTAGCTCGACATTTTTTTGTCCTCCATTTAAGTGTAATGTCAATGTCAATTACTAGAAAAAAAATAGAATAATAACTAATGAATTGCATGAAATAGTTTTTATTAGCTTTTTAAACGTACCTTAAATAGTAATTATTGTTTATTTACATGTGTAGTTAACGATGAAGTTGTGTTTTTGACAGATGAAGGCACTTCCATAAGGGTAAGGAAAGTGAAAGTAACCATTGCAATTTTTTAGGACGCCATAGCCACCATTTTTATTTAGTGTTCTTAACCAAAGCCAAAAAAATGCAGAGCTAGTTTGGGGTGTTTACCCTGATATAATTCAGTGAAATGAAAAAATCTTGAAATATTGTCATGGTTGTAGTATAGCATGACTGTTCTGGAAGAAGATGAGTTTTTCTTGCAACATGGTATGAAGTTGTAATATTTGGTTTTAATGTCAAATTAGCTTGGTTTTCTCATCGAACATAATTTTCAATGCAGGCCTGGGGCACATATTTTCTCTTTCATTGGTAATTTTGCATGATCGAAAACATTGCCACTGTTTCTAAATATGTAGCTACGTTGAATGTAAATCTATTTTTTTTAAACACTGATTAATTATTTAAAAAAGTATTGGTCAAAGACATCAAATTTTAGATTCTCAATTTTTTTTTCCCATACACCCGACCAATATAATTTCTTTACTTAATATAAAAGGGCCCTTCTTTATTTTACGGTTTACACAAACTTTACAGTTAGCCTAGGCTCTTCAAGCTCAGGTTAATATGTTTTCAACTCATTTAGGTACACTTTGAAACATTTCGTATCTGAGCATATTAAATTTTTTTAGGTAGATAAGTTTACTGTATTAAAATATTCTTCAGTCTTTTTTAAATATAATTTAACTTCTCTTTATAAATTTGATTGGACTTTTTAAATAGGCAGACTGTCTTATTAAAAAAAATTACCTCGGCCTAACCCTAATTCATAGGATATCTTAACATAACTGGGCCAACATTGCAGAGGTCTATTGAGGGTTGAGATTCTTTAAAAAAAATTATGTCATATAATGAATGATAAATTTAATATTTTTGACCATCTATACTAGAGGTGTCAAACTCAAAACAGGTGTGAGGGTTGCGTTATATCATTAAGGAGGCATTGCAGGCCATACATAGGATATCTATTTATTATAATATACATTTTAAATGTTTATACTGAATTAAAAAACTTTTTCCCCTCTTGACTGCTTTTCATTAATAATGTACACAGATTTGTACAAACATATATTCTTTTAATGCAGACTCAAAAGGCAAATTAAATAAACCCAATTTTTAATTGTCATTTACAATATTAAAAACAATTGCTAAAATAAAAACTAAAATAGTTATGACAGATAGTAATTTATCACATCTACTGTTTGTTGGAAATCTGGCATCGCTTCTCACTTATTAAAATTATCAAAATTTGAAGAAATATTTTGACTTGAAACAATTCTCATTGTGTTTTGTCAATGTTCATCGGTAAGCTTACTTCTTAGCTTAGATTTATTCAATTTTAAAACGAAGAAAAACTGTTAACAATAATTGTATTACCTTTCTAGGCCAATAATATCAAACTATATTTTTAAACCCATCAACAACAAAAGTGTACTGCTAGTAGCCTATGTTTATCATAGGAAAGGTCTACTTTTAAACTGTATGGTACATTCAAAATAAATTAAAATTGTTAAAAATATTTAACAAGGACCTTGAAATTTAATTTTGACTGTTTCTCTAGGATGACCTATATAGTTTAAAATGATTTCAAAGAAGAACATTAATATACCTAGGCTAACAAAAATACTGTAGGCCCTGTTCAAAGAATGTCACAACCTGGCACCGAAGGTTTTTTAATAAACAAAGCTAACATTTCTACTACTATAAACAATCCCAAGCTAACAAAACCTAACCTTCCAGTCATCAACAACATATTGTATTAGATTCCGGGATCTTGCGATGAAATAGGCCTACTGTACCTATTCACAAACACAGTTTCGATGCTCATTTTCATTTTCTCTTGATCCTTCAATTCCTTCTCATTAAATCCTATTTTAAAACACTAATCAAAATTTGTATTTATTCACACATGGAAGGTTAGGTTAAGTTTGGTTGGTGGAGTCTCCCTTTTAGCATTACCAGTCCGACAACTAAGCTCAGTCAACATGTATTTCCACCGAGCTGAGTGTTCCAGGTTTGAATCCTGTCATAGCCTGAAAATGTATTATCAGTGAATCGTGCGTTTCCCCTTTTCACGATGATCAATTAACGGCCGGGGAATTGGTGTTACGTCTGTTCTAGATCTAAGTTTATAATCTACAGATTAAAAATATGCCTTTTTATCTAGACCATTTTTTTTCCAGAGAAGTAAAAAAACATTGGCGGTAAGTGACAGCTATCAGACGTTTGTAAAAAAACGGTTAAAAGAAGAATGTTAACATAGTCAAAAACGAATTGTTTCTTGTGAAAATTTGGTTGCCAAAAATGACAGAAACTTGATACAATAATGGTTTTGGAATCATATTATGATTTGGCGAATGGATACATGAGAGTAGATATGCTAACTTTAGCCCTGTCTCGAACAAATGAGTACTCTTTAAACTCAACTGAGGTGACCTGGCGGTCTAGGGGTAAGGTGTCAGACTTCTGTGCTGGGTCTGGGGTTCAATCCTCGGTCCCAAGCACAGATTTATTTGATTGCCAAACCCTTCCTTCACCTCTGACAAGACGTTTATTAATCACAACTTGTGAATGTGTGGAATGCCAGGCCTCCACCGTGGTTCGGATCCCACGTTAAACTGTAGGTCCTCCATTTCATCTCACAATCACTCTACCATTGCACATTAGCGTAAGTGCGTACAACCCGAACAGGTAGTAAGACGCGGTGCTAATAATAATAAATTCAACTACCTACTTAACTTCAATACGAAAGTCGATACACCATCCTTGTAATGAACTTTGCCAACAAGGGGAGTCAGGCTCATTATCCTTGCAACTAGCCTTAGCTACAAACTGAGAGTCTGAGATGAGAGTCAGGCACACTATCCTAGCAAAACGCGATGTATTTGTATAAATACGCCCCTTCATTCCTATTGGTTGTAAGTCAGAGGTGGGGAAAACGCGATGAGATGGCCCTGCAATGTATTTGTAACACGATGTAATGTTGGTCCCCCATTTAACTCCAGATAGTTTCATTAAGAGATGTACAAAGTGTTTTTAAACATAATATATATTTAAAAACTTATTAATTTATTAGAATTAGGTTCGTTTCGAATAGGTACATTGATAGTTCATGTTGATGGAGATAAAATAGAAATGTTCCACAAATGCTTACACAATATGGCCGAATTTTTTCAAGTGAATTAAGTGAGTTTATATATAAATATATATATTTTTTTAAAGTCTCTAGAATTATTTATAATTTTGCTATCATTAGAATTTTGCTTTTATTTTTGTGTGTACAGATGGTTAAAAAAAAATTGTCATAATATGGCATAGAAAAAAAATGTAAGAATCCCACCCTCTATACGTTATACTCCAAAACTGGGTAAGGCATATTTTCAATTTGCTTGTGGATTAATGGAACACATTTAAAGTCCTAAGTTATTTAGACCTCCCTGTACCAAGACAACCTGTTTTGTAGAGTTAAGTATCCACAACGCAAGCCACATTAGCTTATTGATTAAACATTTTATAAATTTTTTTCAAGTTACACAACATTTTTTTCAACAAGACCCATTTAGTTGTTGGCCATTGACAGAATAAGTTTCAACTTGCGTTCCTCGTTAGTCAATAAGTTAGGCCCTAACGTATTTATTTAAAGGCTACAGTAGAGTACAGATGGAAATTGCACCTAAATTAACTTTAAAAAAAATGATCATAAAATTAAATTTTGAACATTTAAAACCGAGGATTTTAGACCTAAGATTAATTTTAAAACACAGGGTGAGAAATTCACCACCATTTTTCTAGAGACCAGATGGGAAAACTTTGTTTTAATGCTCTCTGGTCGAAAACTACTTAAATGCACGCAACCAGGGTTCAAAACAAACACTTACCTCTTGAAGCATAGCTTGGAACACTATCTCAGGACTGCCACACACCTGAAGAGCTGGCTCTTGACTTTGGGGGATTGAGGGTCGCCACCAACCTCTGTCATTTATATTGGAGATTCTCACAATAAAGTGCTGTGAGGTGTGGTAGCTAAGCTGTGTTGCGTCGAGGGTTTAGCATTCTAAAGGTGTGATTTGCTACAATGCGTCAGACACATGCACATGCAGTTCATGGGAATATAGATGTCTTCCTACAGAGCGACTGACACCGCGTTTGAAATACCATAAAATATCGGAGATGAGACAGTTTTTGTTTGCCATTAAATGGATGGTTATTAATATTAATCATTAGCTATTATTAATGAAATTGAGCCAACAATTTTATCTTAACATTGTGTTGTTCACAAAAACAATTGTTGAAAAGAACAACTAAAAACTGTTTACAAGTTTACTATTGGTTCGTAGAATTACAGAAATATTTTTGTAACACAAGTAAAGGACTTACTTGTAGAAAGTAAAAAATTTAGGATTAGTTAATTCATATTAAAGAATATTTTATTTTATAGTAACAAGTAAAAGAGAATGTAACTTGTCACACAAATTTATAGCTGCGTGAGCAATCACTTCTATACTGCTTCCAGAGGAGTGCTCGCGTCTGACGCTATCAGTTGTAGTGTGACGCGCGAGCTACCAAGAAGTAGTACATTGCCTCTGACGTGCGGCTCTAATTTGTGTATGACGCGTTGTAGCAAATCACACATTAATTGAGTTGTGTGCAGCATTGTAATCTAAGCCTAGCTATGTCTAGGTTTAGTGTGTTTTACGCATGTTTAGTGTGATGACGAAGTTGTGTGTTGTGCGCAGGTGTAGCGTGGTGAGGGGGACCATGGCAGACGCCCACACTTCTGTCTGCGCTGGAACAACTACCAGAGCAGTATCACCTCGGCTTTCGAGAACCTGCGGGATGACGAGGACTTTGTAGATGTGACGCTTGCTTGTGACGGGAGGAGCCTCAAGGCCCACCGTGTGGTGCTTTCCGCCTGCAGCCCGTACTTCAGGGAGCTGCTCAAGGTAAACCATCTGTTTATTAGGTGTTGTGTATGTTAGCAGCCTCCTTTTATAGATCGTGAAAACTCAAGGTAATCACTTGCATTCGTGGTTTTTCTGGTCCACTCCTCCCTTAAGAGTTCATGAAGCCACTCAACGAGACATTCCTTCTCATGATGTGATCCATTCAGTTAACCTTTCTTTATAGAATTGCCTCCAGAATGATTCTCTTTTTATTGAATTGTCTTAGAACTTCATTAGTCAACCGATCAGTCCACTTTATCCTCTTTATTCTCCTTTAACCACATGTTTCATACGTAAACATCCAAACAGTCACGTCCTCGTCTTGGTATGGGCTTCTTAAATATTTGAAATCCTAAAGTTATTAATGATTCAAAAATTTCAAATTTGAGTTTAAAAAAAAAAATCTAAATATTTAATTTGGATCTATTTAATTTGGAACTGTTATTGCCACACATATAAACCCACCAACCAGCTTCCATCCCATTAACTTACCACTCAATGTGAATAACAGTTGTACCAATTTAAGAGAGCACACCTCTTAACGCTTGTCATGTTTTCTAAGATTCAAACTAAACTAATTCTGAATTTGTAACTAAAATAAAGATTTGTACAAAGAGTTGACGTAGTGTAACCTGGTATTTTTGGATGACTGCAGCTAAGTAAACATCTAGGTACAGTTTTGATATAAAGTAAATTCACAGTTAAATCATCAGGATCGACTGATTCACTTTGGTGCTGAAATGGTCTAAGGCACTCGTGTCACACTCATGTGATCATAGGGGTCACGTCACACATATAACTAAACAAATCAAATCAAGACATATTAAATTGTTTGAACTACTCTTTATTTTCCCAAAAATTTGTGACTTTATTTTGCAACAGGTGTGATTATTAGACTTTAAATCTAATTTTATTATATTAGCACCGCGTCTTACTACCCGTTCGGGTTATACCACTTACGCTAATGTGCAATGGTAGGGTGATTATGAGATGAAATGGAAGGACCTACAGTTTAACGTGGGATCCGAACCACGGTGGAGGCCTGGCATTCCTCACATTCACAAGTTGTGATTAATACACGTCGTGTCAGAGGTGAAGGAAGGGTTTGGCAGTCAGATGAATCTGTGCCAGGACCGAGGATTGAACCCAACACAGAAGTCCGATACCTTACCCCTAGACCACCAGGTCACCTTTAAATGTAGTGTTAAAGTCATTTTCATAATTGATGACAAATTGGTGTTAATAATCGGTGATCTCTCGAGTGGTTTGTTCCTTTTGACATTATTCGCACACTCATGTGAGGTCAATCATTGCACATGTTTGTTGCACAAATTTAACAATTTTTGGGAATCAGTCTCTGGTGAGTAGATATTTTAAAAATTTGGTGCACTGACCTTATTTCCTAGGACTCCCCAAATAATGACCAATTTTCAAATTTCATAATCTCAAATGATGTGTCCCTACAACGTTCATAGGAAGGTTTGCGGGCCGTACAGAATCCATGAACTTGGTCCGCAGGTTTGACTCGCTTGGTCTAAAGTGGAACACACACTAGCAAACCAAAAGCTGTCGCGAATATCGGCCGACGCGTAACATGTTCCCTTGTGTGATGAGACCATGAACACCGTTGTGAACACAATTTTGTTCGATATCCGTGACACTCTGATTCACCCTTAATCAGTTTTGAACCTTCGCATCCAAGGAACATTTAGAGCTCTTTTACACATAGCGTGGATGGTTGGCGAGCCTGCCCCTCCCCCCACACTGGAGCCACTGCTGCGATTTCACATAGTGCGATACTTGACGGAACTACGCAGCGGACACGAAACAGAGTTTGCGACGGTATTGGGTTCGCTAGTGTGTACTTTGCTTGAGGTGTCACACTCACAAGAGGCTGGACAGGGTCAAATCCTGGTCGGTTGTACTGAGGGAGATTTTATATAAATAGTTTTTCCACTTTTCCTCCACTCATCTACGGGTACCTTTATTCTAAATTCAACCTTACTCATCCCTAACACATTAGTGTGTTTAGTAACTATGCAAAAAACCAAATGATGTTAAATAGAATGAACTTAAATATTTGTTGACTGTCATGTTAATGTCCTGAGTACAGTTGGTGAAAATACGTCCGGTGAAATGTTGGTGTGTCTACTCACGTGCGTGCACCCTGTGTTTTCCGCAGAGTACGCCTTGCAAGCATCCGGTGATTGTGTTACAAGACGTGTCCTTCGCAGACCTCCACGCGCTCGTCGAGTTCATCTATCATGGAGAGGTGAACGTCCATCAACGTAACCTCAGCTCCTTCCTGAAGACGGCAGAGGTGCTGAGGGTGAGCGGTCTGACGCAGCAGGCGGAGGACAAAGAGGAGGTGAGGCCGATGCAACGTCCAAGATGCACGATGAACAGCTTCCAGCCACTACACTGCCTCTCCCTCCACCTTTACCCAGTCTTCTCAAATAGTTTCACACTCTCCCTCCATGAAAATATGGGTACACTTCCTCTAAATTCAACCCTCCTCATCCATAACGCATAAGCGTAATTAGTATATACATGCGTGCAACCTGATTAGGCAGTTATACAAAGTGACGAAAAAACTATTAGGTCTTAAAAAGCATTATTTTAGTTTAGCGGTGTTTGGTGTTGATTGTGAAGACGATAGACTGGTTGTGAAACCCAAACCTTCTACTTGTGAGGTCATTCAGGTGTTTCTGGATATTATTAAACGTCTTAGTAACTACTAAGGTGTGTATGTGTGTGTTGCAGGACTTGTCATCTCAGGGGCAGAGTGGACGCGGCAATGGCCAGAACGCGGGCTATACCGCCGCCAAGCTGGAGGATTCCTTGTTCCCCTCGCCTCCCTCACCCCCACTCACTACGGCCAGTGGCGCTATTGTCAACCAGCGCCGCCCTACCATGTCTTCCTCCGCCAGCCGACGCGAGCGGCGTAACTCTGCGGCCGAGCACTCTGACTCGTCGGAGAGCCCCAGCAAGAAGGTCCGCCCAGCGTCGCAGATGGTCGAGACCATCAACAACAACCATTCGCCCGAACCTGTCGCCCGCCCTTCCTCCCCTCAACTGTCCCACAGCCGCTCTCCGTCGCCCACTCCAGGGGAGGGGAGGGTAAAACCCGAACCGGCGGACCTCCTGGGGGACAACAGCAGCGACTCATTGGAAGCAACGGATCTTGGCGGCGGCGGTCGCAACCACCCGTCCTCGTTGGACCAAGATGATCATGACAGTATACAGCAGGTGTCCTCATACCTCACCGCCGCGGAGAGCAAGCTCTTTGCTTCGTCTGCTGGCTCCTTCAACTTCAGTATGGCTGCACTGGCCGCTGACGCTTCAAACCTTTCTGGTAAGTCTCGTGGTTATACTTGGTTTCAAGAACTCACTATCTTCTTGAGCAGAACAGAGTGAAACACAGACTGTACTATAGCAGCACGACTAGAGCTAGGTAATGGTCACTTTGATACTGTTCAAACTTGTGTCTTTACTCTAGATAGATAGATACAATGGTGCATTTATATTAGATTTAACTATCTGTTATTATTCTTATTAATGCTTGGAAGCAGGCTACTTATACCGGTCAGTAATTCTATATAAACAATAATAACAGATAATTTAATACCTGTAATTAAATATAGTATATAAGGTTACCTGATGATCTAGGGTAAGGTGTCAGACATCTCTGCTGGGGGTCCGGGGTTCAATCCTGGTCCCGGCACAGATTTATCTGATTACCAAACCCTTCCTTCTCCTCTGACAAGACGTGTATTAATCACAACTTGTGAATGTGAGGAATGCCAGCCTCCACCGTGGTTCGGATTCCACGTTAAACTATAGCTCCTCCATTTCACTCACAATCACCAAACCATACACATTAGCGTAATGTATGTACAACCCAACGGTAGTAAACCGTGCTAATATAATAATAATAAAAATAAATATAAATACAACACACTGTCCATTTACCAAGAGACACAAGTTTGAACAGGCAACAACGTAATCTAAGTGACCATGACCTACCTCTATTCATGCTGACACAGTCCAGTCTGTGTTTTACTCTCTTCTGCTCAAGAAGGGGCCTGATGTACCCCGAAAATTACGTAATTTGTGTTTTGTTGTGAACTTTGAGGCCTTCTGACTAACACTGTGTTACAGGTCTGGGAGGCAAGGGCTAAATACGAACAGTGACGGGACCCCGGGAACATCTCAAGGTAAGAAATAAAACCTCATCTTCCTTCACCTGTCATGCTTGAGGAAACATGTGTTCATTGGCTATGGTGGTGAAAATTGAAGAGGAGATAAAATGTTCACACAAGCAATTAAACTTTTAACAATTGTTTTTTAATTTTAAAACATGAGTGGTCTTGAACAAATTTGCAAATAAATTTGACATCTATAGATGGTTTCTGTCATTTGTTCCAATACCTCGCACCAAGTAAAAACAATTTTATGTTTTTTGTTAATAAAACTCATATATTTAAATAGCTTGGCACAATATAAAATCTGAATCACTGGTCATTAATGTAAAGTGGCATCCTTAGAATGTAGCTGCGATTAGAAATTGCTGACAAGTCAACTTAAATGAGGCTAGAGAAATATCGACAGACACGCAATAACTGCCCCCATCGGGTTCTATGGAGGCCCACAGAAAATGAGTCGCCCAGGACAGGGCCATTTTGACAAGTGGAAAGGCATCCATTGAAAACATATTTCCTCAAATATTTTAATAAATATTGTAACTGTGAGAGTTTGAAAAATTATTTTATGTTAATTTTAGACACATTTAATGTAGAGGGGCCTAATTATTTAATTGTTTTGGTGCAGCGATGTTTTGTAATTCACAGGGGGGGAAATATAACACACTATAGAACCAACATTTTCAACTTCTCTTTTGTTGAAGGGTAGATTTGATGTAAATTCTTAATCACTTCTGGTTATTTGCGTCTTACAATAATTACAATTCTTTCTTAATTTGACTGTAAGTTTTCTCCCTTTAGACTATGATAGATCTTGAAATATTGGGCTCGTTTGAATTTAATATTTAGAATTTATATTGTCAAACCTCGAGGCAAACTTTGATTTTAATTACAACTCCAAAATTAAGGTTAGTTTACCGAAGAGTGATTTTGAAAATTGAAAATAAAATTGAAAATTACTTAAATGAATTTTTTAATATATATTGGGAGTGTTTTACGTGATAAATAACACAAACTTGTATTTTGTAGAAAAATTAATTTAAGCTTGTCTAAGATTATGTGGTCTAGTCGTCAGAGCTCCTGGCTACAGATCCTAAAGTCCAGGGTTCAATCCCTGGAGCTTCCATATTTTTATGAGAAACTGCGGGTCTGGAACGAGGTCAAACTCAGCCTTGTTAGCAGTGAACGAACCACTTGTCCAGAAAACTGAGATTAACAGCCAAAGGGTTCGTTGTGCTGACCATATGATACCCTCCATCCTCAAATGTTGGTACTACTATCTTTGTCAACATAAAGCCACTTGGTTGGTTTGCCCCTTGGAACTTTTTTTTTTTTTAATTTTGGTTTTTAAGATTATTTTTAAAAACTTTGTACTGAACTTTAACAAACTATAGGTCAAGTTTTTACACGGTTAGAAACACTGAAATTCCACAAGACGTGTTTTTATTAACTTTTACTGTGACATTAAAATTAATATCAAAATATTTTTAAAGTTCATTATATAATTTTAAAAAATATTTTACACAACGTAATAAAACAAAATTGGATCTTTTTATGAAATTACTACTTGGCATTTTATAAACTATTAATGGTCACAATTAGCTTGATTTTAATGAAAATTAACTGTGTTAAAATTACACATATTTTTTAAGCAACAGATGTTCTTGGCCTCTTTTTTTGTTTGTTTTGTTTGCCAGAAAAAAAAAGAACTACATATACCAACTGCACTATTACAATTTTTTTCTTAATATTCCTACTACCCATCAAAGTTCCTGATCTAAAAAATAATTCCCTCGATGAAAGACGATTGGTAAAGAAGTAAAATTGTGTTTGGTCTGGCTTTTAAACAGTCATTTTGGGGACAAGAGCAAATATTTCATATTTTGCTGTTTTTTTTTTAAATCTGTAGCACTCCCATTTACGTTTTAGCTGATTTTTTTTTTTTTTTACAATTCTTAGCAGAAAACATTTTATAAATCGACTTTTAATACTAAAACACATCTTTTTATCTATCAAAATTCAATCATTCTATTCCCCATTGTGTCAGGCCATTTGACTTGCGTTTGAAATCTCACAGATATAATATATTTTTATTATGTGTGTATGATTGTGTTATTATTATTTTTTAGTTTTATAAGTGAAAGCTTTATAATCGGCTCCTAGACACTTGGTCGGGACTTATCTCTCTTTGATTGGTAATAATTAAATGTTGTTTCTTGTGCTACTTTTAACCCAGCTCAATGCAACTTAATTCAGTAGTTATGAAATACTAGTTTGTGGTAAGCGAAACGTTGTTTCTTTACAACTTTCCCGTTGTTCTTTACAACTTTCCCTTGCTCGCATTTGTGATGATATTTTTTAATGAATGGTTTGTGTGTATTACTAGTAGAGCATGGTCTTCACGATGTCTGGAATAGCTTCTATTATTGATGGAGAACATCAGTGCATCTAGCACAATATTTACTAAAGATGAATCCATCAAACATTCAAGGCTTTGACAATTCATCAGGTTCAAAGTTGAATTCCTTGCGCTATCTTTGTCTCTTAATTTAAATTAGTTGAAAAATGTAGATATGGGAACCAAACCCAGGGACCTTTACTTAGTGTGCCGATGCTCTACCACTTATCCATCCCATGATCAGGGTCATTCTTCACTCATAGTTTGAGGCTGGATCTGTGATGGACGTGTGTAATCGTGAGCTCCATATGAGCACCCACTAGTATCGCAACGACCTATCAGATATCACAGCCATCTGCCACTCGGGACCCCGAACACAGGACCAATCTTGGAGAGATCAGTTCTTAGAGCATTGGCACACTAAGCCAAATGTCCCGGGTTTAATTCTCGTGTCCAGGTGTCATTTTTCAACTAATTTAAATAAATGAAATGTCCTCTTGGTATGGGCAGTGCCATAATTACAATGATTTGCAACCTGTGTGTTGATGTTCATCTTGGTCTATGTCTATCAGCAAAACACAGGTGACATCCTATTGCATTAGCAGTCTTGGTCTGTAAATGATAGCCAAAATCAACTTAGATCATTGAAAGGCCGGTGGAAAGCCTAACTGAGATCATTAAAAGGCTGATGTAAAAAGCCTGAGATCATTGAAAGGCCAGTGAAAAGCCTAAGATCATAGGCCGATGGAAAGCCTAACTGACATCATTGAAAGGCGATGGAAAGCCTAACTGAGAACATTGAAAGGCCATTGGAAAGCCAAGCTCAACTGACATAAGTGAAAAGCTGCTCTGAGTTATACAAGAAAGGAGCATAGTTGTTCAACTTAAGACTGGTTTCTGAAAATAACACAGAGACTATTTCAAATTATCAAACTTGGCATGGCTCAGACTACTTCCCTATAATCAGTTTCAAGGTGTGTTACAGCTTGCTTGGATTCAAACAGTCCCAACAGGTTGCAGCACCTTTACAATTACCAGCAGTCACTTTTTGGTTGCAGATGTCGCATTTTTTAAAGTGATATTTTCCACATGCAGCTAAATAACAATTAAAGTCGGTACTTTAATATCAAGTTGTACTGAGATTTTTTTTCCTAAATAATCTACTAATCGCCATTCGCTCAAATGTAGGTACATTTTCTGTCTCTACCTTCCTCATCTCTAACTCGATTGTGTGAATATGCAGATAGCCCGAAAAATCTTAAAAATTATGATTAAAGTGGGTTGGATGGGAACATAAAGAGGTCATTATCTTCAACTCTATTTTGCTCTTAAGATGTTTGATTCCAGCTGTATTATCCATCTGGGGGTGAGACAGGCTCTTAATACGTCTGGTATGACCTGTATTATCCACCTAATCTAGGTATTATCTGGGGGTGAGACGGGCTCTTAATATGTCTGGTATGAGCTGTATTATCCACCTAATCTAGGTATTATCTGGGGGGTGAGACGGGCTCTTAATACGTCTGGTATGACCTGTATTACCCACCTAATCTAGGTATTATCTGGGGGTGAGACGGGCTCTTAATACGTCTGGTATGACCTGTATTATCCACCTAATCTAGGTGTTATCTGGGGGTGGGACGGGCTCTTAATAGTCTGGTATGACCTGTATTATCCACCTAATCTAGGTATTATCTGGGGGTGAGACGGGCTCTTAATACGTCTGGTATGACCTGTATTATCCACCTAATCTAGGTGTTATCTGGGGGGTAGGACGGGCTCTTAATACGTCTGGTATGACCTGTATTATCCACCTAATCTAGGTGTTATCTGGGGGGGTGGGACGGGCTCTTAATACATCTGGTATGACCTGTATTATCCACCTAATCTAGGTGTTATCTGGGGGTGAGATGGGCTCTTAATACGTCTGGTATGAGCTGTATTATCCACCTAATCTAGGTGTTATCTGGGGGTGAGACGGGCTCTTAATACGTCTGGTATGACCTGTATTATCCACCTAATCTAGGTGTTATCTGGGGGGTGAGACGGGCTCTTAATACGTCTGGTATGACCTGTATTATCCACCTAATCTAGGTGTTATCTGGGGGTGAGACGGGCTCTTAATACGTCTGGTATGAGCTGTATTATCCACCTAATCTAGGTGTTATCTGGGGAGCAGTGTTACGTAACATATCTCGGAACTAAATTCTAATGTTTAAAAAACAATATTATTATTCATGGTTTTACTGTTAATAAACATAAGTCATTTATAGATAACTTCCGATATTTATTTGTTGTTTTTACCCATTCAATTTGAGGTGTATTAAATGTGAGTCCTCTTTTAGTGCCACGAGATCCTCCCTATGAAATAATGACATTCACTTTAGGCTTGAAAAGCTACGTAACACACGGTTTTATCTAGACAGCGATTATTATAGCTTCGCTTATAACGTCCAATTTTCATAGAGACATGTTACTGTTTTATTACTGTTATTGATAAAGTCTATCAGGCACAACAGCTGCAGATCACATGACTTTACGTATGAATACAGTAAAGTAGATCTAATAACTTTCCTAGCAGTCATAAAATGATAATTAGACTATCCAACACTATACACTAGGGAAACACACATTTTAATGATAGTTAAATTCACATATAATTATTTTTAATGATAATATTAAAATAGACCCACATTGCTCGTTTTACTCTTAATTTGACTGGTAATTTTTTTTTAATAATATTGTTGTGTTGGTATTAGTCACGGAATATTTAGTGTTTTGAGCACTCTCCGTTTGTTCATATGATGTGGTGCAGCAAACTATCGAGTCAGCGCTGTGAGTCCAAGTCAGTAAGAATGTACAGACTCCCGCTTCAAAATAAAAACTTGTTATATTATAAGAATACATGGTAAATTCATTTATTTTTATAACTATTTAGGACCAATATTTGAAATTTGGCTTGACATATAAATTCACAATGCCAAAGAAGCTTCCTATGAGGTCGGCTTTATGGAGCATTTTTCTGCAGTAAATTTGTTATTTATTTGTTATTTCTGAAGGAGTCGAGAGTCGAAGGCTTGGTCTACCAGACTCTGCAGCTTTGGTTAATATTTTTATGTTGTGTTTCGCTGGCGAATGTTGTCGAACAAGTGTGTTGATTGACTGGCACCTCTAGTCCTGTGTATATTGCATGTGTGGGACTCAGCCCCTTCCTTGGTTGCAGAGCTGCCGGGAAGGGGCTGGGGGACCCCGTACTGCCCGCTCTGTCGCAAGAGCTTCACCCGCGCCTGGTCCCTCCAAAGGCACATGGCCGACACCCACTTCTACGTCCCGCAGAGCTTCGAGTGCGACGTGTGCGGGCGTTCGTACCGGTCGCGCAACAGCCTAGTGAGCCATCGCTCCCAGTACCACGCCCGGGTGCCTGTCGCAGTCAGGGACACTGTGTAGGTCCCAAGTACAGTTGACCCAGTGGAAGTGGCTTGTGCAAAAGTTAATAAACCATTTGCATAGTTTTGCAACAAAACAATTTTAACTGAAACTAATAGTGAACCTTTTGTTTTTATAAGACTATATATATATACTTAATTAATTAGTTGTATTTGAACTGTTGAAATACCTTTTTTGTTGTGAATGAAATTGTTTATTCTTAGTTTTTAAATAGAGACTAGTTTTGAGTTGCTAACGCAGGCTAGGCATGTTCACATATGTATGTCGGGTAAAAGAGTTTGATCTCTTTTCTTTGTTTACTTGTTACTATGTTAAGCAGTGTGGAATAGTGGACTATCGCTGACGCAGATTGTTAGGAATGTGCAGCTCTTTACTTCAACTTCACAAGTTTCTTCAAATCTTCAAAAACATTAATATTGATACCTATCTTTGGGGTGGGGGAGGGGGGGTGCCGAAAAATGAAACCAACTTAGGCTCGTTTTTTATTTCTTAGTATTGGTAAAAAATTATCCAACTCATATATGTAGAATTGACGTTTGCTTATCATGTCCATTTAATTTTGTTTCCGCACGATGACCAACTATTGACCAATTTATTCAGAGCAATATGTAAATTGGTGTAAATTGGTCATGCTCTCATTAACGTGGTGCGCTGGGACATCCACCTCCTTGGTTCAGAATAGTGAGAAGTCCCAGGTAAAAAACAACCTAAAGGTTGATTACAGGTGGTTTGTGTCTCAAATAACGAGGGCTAGAGTTAGAATAAAAAAACAATGTTTCACTTTGGCTTAGATTATTTTGGTGCAGTTGTACACATCTCTAATTGGCTGATTATTTCCTCTCTTGTGTTCATAGCAAATAACTGTGGATACATTGCTAGGGTTAGGAAAGCAATCAAAAGACTCGGAGAAGCAAAACTCTGGTACAATAAACTGCACACGACCGGTGAAGCTTGGGAGATCAACATTATCTTTAGGTTACGGTTATAACCACAAAAGTAGTAGCCAATGGTTTCCACACGTCCATAACAGACTCTGCCTTAAAACCAGGATTGAAGAATGACTCCGAGCATGGGACATAACTGCAGAGCAAGGGTCCAGAGCTTGATTCCAATGACCAGGTGTTTTTTTTTTGTTTTTTTCTTCAAATTTACAGATATAGAAAGACTTACTACCAGGAAATCACTACTTGAGCTAGGTGATATTCGCAGGGTTAGATGGGCTCTTAAGACTAATAACAGGGTGTCCAGTGACCCAAAAAACTGGACAAGTCAGGGAATTTTAAAATATAGTTTGGCTAAACATCCTGAATAATTTTATCTCTGCTTATAATTTTTTCTCCCTATCTGAGCAACCTGAGTTGAGGCAAAATTACACATCCTATTCTCCTGCGACACTTCATTTTGTTTTCTGTGAACATGTTTTGTTAGTTAACCTCAAGTTAAAATGGTACTATAGTATTTTAGTTTTGTTGTTGTGCTTAGAACATTTGCTGCTTAGTTTGGTTGGTTGCATCCACAGGAGTAAGGTCTTGAATTCATGATAGATTTATAAACGTCTCGATGAAAACATATATAATTTGAAACTTCATGTATTTGTTATTAACTTGAGGACCCAGCCTTATCAAGATCATAATTTCCTCTCAGACAGCAAACTAATCCATACTAAAGACTGATTAGCGCATGTACTACCTCATTTACCCTGAGTGTGATGGTGGAACTATATTCTAGGGAAAACCAAATCACTGCAGTCCAATCATGTTCCTATAAAACTTACACATTCCTTATACGTAAAGTTTCCGATAGGTTGCCATCTTGTCTCCCTTACTATGTGGTAAATTAAGGTGGGACAGAGGACAAGGGAACCTAAGGTCCATAAATGTTCAAGTTTTATTAGAAATCTTTATTTGGTCCATAATGAATGAAATACGGCTCAGTAGATAAGTTTATTTTAATTTTCTACACACGTTAATCTCATCCATTTTTTAATATTTCTCATGAGCATTGTGTAATTTAACAAGGACATTTTACCGTTGTTAAAGAGGTTGCTGGTAAAACTCCACGATGCGCAATCACAGTTCAGTAGTCTCTCAATGAAACTCCACGATGCGCAATCACAGTACAGTAGAGTCTCAATGAGACTCCATGATGCGCAATCACAGTACAGTAGAGTCTCAATGAAACTCCATGATGCGCAATCACAATACAGTAGAGTCTCAATGAAACTCCATGGTGTGCAATCACAGTACAGTAGAGTCTCAATGAAACTCCACGATGCACAATCACAGTACAGTAGAGTCTCAATGAAACTCCATGATGCGCAATCACAATACAGTAGAGTCTCAATGAAACTCCATGATGCGCAATCACAATACAGTAGAGTCTCAATGAAACTCCATGGTGTGCAATCACAGTACAGTAGAGTCTCAATGAAACTCCACGATGCGCAATCACAGTACAGTAGAGTCTCAATGAAACTCCATGATGCGCAATCACAATACAGTAGAGTCTCAATGAAACTCCATGGTGTGCAATCACAGTACAGTAGAGTCTCAATGAAACTCCACGATGCGCAATCACAGTACAGTAGAGTCTCAATGAAACTCCATGATGCGCAATCACAATACAGTAGAGTCTCAATGAAACTCCATGGTGCATCACAATACAGTAGAGTCTCAATGAAACTCCATGGTGCACAATCACAATACTATAGAGTCTCAATGAAACTCCATGGTGTGCAATCACAGTACAGTAGAGTCTCAATGAAACTCCACGATGCGCAATCACAGTACAGTAGAGTCTCAATGAAACTCCATGGTGCACAATCACAATACTATAGAGTCTCAATGAAACTCCACGATGCGCAATCACAATACAGTAGAGTCTCGACTATCCTCGTGCTAGTAATGTCATGTTAGTAATATGTTGGTGTGACCTCGCCACAAGCATGGCAAACAAATTTTACAACAGAGACCTCTTCATTTTGCATACCAGATAGTAAAAGTTGCTTTTAATTAATGTTTACAGTAATAGTTTTGTAATTCATTGCATAATTTATACCATAGAGCAATTACTAATAAACCTTATTTCATACCTATTCTGCAATTTTGTATACTAAATTCCGTTTCAAATCTAATGATAAAAATAAAAATATTTACTATGTATTTATTTTGATAGTCTACTCTACAAAAGTTTTTTTACTCAAATTATTTAAACTGTAAGTCTCATATAATGTGCCAGTGTTTTTCGTGATTTTTCCAGGTGCTATAAAACCATTTTTACAACATCATTTTTGTTTATTTGAGAATTTTTATGATGATGAAATTCTAAATTTGTTATGATGAAATTCTAAAAATGTATTCATCACATTAAATGGTATATAGGAATCAAACCTTGATCTTCCAATCATGAGTCGTCCATTCTAACACGAGACCATTCGGCCACTTCCATTTCATTTTGATTGGCTTGGTTCCAGCCCTGCCCCTTGTTTCCGTATTATCTGACCCCTACCGGTCCCTTTTAGGTTGGATAGTCGGGACTGCTGCTGGGCAGTCAGCGGCTGTCTTGCTGTGGATTTATTTTCTAGAGTTAAGTTAGGATAGGAGCTATTAGCCTGCACACGAATTAAGTTTATAAAATAAACATAATTGAACAAAAAAAATTGTTTTTTGTTTGAAGCCATTTAATTCCCAATTGTAAATACTGAAGCAATACTTCACACATGGCAACCACATTTGAATGATGTATCGAGACTAGTTTGTCTTCAATCTTGGTTTGTTTTCTCTTCAATCCAAGATGGCTCCATCAAGGTTTTAACTACATTAGTGAATTATTCTAGGAGAGCTTCCCTCCTACCTATGCTCTTAAATGTAAACTTGTGTGTGTCCAAGTCGACAACTCGCAAGACTTGTTCAAGAAACAAAAGTGCTATGGCAGCCCAGAAAACTTGTTTATGCGCAATGGTTTGGTTCCTTTTATTTTAAAAAAAACACCTAAAATGTGTATATGATAATGTTAGTTTATCGTAATTTGTTAGTTGTGCGATACATGTGAATATGTGTGATATGTACTTCTGATTGTATATTGATGTAAAATACAGATGAACTATTATTGTCACAGTCTTGAGTTTTATTAGCAAGTCCTCATCTCAGCTGCAAGGCTGCACATGTGCAGTGTTTGTCACTGCACAGCCACACACTAGGCTGTACATAGCACAAATGTTTGTCAGGATGTGTCGTATGACTCTGTCAATACTTTACAACATTTTAAAAACTACAGTCCTTAAAGAGCTTAAAATAATACAAAGAATTACCTTCAGGCAATTGAAATCTCTATGGAACAATTTTTTTTAGCGTGATATATTTTTTATCCGATTTATTTATGTAAAATTTAATCTATTATAGTTTAAAAATGACACCTGTACGTGGGAATATATTTGAGTGTGGGTGAAATTATGGCTGGTCCCATTATTGGTGCGGAATATGCTACATCTGATGGAGTCGTAATGTATGGTAATCTATCTACCTTGTGCATGCATATTTGCCGAGTTTTATGTCCAAACCTGACGTTTTGAAAGTAAGTGTGTTTAACTGTTTATAAATTACAGCTGCGGGTCACCTAGCAACAGAAAAATATCCAATGTTGACTTTTAGACATTGATTTCCAAGGCCAGGTCGATCAGAAGTCTAGGGATGTGAGAATAGAAACCCTCGACTGAGGCATGTTTAGAGTAGAACCTTGAAAACTGACAATGGGTTTTTAGTTCATTTAAATTAATAAATTGTATTTTAAAACCAAAATAAACTTTAAATGTTCCTCTGCCAAGTCATTTATTGTAGACCGTGTACGAACCAAAAGTAAATGTCAACTGGCTTAAAATTTTCCACATTAAGCAGAATTTCCTAGAAGCGAATACCCCGCTGGAAAAACTTCCTTCTAAAGTTAAACTTTAAAATATTAATTATTTATAATATTTATAACTAAATAGCACAGACAAATTTATAAGCTTGTACTTAAGATTACA
Organism: Timema podura; assembly: GCA_033556935.1. NCBI lineage: Eukaryota > Metazoa > Arthropoda > Insecta > Phasmatodea > Timematidae > Timema > Timema podura. The sequence continues at coordinate 88,145,608 of JAVRXN010000011.1, forward strand.
TATGACCCGATTTCTTGTTTATTCGTCGCCAGGACAGTAACATAATGACCCCTACAGCCCTCAAATTTAGGTTTATTAATAGGGGGAACTCCTGTTACATCAGTCTGCTTCAACTCCGGCAGTAAGTCTTGATTAACAACAGACTAGCAAACATAGACAGTTCCACGATATGTAGTTGAACTGACTAGCAAACATAGATAAATAGTTCCACAATGTACAGTTGAACTAACATTAGATTAGCAAACATAGGTAGTTCACAATATGTAGTTGAACTAACAGACTAGCAAACAAAGATAAATAGTTCCACGATGTGTAGTTGGTAATACTGGGAACTAATATCTGGCTGGGGTTGGTTCTCTGTTGCTAGGTGCCCGCGCAGGCCGGGGGTGGTGGGGCGGTGAGGGCTCGGGGCGCCCCAGCAAGGGCAGCCTGCAATGTCCGCACTGCGACAAGCGCTTGCTCAACCGCGACACACTCTCTCGACATGTCCTCCACATGCACCAGGAGCCTCTGTATGCGGCTAGGTGCACGGTGTGCAACCGCGAGTACCGCACGCGTAACAGCCTCATGGTGCATATGAGTCGCTACCACCGGCGGGGCCCCCCTCCCGCGCACAGCTAGAGCAACTATCGGCCCTGATCAAGATGTTGAGAAGTTGGGGTCTAGACCATGAAATACTCTGGTTCACTTCTTGACATAGTCGAGCTACGAATGTTCTACCGGCTGCACTTATATTAGTGACCGACAAATATAGATACAAAACTTGTGAGAACACACATTACTGGTTATTTCTAATCTGATATTATGTTTGAGAGTCTTAAGTTTGGAATACCACCGTTAGACCAGGGTATTGCTGGGAATAGAGTCAGGAGGTCCCAGGTGCTAGACAGGGTACATTACCAGGGTATTACTGTTGAAATACTGGCTGACCGGAACTAGCCTCAGGAAGTCCCAGGTGCTGGACATGGCCCACACTATTATAGAACCAGCAGCTCCAGGCTGAGGTATGAGTATTTTCTGGAATAACTAAAATAAACATTTCTGCTGTTAAGTTGTGTTAACCAAGATGACTTATCCATCCAGAATCAATATTCTTTACGCAGCAGACAAATATAGACTTGCGTAGTTATTCCACTCTCGCATCTGACCACCCAACAAAACTTTTCATGATTTGTTTTCCCTAAGTGATAATATACCTTGGCGAGGGAAATTATGTTTCACGACAATCAGGATGACCACTCCCCTGGAAAACTAGGGAAAAACTATGCATATATTCACCCATCAAGGTACACCTCATATGACAGAACTTTACACTGGTCAATTTTATGAAAACATTTTGTAAAAATGGGAATTCCTACAGGAAAACCTAAAACCACCGGGAATTTTGTTGTAGTAAAATAGTGGCAACCCTTATATTATTATTAGCACCGAGTCTTAATACCAGTTCGGGTTATACCACACGCTAATGTGTAATGGTAGGGTGATTGTGAGATGAAATGGAGGACCTACAGTTTAACGTGGAATCCGAACCACGGTGGAGGCCTGGCATTCACACATTCACAAGTTGTGATTAATAACATCTTGTCAGAGGTGAAGGAAGGGTTTGGTAATTAGATAAATCTGTGTCGGGACCAAGGATTGAGCCCCAGACCCTAGCACAGAAGTCTGACACCTTACCCCTAGACCGCCAGGGTCACCCAACCCTTATAAAAGTAGTGCAAAGTTCACCATGTTATCATGAAACATTTCATATTAAACTATCAGTTTATATGTTTTACTTCACGAATGTATATCTTAGACACTGCGGAGGATCTTGGCAAGACAGAACTAAGTATGAGAAACCTGAGAATATTGACAAACATTATACATGAGAACAATGTTCTCTCTGGTTATGTTATTGTTGATAAAACTGAATTAAAACTAGTTTCATTCATTTATAATTTTTAGAAAGAAATAAGAAAAATGTTAGAAAGCTCTAATATAATTATTGTCCATAGAATTGAATGGCCAACAACCAAATAATTGCGTAATTAATGAAAAAACTGAGCTGGTCGTTTCTTACACAAAGTTTTAATTAGTGGTTGAATAGAGGACAATCACATGTTTCCTGTGATGCCATGTCTTGAATCTCCCACAGTGTTACCAACTTGCATGTGGAGTATGCCTCAAGAACTACCAACACGTGAACAGAACCACTGCACTGGAACTAGACAGAACTATAATACTCAGATGATTTACTATAGCTTAGATATATTTTTACTCGATAAGAGCTCTTAAGACATTTGTGTCTGTATGTACAGTATGTTGTCATTGAAATGTTTGAACCACTCAACTGATTTTGACCAAGCTTGGTTTACAAAAGAGTGAATATTATTATTGTTGCCACTGGCCAAAGTTCTAGCTCCAGTTATGGCCAAACATTAAAATAATAAACTATGTTACTCATATATTGTACAACATTGAACTGCACTTTATATTGGTTGTGACTCTAGGGAGCATTGCGGCATCGGAATTGAGTCGGCCATTTCCAAAAGGCCATGTTCCTCTTTTTACCAAAATGAATTTTTTTCTATGGTTAAATACTACTAAAGAAGGAACCCATTTCATTGGTTGAATGTTATAAAACATCATACTCACAATAGACTGGTCCGCCAATGACGGAAATATCCGGGTTTGAATCCTGGTTGGGTGTATAGTAGTGTAATTAGTACATGTGTGTATAATCTGAACGTCAAGTAAGATTCAGTCATAAAAAAATACTATTATAAAAGACGCGTAATCCATGGGAAAATGTCATTTTCACGAGGCTTCCTGCATTCAATATATGAGCCATATTTCCAGAGCTATGACCTTTTATAAAAGATTTTTTGTCTCGCCTGTGAAATTTATATTTGTGCTCATATTGCCTTTTTGAAATGACCGATTCTGAAGTTTGAGAAAATACCATAGCCACTGAGATATGTGGCAACCCCCTTCCCTGTGGGCCTAATACCTCAGGATGGCTTGCGGAGAAGGAAAGAACGGTGGCAAAATATATGTGTGGGCTCTGATATTCAGACGGGCTTGGTTTCGGGGCTTACTATAGCACTACTAACTACTGCAAGATGTGATGTTGTAAGAAGTTTACAGAAAAGATATAAAGACTTTACTTAGGAGCCTCCCACAGAACTGGTTTGGTAAGAGATGTTTAACTGTTGGTCTGACTGATTCTCTCGGTGGTCCTACACGGATACGAACCCCGGTACCCTGGGCACGACAGTTGCCCTCCAACACAAGTACCCTGTGTTATATCCTGCTCAGCCCCAAAACGGGCAGAGTGACCCCTTAGTATAGATATTATTTGTCTGCCCCGATAGCTCTAAAACAGAACCCTGTATACTATAAGTTGGCCTGGTTGCCAAGAACAATGCTGACACACTGTTTTAAGTTGTCAGCTCTTTCGTCCTATTCTTTACTAACTGATCAAAACAGCTCACCAGACCATCCTGTCACTTTCAACACTTTTAAAAGTTAGTTTAAACAACCACCTCAATTTAGGGCGATTTATTTTGTGTGAATATATTATGGTGTAAGTTTGATGTTATTGTTTTTGTTAGTGTTTAATATCAGCATTGTCTGTGAGCTAGATACTTCACACACACTACATAAGCGAGACAAGTCATCACGGCAGTAGGAAGATTGCAATAAAAGTGTTATTTCTATAACAATCAGGGGGGCTTATTTTCCTTGCTCTTAATTTGGGACTCAATTAAACCCTGACCTGATTAGTTTTATTCACGAAAATTACAGTATATGTCCGGTTGTGTTAATTATTGCGAGCTTACAATGTTTGTGTGTGTTGTGTTGCGGGCGCAGGGGCAGCGAAGAAAGATAGGCGTACAGTCCGAGGGTGTCTAAACGCTATGATGGAGTGTTCTTTTATGTAATTATTTCTTGCCCTGTCATGCCAGAAACTTTGCAGAGAGAAAGTACCCACTAGGGGCCCTTTTAAGATTCAAATTAGAATCTTGGTACCGAAATAAGTTGAGCTAACTATATAATTAACATAATAATAACCTGCTTCGGTGGCCGCTTGGTCTAACATGACATTCTCGCAATAGACTAAACTGCTGATTACTGGGATATCGGGGTTTGATCCCAGCCTGGTGTACTGAGGGTGGTTTTTTTTCTAAATGGTTTTCCACTCTACCTTCATGCAAATGTGGGTACACTTCCACTAAATTCAAATCGTAGTTATTAAATAAAACTATATCTGATAAATATTAATTCAGTAATTTTTTTTACCTAAAGTTTTAAAGTATGTGAATGTATTTTGGACACCCCTGGTGACTGTACCCGTTTTTCTCCGCTCGTTGTAGGTCCCCTCTGGGAACCCATTCGGGGGCGAATCCAAACGGAACTGGCATTAGAGGCTGATCGGGGGTTTTCGTGCGGGGAGTGCGGGAAGGTGCTTCGCTCTGCGGTGACCCTGCGCCGCCACGTCATGGACCTTCATCGTGCTCAGACGGAAGAGTTCTGGTGCGACATCTGTCGCAAGTGTTACCGCACCAAGAACAGCCTCGTAGTGCATCTGTGCAAGTATCACAAGGGCAAGACTTCTGTAGCGGCGCACACCTTCAACTAGGTGCAGTAAGTAGGGCGCCGGTTTCACCGATATGTGGTTCCCAAACTAGACTAGTGCGCAGTTTTACTTATATGTATATCTGGACGAGGGGCTCCCAGGCTTTACTAGTGCACAGTTTCACTGATGAGTGGCTCCCAAGCTTGACTAGTGCACAGTTTCACCGATGAGTGGCTCCCAAGCTTTACTAGTGCGCAGTTTCACTTATATGTATATCTGGACGAGGGGCTCCCAGGCTTTACTAGTGCACAGTTTCACTGATGAGTGGCTCCCAAGCTTGACTAGTGCACAGTTTCACTGATGAGTGGCTCCCAAGCTTTACTAGTGCACAGTTTCACCGATGCGTGGCTCCCAGGCTTGACTAGTGCACAGTTTCACCGATGTGTGGCTCCCAAGCTTTACTAGTGCGCAGTTTCACCGATGTTTGGCTCCCAGGCTTGACTAGTGCGCAGTTTCACTTATATGTATATCTGGACGAGGGGCTCCCAAGCTTGACTAGTGCGCAGTTTTACTGATGAGTGGCTCCCAGGCTTGACTAGTGCGCAGTTTCACTGATGAGTGGCTCCCAGGCTTGACTAGTGCGCAGTTTCACCGATGAGTGGCTCCCAGGCTTTACTAATGCACAGTTTCACCGATGTGTGGATCCCAAGCTTGACTAGTGCGCAGTTTCACTGATGAGTGGCTCCCAGGCTTTACTAATGCACAGTTTCACTGATGTGTGGATCCCAAGCTTGATTAGTGCGCAGTTTCACTGATGAGTGGCTCCCAGGCTTTACTAGTGTACAGTTTCACTTATGCGTGGCTCCCAGGCTTGACTAGTGCACAGTTTCACCGATGTGTGGCTCCCAAGCTTGACTAGTGCACAGTTTCACCGATGTGTGGCTCCCAAGCTTGACTAGTGCACAGTTTCACCGATGTGTGGCTCCCAAGCTTGACTAGTGCACAGTTTCACCGATGTGTGGCTCCCAATATTGACTAGTGCACAGTTTCACCGATGTGTGGCTCCCAAGCTTGACTAGTGCACAGTTTCACCGATGTGTGGCTCCCAAGCTTGACTAGTGCACAGTTTCACCGATGTGTGGCTCCCAAGCTTGACTAGTGCACAGTTTCACCGATGTGTGGCTCCCAAGCTTGACTAGTGCACAGTTTCACCGATGCGTGGCTCCCAAGCTTGACTAGTGCACAGTTTCACCGATGCGTGGCTCCCAAGCTTGACTAGTGCACAGTTTCACCGATGCGTGGCTCCCAAGCTTGACTAGTGCACAGTTTCACCGATGCGTGGCTCCCAAGCTTGACTAGTGCACAGTTTCACCGATGTGTGGCTCCCAAGCTTGACTAGTGCACAGTTTCACTGATGAGTGGCTCCCAGGCTTGACTAGTGCGCAGTTTCACACCTTGATCATTAACAGCTTACAAGCAGACACGCCTAATACCAGCCATATGTGCTACTCGACAATATTGTGTGTTCACTTGTTTCGTGAAGATCGGTGAACAAGTTTTTTAACATTAGTTTTATAGCAGGCATATACTACTACCTGTGGCCTCCATGTAAGTCGAATCAAAATACTTCAAGTTGCCGAAATAAGCCAATTAGGCTCTGGTTTTTATTATATCTGGGCACTAGGTCCAATAAGCTTCGTGATGCGGCTGATTGGGCGGGCACATGTGTTAAAGAGTTTAACCTCTGTGAACTATTGACCTAGAACACCAAACCTTGTGTAGATTGTGAACCCAAGAGCTGTAACTGTCGTGTTGATATTATCAGTTTCAGGGGTCTACTTATATTAGTTGTGTTTGGACAAAATTGTCAGTATTGGAAATGTAACTGATTTCCCTCTTCCCTTTTATTGGGACAGAACCTCTTATATAATACTTCACTTATGAAGTTAATATTCTTGAATTTTAATATAACATATCTGTAGGCTTTGCAAAACTATTGATACAAAATGTTTTGCGCTATTTTTAATATGATCTAAGTTTTAAAGGTTAATTTTGTATGAATGTTTTATTTATTTACTGCGTGCGTGGTTGGTTAACAGTACATATATGCTATCCATGCTAGGATTACAGAACAATCAAAGTAAGAAGTGTAACAGTTTGTACAGCCATAAAGTTGTCATCCTGTATAGCATATATTATACAGCATTGCATGAATCGTCCGGCATTTAACACATGCCCGTTATGTATCGTGTTACTGGTGCAAATTATTCACTTGTGTTGACATGCTATTTTTGAATAATGATATTAAATCTTCATGATCATGTGGCTCTGTTGGCTATTCCACTTTGTTTAAAATAACACGTTCATACCCAGATACTTGGAGTATTGACATGTGTCATCATTGTACTGGTGTTTAAAATAACACGTTCATACCCAGATACTTGGAGTATTGCCACGTGTCATCATTGTACTGGTGTTTAAAATAACACATTCATACCCAGATACTTGGAGTGTTGACACATGTCATCATTGTACTGGTGTTTAAAATAACACGTTCATACCCAGATACTTGGAGTATTGACACGTGTCATCATTGTACTGGTGTTTAAAATAACACGTTCATACCCAGATACTTGGAGTATTGCCACGTGTCATCATTGTACTGGTGTTTAAAATAACACATTCATACCCAGATACTTGGAGTGTTGACACATGTCATCATTGTACTGGTGTTTAAAATAACACGTTCATACCCAGATACTTGGAGTATTGCCACGTGTCATCATTGTACTGGTGTTTAAAATAACACATTCATACCCAGATACTTGGAGTGTTGACATGTGTCATCATTGTACTGGTGTTTAAAATAACACGTTCATACCCAGATACTTGGAGTATTGCCACGTGTCATCATTGTACTGGTGTTTAAAATAACACATTCATACCCAGATACTTGGAGTGTTGACACATGTCATCATTGTACTGGTGTTTAAAATAACACGTTCATACCCAGATACTTGGAGTATTGACACGTGTCATCATTGTACTGGTGTTTAAAATAACACGTTCATACCCAGATACTTGGAGTATTGACACGTGTCATCATTGTACTGGTGTTTAAAATAACACGTTCATACCCAGATACTTGGAGTATTGCCACGTGTCATCATTGTACTGGTGTTTAAAATAACACATTCATACCCAGATACTTGGAGTGTTGACATGTGTCATCATTGTACTGGTGTTTAAAATAACACGTTCATACCCAGATACTTGAAGTGTTGACACATGTCATCATTGTACTGGTGTTTAAAATAACACGTTCATACCCAGATACTTGGAGTATTGCCACGTGTCATCATTGTACTGGTGTTTAAAATAACACATTCATACCCAGATACTTGGAGTGTTGACACATGTCATCATTGTACTGGTGTTTAAAATAACACGTTCATACCCAGATACTTGGAGTATTGACATGTGTCATCATTGTACTGGTGTTTAAAATAACACATTCATACCCAGATACTTGGAGTGTTGACATGTGTCATCATTGTACTGGTGTTTAAAATAACACGTTCATACCCAGATACTTGGAGTATTGCCACGTGTCATCATTGTACTGGTGTTTAAAATAACACATTCATACCCAGATACTTGGAGTGTTGACATGTGTCATCATTGTACTGGTGTTTAAAATAACACGTTCATACCCAGATACTTGGAGTATTGCCACGTGTCATCATTGTACTGGTGTTTAAAATAACACATTCATACCCAGATACTTGCAAATGTTGGCAATGGCATTAGTTTTGGATGATTTGTCCCAGTACACAATTATTATTATTGTTATTGAGTGAAAGTAATTTGTTTTGACTGTATGAAAAGAGTTAGTTAGAAAAGGACTTTGTAGTCTAGTATATAGATTAATAATGTGTAGGTTGTAATTGAAGACTTGCTATTGTATATCGTGGGTGATTTTATAATCAGACTAAAAAAACTCTAATATGTCAAGTGGACATATGCAAAATGCAGATAATGCTAACAACAATAATTGTCAATTTTATATTTGGTTGTTAATATAATATTATAGCTTTGGGCTTTGAAAAGTAATTGAAATTCAAATTATCAATAATTAAACAAAGCAATGCTTTAGGTTTTTGGATGAAAAGAAAATTGGCTTTTGATTATAAGTTCCAAGTGACATGTTGGGAGATTTATTTTCAATTTTGTTGACTATGAAAACTTGAACCAAGTTTGTTCTTGAAAATATATGGTACTGCGAGCTTCACAATAAAACCTTCTGAGTTCTATAAGTTACAACTGGCAGGGAGAATAGAGCGGATTCTGACTCGAGGGTATATGTTCGATCCTGGCTGAGGTGCGCTTTCGTTATATTCTTTCTCGTCCTATTTTATTAAGTTTTTAGCTTATTCTCTTGGCCACATCCGACACTAAAGCAGGGTGTCCAGCGACCTGAAAAACAGGGGAAAGTCAGAGAATTTGATAAAATTACTGGAAATTTCACATATTCAATAAAATAATATGCACCTTTCATTTACAATAGTTAAAATAACACTATTATTCCATTTAATACACACTGTGAAATCACTTCTAGCACAGTTGTCTGTGCCTGTTGAGCACACTAATCTCAGTTATCAAGGTCAACTTGTGATTTACATATCATCTTTCCACCCCTCTCACCCCTTCAGACAAAACTGACTCACTCGCAGTTATTCACATGTGGGAGAATTTTATTCAAAAAGAATGTCTCACGACAGTTATTTTAAATTGTACTGTTGTAAGGTGATCGTTTAATGTCTCAATATGATCTAACTGAAATCTAACTTAGATCGCACTATCTGATAGTCTATCCTTTAGCCTCTTGATGGAGCGACACAATTTCACATTATGTTTGTGTCTAAATTATTATTACATCAAGTTGTGATCTTAATAAAACAATGTTTGTAAAATATAGTAACTGGAAAAGTTGGAAATTGGCTATTAAAAAACCTGGACACTCTGTAAAACAAAAGACTGCCTCGAGCCATCTCTAATCGGCGCCTTTCTCTCTTGTCGTCAGGTTTCGTGGCGAGCGGGTTCGGGTTTCGGTGTGCGCCGTGTGGGAAAACCTTGACGTCGGAACAGAGGTTGCGTCGTCATGTTCAGAACGTTCACACTCGTCCGTCAAAGACCCCCGTGTGCTACATTTGTAACAAAGTGTACAGTACCCTCAACAGTCTCCGTAATCACAAGAGCATCTATCACCGTCCGCACAAGACAGACTAAGCTCGGCTAGTTTCCTCAGATGTACATTGCTTTGTATAGTTGTAACTTTGTCAAAACCTGCCCGATCTGAGATCACTTTGGAAAGAATGGGGGATAAACTTGACACGAGGACTGGAACATTACTCTGTTTTGAGTCCTATATATATATAATTTGTGCAACATATGGTCAATTTAAACTATATATATCAATATTATTGTATCACTGGGTAAGAGCGCCTCTCACACCAATCACCCGAGATATTAGACAAGGGATTACGCTAAACATATCACAATGGAATTGGAATCAATTCAGTAGAGTTTTTTTTTATATTTTTATGGTAAAACTTTTTCACTTGTCTCAATTTCATTGTTTTCATAAAGCTGTATACAGAAAAACGCAACTTGATGTGACGTCTGGTTCAGGTTGTATTTCCTACCTAAAATATATGCTGCATGGGGTGAGACGGGCTCTTAAATGGGCCCCATTTTGGTACTTGGAGTTAAGAGCGTGCATCACCTGCCCATCAATACTGTGATTCATTCAGCTGGAAAATCATAAATTTATTCGAACACTATCGGTTTTTGACCATTTTAGAATGTCTTCACAGATAAGCACTGTGCACATATCTTTATTGTATCTTAATAGGTACATACTGTAGTTATTAACAAGAAACTTTGTCGCTTTGTCCCCAACGTCACCACGGAAAATGTTGAGTAATCTTTCGAATACGAATGTACTGCACACATTTATGTCATATCTTGGTTGTTTTCTTTTCCCTTTCACGCCCTGCCTCGCGCAAGCCGAGAGTTGAGTTGGGCCTGATATGATGAACGCTCTTAAACTTGCAGCGGTCTCTTTTGAACATTTGTGGCCATTAGGGATGTGGCGCTTCAAACTTTGCTTCAAAATAAATATCAGCTTTGACAATACTTCGGAAAAAAAAAATTGGCTTCAACAATTATGAAGCTTTGCCAATAAAAATATTGACAGATAAAATAGTCAATTATTGCCATTCTGAGTTGTTATATACATTATTGATTATTATTTATATGAAAACCTTTGAAGTAAGCCATTTTTTATATATTTTTTTAGCACCGCATTTTGTATTCGTTCAGGTTGTACGCTAAGTAAGTTAATTAATCTGCTTGATTTGTCATATTAAAATTTAATATTACAAACAATAGTCTAAATTAATTTCATGATTAAGGTTATATAAATAACCACAATATAATATGTTTTTTTAAACATAAAACAGTAAACAAATTATCTTTGAACTTCTTTTCAGTTTTTAGAATATTTAATATATTTGATTTGATTTCATTTTGAATTGAAAAAATGGACCTAGCGCGCACACACACACACACACACACACACACCCTACTGGCCAGTAACTGAGACTATTCTCAAAGATTGGTTTTGTTTGAATATTCTTATGTGGTGTATTTTTATGTTGTTTTTTTAAATTATATTTTGAAGATTTGAATACAAACCATTGCATTGCTATGGCTGCTCGCCCCTGGCTTTGTAGAGGGAGTTACCACGATAATTGCCCTCAAGTTAAGTCTCATAAGGAATGGTTCCGTTTCTGTTAGTACTTATATCGTGAGCAGCCTTATGTAATATCTGTGCAAGAGATCATGTAGATTATGTAAACAAAGCTATGATATTATTGAATGTAGTGTAGTCTAGATATTATATTCTTACATAGAAACAATGCTGCCATGTTTTGATACAGATTTACATGTACAGTGCGGTTTACTAGAGACTGGTTTAGTTTAGAATTGTAAAGTAGACAACATAGAATGCTTCCAGCTATATTAGCATATATTCTATACTATAAAACGTATTTTATTTTTCATTGAATTGCCCACTTTGTAAATTGATTATATTACTTTCAAATGTTAAATAAACACATGAAAAGTTGCGGTTGATCCTTTTTTTTCCCCCTGAAGGTCTGCACATATTATTTGTAGTTTTGTTGTTTTTTAGTGTATTTATCTTATACATTCTAACTTTTTTATACGAAGAGCCGAGGAAATACAAATATATTCCTTTGTGGTTAAAGTTGATAACATTTTTTGTAAAACTATTATTATCACCATCATTATCATTATACACGTATAGATAATATCTCTCTATAGTGATGGCTGCAGATCACATGACTTGACGTATGAATACGTGAACTTAGCTCTAATAGTTTTTTCTAGCGGTCAGATAAGACTCTTCCTGTGAAAATTGGACTCAAGTTCAGTGCACTTTACATTAATGTCAGGATCATAATCAACTTAACGTTGTGATCTGTATTCACTAAATGTTAAGGTAACATAACATTGATACTCTAGCAAACCAAATGGTACGACATTCTAGCCTATCCTTGGACAGGGCCGATTACAAACATAGCAACCGAGCATAAGATATAAATTTAAGTTTATTTGGTAAAGGATCACTACAGAGTAGTCCAAGCGGCCTGAATGAGTTGGCGATGAACACTTTCATGTCCGTTGACGACCTTTGAATAGTGTTGGAACTGGACCAACAGAGGCAGAGTCTAACGGAGACAATAATAGGAAACACCTTAAAGAGGAATTTAAATGGAGGGAACAGGATTAGTTACCTAAATAAGAATCAGCCTTAAGGTGAGCAAGTATAAATCGCTGTCAAACCACGCGTCTTAAAATACAATGGTCTTTATCAGTTTCCGAACTATTCTATTCTGTTTAATCTTATACTTTCTTTTACCCTTCACCTATAACCACCCTTTGTCATGTCAATAAGAAAGAGGGGAAAGGAAACTTATTATTACAAGGTAAAGAGGAAAGCTCGCTGCTAGTTCTCAAATATCTTAACATTTTCTGTTGTGAGCCTGTAAAAAAATGACTGTATTTGTTAGAGGAAGGCTAAACCTAGACCCCCTTTTCGTCAAGCTTAGTCTCAAAGCTTTGCAAATATGACTAAAAGGTTGTAAATTAGTCACACATTTATTTCTATTAATAAAACTCTAACTATAGGAATATTAAGGAAAAAGTGTCGTGTTGGAATATTTTCACTTTATTTTGGCGTGAACCATATTTTGTAGTCCAGTGCAACTCAGATTAAGGTGAATTAAAATAACAGATATTAGTTTGTGCCTATTTTATGAAGAATTTTTTTTCATTCTATGATGCATTTTTCTTAAGTTTTAGGTCATTTATTAATGTCATTTTTTTAGCATTTTAAAGTGCATATTTAAAATTTTTTACATCATCAACATCTGGCCCTAGTGATAAATAATGGGAATATAACATTAAATAACACACATAATGTAAAGGTTAGCATAATGTTGATGTCAAAAATATTCACGTTTAAAATACTTTCTCTTTATATGAGAAAGTAAAAAGCCAATGGATTTGGACTATTTGAAAACAAATTGTTCACTAAAATGGTCCTTGAGTATTTAAGTTTCAAGTACTTACAATAGAAGCTTTACTAATCAAATAAATGAAATACTAAGTAGCTGTGTTGATGTTGCTTGCAATATGATTGTCTGGCAGGAACACACAACATATGAGAAACTGGCCGTTTTAATTTGAGTTTAGGTAGGTGTCGTCTTATATTTAGTGTAGCGCCACACTTGAGGCGCACTAAGTCTGACTATGAAACTGGCCCTAAATGTATTGTGATGGCCTCCATTTGAAAACAAGTGGAGATAAGAATATTGAGCTGATTCTTATCACGAAATATTGGGAATTGCTCAACAAGTTTCAACTTTTCTGTATAAATGATAAATCTTCGATAAAATCATTAAATCACTCTGCCATCACTTTTGATGATTAGTTTAGTTCAAAATATTCGGGCTCCGTAATTTTAAAAAGAATCATCTTTGTCATCAGAATGCTCCAAATTTTTAATTAGAAAATAACGACTGTCAAACAATATATGGCATTTCTTTTGGCTTAACAATTATTGTTTTTAAAGTGTAAATATGTTATTTGTTATCATTTAAAGACTTTACATAATTTTTCGTCCTTCTTTAAAATGGATTGCTTAAATAATATTTTTTATTTAAGCTTCAGAAATTAATTTTTATTCCCAATACTGAAGTGATTCAGAGTGATTCATTCGGGACTGAACTGTTAAGTGGAATATAAGATGAGCGTGAAACGTGAACGGAACGGCTCTTTATTTCATGATGAAGCAGTAGACTTTGGTCCACCAGCTGGGCGCTGCATTGATACACCTTCTGTCTAGACTTTAATGGAGGAGCGTGTCTCATCAGACATTGTAAACAAGTCGGTGGAAGAAAGATGTCTCCCTGCCAGCTGCACGCTGTAGTCTAGATGTTATGAGGAGCGTGTCTCATCATTGTAAACAAGTCGGTGGAAGAAAGATGTCTCCCTGCCAGCTGCACGCCGCAGTCTAGATGTTAGTGGGAAAGTGTGTCGCATCAATCAGATGGTGTACTCAATTGAAGACCGTGTTTTTATACTGCATCAGTACTGGGTGACCAGTTCTTCCAAACAATGTCAGAGGGAGTTTCTGAATAAATTTGATGGGCATACACCACCCACCATTTTGAACTTGATGCAGGGCAGCCCCAAGATGATGGAGGACACAATCCAGGATGTGAAGCAGCTGTTATTTGGCACCCTCAAGCAAATCTCTTCAGAGACTCAACCTACCAGAGAGCAGCTAAACAGGCAAAGATTAAGCTGTACCGTAGCACGACTGTGCACAAGTTACAGACACCCGATTTTACAAAGCGACTGACGTATTGTCAATCTTTTGCCCAATTTTTCGCTGAAAACCCCACTCTATTGGACATAGCACGGGTTCATTTATCTGGCTATGTAAACTCACAAATACACGAGTTTAGGTCGGTAATAATCCCCAACCATCCATGAAGAACTATTGAATCCAGCAAAAACTGGTATCTGGTGTGCAGTGTCTCGTCACCATTTCATTTTGAAGACACGGTGAATTCCGACCAATACTTGGAAATTTTTACTTAGTTTGTGAACCATCTGGATGATGTGGAACTTGCAGATGGTTACTTCCGACAGAACACGTGCTCATAGGAGCGTGGTAGAGATTCACCGCTTTCCCAGGACAAGATCAGGAGCTGAAACACTACATCGCACATTCGATAAAACACTTTTAGTTTCAAGGTCAAAGTTTAAACCATGAGTCACTTGTCTACCAAACTTCCCTGGCTACCAAATGGTTTGTAATGCTAAGATTGTTACAACTGTGTAGTGACGTGTTTCTCTGTGAATTCAAGGCTTTGTACGACCACCTCACACAACACAGCCCCCGAGGCGGTGTCACTCCTCATAGCTTGGCTGGGTCTTAATTCAGCGGGATTCTTTGTTTACATAAAGTCTTGAGAGTTTAGTGAAGGTTCAACTTAGTTTTCCATACTATCCGAGTTATTCTCGTATTCAATAAATGTTGGGTTTAGTTTCTGGAACTAGAAACAGGTAAGAATCAAGAGGTTAAGGATATCGTCTTACTACTCATTCGGGCTATACACCAATGTACTAATTACTATAATGTGCTAAGGATGAGGAAGGTTGAGTTTAGAGGAAATGTACCCACATTTGTGTGGAGATAGAGTGCACCCATCCAGAATCAAACCTCAATCTCCCCATCATCGGCAGTATAGTCTATTGCGAGGGTGACTCCTTAGACTGTGCAGCCACCGAAGCTGGTGTTAAAGAACGTTACGATGGAAGTATAGGGAAGTCAAGTTAAAGCCAATGTTTTTGCACTTTTTTTTAGCTAAACTTTTTTTTTCTTTGCCAAAATAAATCAATTATTGCTCCAATAGAAATACATACGGTGACCTCAAAAGTTGTTGAATATCAATCGATGGTGTCCTGGAATTTAATGACAACTTTTTATCTTATTTAAAAATGTTGTCATCTAACCCCGCTATACTCATTACAGATATTCAAAAACTGTTGATATCACCGTGTGTCCGAAAATTAAACTCTTTGTTTATACTGGAGCAATAGTTTATTTTGTTTGACAAAAAAAAAAAAGTTTTACTATAAAACTTGATAAATGCCTACCCTTTTCTCACATTCCCCACTCTCCTGTGTTAATGCTTTAATAGCCCTTCAAAATATATAATTAAAATTTATCGTATTAAAGTCTAATAAAATCTAATAAGCTAACATAAGGTCTTAAGTTTAAAAATATGAATTTTAAATGTTTTAATGAGGAAACTCTAATGTAAGCAGCGAGATCAACAAATGTGTGGGTACATTTTTCACAGTAAATATTGCAATCGCTTTTTGTGATGTAAACATATATTATTCTGCAATTTCCTTTTCCCCCAAGACAAACTGACAACTGCAGAACAAACAGCACTCTTTTTTTTATTTTATTTTTATTTATAGAGTATCAGCACTTTTAATATTAATAGAGGAAAATAATGTAATTTAAGTAATAAGCAGCTCCCAGATTTTGATTACCTTAAGATTGCCAAAAAATGACCTATAAAATGATGTTAAAAACTCCAAATAATGACTTTAAATTTGCAAAAAATGACCTAATTTTTTAAATCTAAATTCCATAATATGATTTATTACCAGAGTTAGGATTTACCTTATACACGTAAGCAAAAAAATCTCTCCTGGTCTGTCCATTTCCAGTTTTTCCTCGTGTGGTCTCGCCTGGAATAGAATGACCCGTGTACAGTCCCAGGAAATCCCTTTAGTTTAACATTGCTCAGTTTCCACAGAGGAATGTTCGCAGATACCAGAACGTCACACAAATCTATTTAAATATTGAGGATTTTTCTTGATTCGTGAATGCATTTTGTGCAAGTAATAATTGAGAGGTTTTCTTTTTATCGATATTCTGGATACCACGGACATGTTTGTTGTGACTGATATGCTGTTGAATAGTTAAATCTTTTATCTGATGCCACCACTTTAACTTCACATAGTTTATAGAAAAGTATTTCACTATCTGTAGAAAAAATATCCTCTCTGAATTCATTAATAATTTGGCTCAAATGACTCGCTTTAGATGGTTTGGTTTAAAGCATTCTAAATACACATAGAATGATTGCAAACGAATAAATATAACGTGCAACTTTATAAATGAAAACTATGCATTTAGAATCTTTTGACAGCTAAAATCATGTGTTCTACTTAACATTGGAATACAAATACTTGCTTTAGAAGCGATAGCTCCCCATCCCTCTGCAGCCCTTTTCAACTTGGTGTAGTGAATGTCTGACCTCTATATCGTTATTGGTGCCTGTCACAGGGGTCGATTGAAGTCCTGCAAGTCTCCATGTAGGGCCCACTCATAGCAAGTCATCCCTGTACAATTTACTCTTCTCAAAAGAATTGTGTCAAGGCTACACTTTCATTTAAAAAAACCAAACCTGGGGATGAGGTGAATTTATTAATGGCAGTATGGTCCAAGGCCTCACCCTCTTATTAGACGGGGATATTGGGGCTCGAATCCCGGTTGGGTCTACCGAGGGTGGTTTTCCCTAAATGATTTCCCACTCTCCTTCCACGCAAATGCTGGTAGATTACCTCTAAAATGCTTCATCCCTACCCCATTATAGTAATTATTATATAAACTGAACAGGAAGTAAGAAGCATAATGAATACATTGTTTCCCTGTTGTTCCCGCCTGCTGGGAACGAGTACAGTAAAAATAACTTTTTAAAGCAGTTTTTTATCATCTGCTAATTTCCAGGCTAGGTAGGCAATGTGTATATGTTGGTGCCATCTGAACCACCTGGCGGGTCTAATCTCGGGTGCGCTCTCTCTGTTCTCGGTGGTGCAGAGTTGTATCGCTGCGACGTGTGCGGGAAGTACCTCAGCACGCGACTCACGCTCAAGCGTCACACAGAGCAGCAGCATATCATGCCCCTAAACGCAGCCGTGTGCATCCTCTGCCAGAAAGTGTTCCGAACAATCAACTCGCTCAACAACCACAAGAGCGTGTACCACCGCAGGACACTAGGGTCCGACACGGCTTTGCCTCCGTCGAGCGGATAGGTCGCCGTTCATAGACTAGATACGCTCGACCGATCTGAGCAGATTGGCCGGACTATGTGTGTGGTTTTTATTGGGAGGGGTTTTTGGAGTGGACTTCTTTTTACAGATTTTTGAACCGCTAACATCAAAACCAAACTTTCTTAGTTTTACCCGTTCAAACGATGTGTACGTGTGTATCTTTAGAGTTTCATTGGTGAAAACTTTCAAATTGTGGTTCCCAAGTAATATGTAACATCAAATGCGGATAAAGCCGACTGTAGGGGGAAAAAAGATTGAAAACTTTACAAAAATAAAAGACAAAACTAATGAGTGTCACAATTTTTGTGAAGCACAAGTTTATAATATTCTCGTATATTAAGATAATATTTTGTATATTAACCTCAATGTATTAGAAATGTATGTCAAAGTTTAGACAGTTCTTTAGGAAAAGGTTTTTTTTTTTACAATTCTTCTCAGCAGAAACCTGGGACCAGGAAAACAGGAGGAGGCCATACCCCCCACCCCTTCCCGGGGGGCCGCCTACAAGTGAACAGCACGGAAAATACCAGTGATTTTTCCCCTCCACCCCACATTACTATTTTCGTTTGTATGCATATTAATTATACAACTGTGTTAAGGATGAGTGAGGTAGAGTAGAGTGGGTGAAAATTACTCACATTTGCATCTAAGGAGAGTAAACCTTTTAGGAAATACCATCTGGCATAGATTCAAACTCTGACCACCTAGTTTAACCAGCAAATCAGAATAAATCAGCTTGACATCCAAACACTGAGTATCTCTGATAAAATGAGTAAAATGTGGTACATTAAAGATCAAATGTGTCTTAATTTGTGAGATATATTAAAACTATTTTAATTTCAAGTCCAAAGGATATCTAAAAAAAAATTACGAATACCCAAAATTTTAACTAACCATTTTTATGAGTATCTAAGCACCTGGTAAAAAATAACTCAATAAACTCAAAATATGATGCACATAAACACTCCTGCACATTATAGATATATATGAAAAAACAAGAAAATTTAAAATTAAAACATAGAAACATAGAAATAGTAACACACAACAATACCTGACTTAAATAAAATGAATCAGTCTGGGTGTTACATGATTATATCGTCGCAAAGTGACAAAAGTTGAGCCAACACATCCCCTATTCTAGGCAACCCGCCGGTCGCCGGTGTAGAACTCTCGCCTTCTCTCTTACTATGTGTCAATGAACTTACGTGATATGACATTCCTGACATCTGGAGGGCTTTCGTCGGAACTATACAAATATTTTCTTCTAGAATTCAAATTAAATGTTATTTTTTAACATTAATGTAAATAGGAATTTCAAAGGAACCATGATGGGTTGGAACTAGACGATGTCTAAATTAGCCGGATCCAACTGTTTATATATCATCTAGTCACTAGAAACACCCTAGAACCACCTAGATCAGGGTTGGGGAACCGTTTGACATTGAAAGACCGCATCTCACTCGCTTCACAGATTCCTCATAAGGCCGCACACTTCATGTAGAGTATATTTTCCAAAATTAAATCTTTTTTTCCTAAACATAAGTTAATCTTTTTAGTAATCCATAAAGGAGCGAACAGAGAAATGTCATTTTTTAATCAGGGTGTCTACCATCCTGGAAAATGAGGGAAAACTGGTACTAGCCGGGAATTTCAAGGTGGTCGGGGGAAAAGTCAGGAATTTCATTGGTCAAGTTGATTAGACACCAATTTTATATATTTATTATATATTCAATAAAAGACACTTTTTTTAAAAAAAGACTATATAAATTATAAAATATTTAACTGGACAGTTTTTCACTTTTTTTTTCAAGTTTGTTATCGTGAATCTTGGTTAATTTGTATATTAAACTGTAAATATGTATTGTACAAGAATACTTAAAAATATACATCAACGTGTGATAAGGATTATAAAATGTAATATAAAATCCCTCAAGAATGGTGTTCTACAAACTAAACATCTCTACAATTTAAAAAAAACACCTCATTTTATAATATTGTAGGGATACAAATTGAGTGTGAATGTATAATTTATAAACGATGAAGAGACATAGTTTCCTCACCCCTGATGTAGATAAGTCTAATTACCTCCAAAATGCAGCCCTCTCACCCAGCTATGCTAGGCAACTCACCGGACAACTCAAATCTTACACTTGATTATGGTTTCCATTCTCATCAATGCATGCGATAGTCCTAGTTACGCTCCAAGAATAAATGGGATTTATTTTTAGTATCTAAAAAGAAAATTCAATCAAATAATCTAATAATTATTTCTAAATTAAGAAATAACATCTAAATATTTTGTCTAATATCATCATCTAATAGTAATAATATTTAAAACATTAACAACATAATAATTTATGGTTCAGCGGCAATGGTTTTGCTGGTGAATTGTTATCTAATGAAATGCTTATTAAAATATATAGAGAAGGAAGCTATGAAGGGAGCGTATTTTTGCACACACTCCCACAGGGGAGTGGGGTAGGTCACCATTATTTTTTATTGATTTATCAATTATTTTAATTTTTTTGTCAAGGTCTTTTGTACTCTATTATCATCATCATTGGGGGGGTTGCGGTTTATTTATTGTACTATACAAAAGACAACTGGGGCGCGCGTCTTGCCCAAGGCTTATGAAACCTTTGCACAGACCCTGTCCATGTCTGTGCCACGGAAATCCCTGGGACTTAACTGGCGTGTACCTTGCCTTGTATGAACATGACTAGTGTTAGTTTCACCAACATTGATGGGAGGAAAGTAAACAATTAAATTACAAATATTCCCCCCAAAATAACAACATTTAATCACAACCATGTCAAGGTTTTTCCATGCGACCTTCAAGCCTTAAGGTGAACTAACATACATCGCAAAACTATTCTATAAATGTTGTAAAAACACAACATTTGGGTAAATCTGGCATGTGATGTCGGTATACCAAATATGTACTCTTTCTTTGACAAGGATATATTCAAAAGTTGTCGAAATTGCGCACCCAGTGTGTGCAATGTTTGGCTGCACGTGCATGTGTAAACAGTTGTCTCCTCACATGGAATGGAATCAAACACTCAAGAGATCTCGGCTTACAGACACGCATTTGTAAACAGTATTATAAAACTGACTTTGGGATAAAATTTTAAAAAAACTATATTATATTAATACCATAGCTACACATAAAAGATTTCAAATGTCAGTTAAAAACTATAGGGTGATAATTTCTGTCTTATCTAGGTGCCTACTCTTTTTGTTTTGTAATAACAAGGTAATAAGTTGTATTTATTTTTACTTATTAAAATGAACTCAATTTTTTTTACGGGTTTAACACACCCATCTTAAGGTCATATAAAATTCTTTATAGAATGTAGAGTTTTTTTTTGTTCTCTTTTGTACATTTCTCTAAAAAAAAACATTTTAATGTTTACACATAATTTTTATTCATATTTTAAATTATATTCCTTTCCTTATTGGACAAGTATAGAATAACCGTAGTTTGTTTGCTTTACAGGGATAATTTCTTTCAGTTTTTGTGTTGTATTAAACTTTAATAAAATTTGTATTCCTTAGCGTTGAGAGTAGTTTTTTTTTTCTAAGATAAAATAAATGTAACTCCCCCCCCTCCTAAACCCGCCCTCCTTTGCCCTTTCTTGCCCTGGACTAATGGAGGAGAAACTCCTAGGTTCCAGAAACCATTTAGGCTTACAACGTAAGTGGGTGGAACTGTCTGCCAGTAGGAGAACAAACAGGGGAGGAAGGAAAACAAATACAATAAAATTTTTATTGTGACCCCCCCCCCTTTTAATTACCTAATTTGATTCCCAAAGCTCCATTCTCTGCTCCTCTACCAGTTAGCTTTCGTTTCTCTCTTAGCGATCAACCAAAATATGTGGACCTTTCAGAGTGGAAAATGTCACACTTTAAACTTTGTTTACAAGTGTGTGTGTGTGTTTTATATATATATATAATTATATATATAGGGTCATAGAAGATAGTTCTGTGTTCATTCCACTAAACAAACTTATGTGTTATTAAAGGTTTGAGCAATATTTAACCTAAGCGCAACATCTGGTTGGTTGGCGCTATGTCAGCTACCTCGATAGGTCCTTAACAGCCCATTTCACAACCGAACCAGAAAAGGTATTCAAGTTCTTCACTTGACAAACATCGGAAACGAGATCAGTTTAATAGTTTGTTTTTTAATTTTAAAATAATTATTTCTAAATGCTGCTGTATCTTTTAAAAATACAGTTAAAACTGTTTCCCTGGCATCAATTTCTCTGTCTTCTAAAGTAGAATCCAGAAAACCACATCATGTAGCAGCGCTTGGTTCAAGCTGTGTTACCTGCCATAGCCAGGTGTTATCCGTAGGGGGAAGGTGTAAAACATGGAATTTATAATACAATACTTTTGGGGGGTGGGGGTGGGCACAGCTCTTGTAGTATTGGAATGTTGCAAAGCTAGCAAGCTCAGCCTCTTGAATGTTGCAAAGCTAGCAAGCTCAGCCTCTAGAATGTTGCAAGGCTAGCAAGCTCAGCCTCCAGAATGTTGCAAAGCTAGCAAGCTCAGCCTCTAGAATGTTGCCCAAATGTCAAGCAAGCTCAGCCTCTAGAATGTTGCAAAGCTAGCAAGCTCAGCCTCTAGAATGTTGCAAAGGCTAGCAAGCTCAGCCTCTAGAATGTTGCAAGCTAGCAAGCTCAGCCTCCAGAATGTTGCAAGGCTAGCAAGCTCAGCCTCTAGAATGTTGCAAGGCTAGCAAGCTCAGCCTCCAGAATGTTGCAAGGTAGCAAGATCACATCTAATGTTGCAACAGCAACCACTCGGGCTAATAGAAATTAAGTACTCTTAACAAGCTGTTTATAGTTGGATATAATGGTTCTATACACTTTTTTAAACTGGAATATCTCAAACATTCCTATTATTAATTATTCATACAAGATACTAACATAGCCTGGCCATGCACAGCTTGGAGAGTTGTCTGGTACACTCACTTCCAGTACAATGTAGATACTATCATAAAAGCATGTTTTGAATACAAACTAGTCCCTCTGCTTGAATCCAGCTGACAGCTACAATTACTGATTAAAGTTTTTTCTACTTTCAGTAGACACATATTACGATTAATTTGATCTGTGGATGTACCCTGGCATGCATTTAAATTGTTGCTGTTATTTTATTATATGGTAGTTTTCATTTGTCTTTGTTTATTTTCTATGTCAAGGTTCAAGTAATCTATTTGTGTACAAAGTGTTCCTCCAACAGTAACATGTATCCTTATTCTTGAGTTTATTGAACTACTTTTAGATCATGATCATGTCAGATAGTTCCAAACAAACAAGTTGTTGTTTTGCGTACTCTTTAAAGGATATGTCTTTATACTGCGGTGGTATTGCTTGCACTAGGACAATAATATTAGTGAGAATGCTTGAATCTTGACAGATTGAATTTTTGAAAAAAATAAAGAAAATTGAAACTTTCAGTGCATCATTGTATTTTATTTATTTTTCCTTTTTTTATTATTTTTTTTATTTTTGCTGTTTACTACATGAAAAAAATGAAACTTTTAATTTTTTATTTTATTTTTTTATTTATGTCTATCTTTTTTTGGCTTGAATGTGTGATGTGTTTGCAGGGTCGCTGAAGAAAGTATTCACTTGCCGGCTGTGCGGCAAAGTGCTGTGCTCGAAAGCGAGCCTGAAACGGCACATAGCGGACAAGCACTCGGAACGGCAGGAGGAGTACCGCTGCGTCATCTGCGAACGCGTCTATTGCTCGCGCAACAGCCTAATGACGCACATCTACACCTACCACAAAACCAGGCCGGGGGAGGTCGACATTAAATTATTTTAAGTCATTGCCTATTTCCGATGGGGAACAGAAAAAAAATAACCAAAACCACGGACATTACTTTTGAAAGGTACAAAGTCCCTAATTTGTTTTGTCCTTTTTTTATGGTGGGAAGTAAATATATAAAAAATAGTCTTGTCCCACTCCTTGTGAACGGCAAATAAGAAGTTTCTGATCGGGGCCTCATTGCCACGGTACCCTGGGTTTTACGTGTTTGGCGGGGAAAAAAGAGCCGGACGAAATTGTGGTACGCTATAAGCTCTAAACCAATCACATTAAATCAATGGTTAGGTCGTTCAGCCCTTGTAGAAACAATCTCAACTTTGACCGCGCTTATCTCTATAATTTGTGAGGGAAAATCAATCATATTTCAAAACCAACTTGATCAGTGTTTATTCACCTACAAACTGACATAGCTGACAGCAGCATCTATTGTTTGGAAATGATTTGAAATAACTCGTTAAAATGAAAAGTGTTCTTATTTTGCGTTGATTTTTATTTGACACAACAATATAACTAGAAAATATTCACGGTGAGAATAATATAAAATTAAATATATGGATAACCAGCTGTTTTAAGATTGTGTTACAAATCATTATGGGTCAATACTCACGTCTGCTAGTGTGTGAATTACTGCACCCCTCGAGCTGAATCAGGCTTTGGCGAGTTTCTTTGATCTCATGATTCTAAATGTTATTGTTTTAATTTTTGTAAACCTTAAGTTTTTGGGGGAAGATTTAAATACTTCCTTGAAAGAGTAAAAGCTCGATGACGATATTGGTTCCGTGAACCTCCCCGTCAACCGTCAAATATTAGAGTCCGCGGGCGAGAGACTACAACAAAGACAAGGCCTAACACCACCCTCCCCCCACGGACACACTCACAGAGAGCGAGTACTAGGCCGGAGCCGAGCTCGGACTTCTTACCTGCCGTTCCTTCTGGAGTGACTGGTCCTCTGCTTTTCGCTTGCAACCGCTTGCTTTTAGACCAGGGTGTTGTGCATGACTACACGTTGTCGTTGTTTTCGATTGCTTGTTGTATTGTTGCATGCGCCTCCACTTACACATGTCTATTTGTCATAAATGTTTAATTATTCAATCTTTTAAGCCGCAAGGATTCTTTTTATAGTCTTTTTTTTTTATGAACTAAGACGGTTATGGGCTCATCTACAATCAGCTGCACCCGCTTGTCGGAAGCGTACTTGGACATGCTCTTGTTTTTTGCTTCAACAAGGACTGTCTACAATGAAATGTTAAAAACGTAATTTCAACCAACATGATTCCATCATCAAAGCCATATTAAAGTTTACAAATAAGAATTAAATATAGTATAATTAATATTTATATGGTTGTATAGCAGGGTTCCTATGGTTTTGAATGTCAGGGAAATGACAATTCATGTTACACTTAACAAAAAACAGTGAAACTATTTCTCATATTTATTGCGCCATAAGCCACTGCCCCAATGAAGAAAGCTAAGAGGCACTTACCGTAACACAAGCTTTGGTAGCATTTTCTTTCAGAAGGTTAACGCAAAGATCTCCTGGCCTGCACACGACAATTCTTTTCACTTTAGTGATCCATTGTTTTTGTTCTTGTTCAAGGTTTGGCATCAGTATAGTTGGATACACTGCATTAGCATAACTCATATCAAAACTCTTGAAACTTTGACAAATCAACGCTCTTTGTCGACTTTTTTCTCAAAAAAGTCAAGGTGTTTTAGGTTCATTGATCTCCCCAGTTTCAAACAGAATCTCTGGCACACAAAGACATTCTACCTAGGGGTGATTCTGCTGGCTGCTCGAAGAGTTTCTGTTTCATCTGAAATTGTAAGGCCGTAGAAGGAAGATGTTGCCAAAAGTGAAATTAGTGTAGTGGCTCGAAGAAACCTAACACTTTAGTTATGAAAGATAATATAAATAAGGTGGAAGTCATTTGGGCTTTGCAGGTTGTTGACAAAAAAAGTATTTCAATTTGTGCAATAATTTAAGTAAAGTTTTTCAGTTGATGTTTCCCGAGTGTTCCATTGCCAATCTCTACCCTTGGTGGAGACAAGGCTGCATATTTCATTGTGCATGGCTTGGCTCCATTCTTTCAGATCAATTTACTGGACCGCCTAAAATCATGTAACAACTTTCTAATTTATTTGATGAAGCATTGAATAAAGTTATTCAAAGAGGGCGAATGGACATTGTAATCAGATTCTGGGACAAGGAAAATCATAAAGTTGTCAGTTGTTACTTAAACAGTGTTTTTTCGATAGAGCACCGCTGAAGAATTACTGAAGCATTTCTTGATGGTATTTCTCCTCTTCCAGTCTCTAAGTTGATACAAGTGTCAATGGATAGCCCAAATGTCAATCTAAAGTTTATAACACTTCTTCAGGAACACATCAAATCTGTCAGACAATGAAATATGTAGTTTGCTAAATCTGGGAACATGTGGACTTCATGTTGTTCATGGTTCCTTGAGAACAGGAGTGGAACCTGTCAATTGGGATATAAGTAGCGTATTGCGTCATATGTACTACCTGTTCACTGACTACAGCTTGTCGAGCATTGTTTACCCAGTTGACAGGGTGTACAACTTTTCCATTAAAGTTCTGTTGTGTGCGGTGGTTAGAGAATGCAACATGCTTTCAAAGGGCATTACAAATTTGGGACCATGTTGTTAAGTTTCTCAAAGAAGCAAAACTTCCTAAAACAAAACCTGTAGGACACTGAAAAGAGCAGCCTGTGATCCATTCCTGAAGTGTAACTAGCTTTCTGCAAGACAATTGTAGATGAATGTCAGTCTTTTCTTTCTGATAGGGTTGATATATTTTGTTATTTTCCCTGAACTGATTGGCAAGACGTCTGCTCTCTTATTCTTCCATGAGAGGTGAGGCAAGGTCGGCTGTAAGAGGAGGAGGCCAAAATAAATGTAATTGAATTAATACTTTCACATGAATAATACCGTAAAATTATAGTGGAAATTTTATGAGAAGTTGGTCAGGGAAGTTGGGATAATTTTTTCACAAATATTATAGGAACCCTGTGTAAGAATTACTTTTCCTAA
Organism: Timema podura; assembly: GCA_033556935.1. Lineage (NCBI taxonomy): Eukaryota > Metazoa > Arthropoda > Insecta > Phasmatodea > Timematidae > Timema > Timema podura. The sequence continues at coordinate 88,172,353 of JAVRXN010000011.1, forward strand.
TTTTTTTTATATCACCACATGTTGCTACCTGTTCAGGTTATACTCACATATTATAACTACTCTAATGGGGCGGAGATGAGGAAGGAAGCATTTTAGAGGTAATATACCTGCATTTGCATGGAAGGAGAGTGGGAAATCAGGCCATTCTTAACACGAGCGTGACGCATTAGATTAGTCGCCACTGACGCAAGTATTAAAGAATTTAAAATGCGATAATCTTCACCATATATGTTCATGAAGTGTCACTTCCCAGATTCCTGCTAAGGCCGCACACTTCTTGTACAGGAACATTTCTCCAAAATATGGTAGTGCAATCAACCAAAGATAGATAGATAAATAGCTATGAGCAGTTAATTTTCTGACACACTGCTTTAAAAATAACATTTTTTTAAAACTCAAACTAGCTAAAATACACATCGTTTGGAATATATAGTTTATAAATGATGGAGACACATAAAGTTCTATACACCTTTATTTGTTTCTGATTGGCTGAACACAAGGCAATGTAAGACTTAGGTTACACAAACACAAGAGAGGGACAGTGTTAGTCAGACAGACATTATTATGAGTAAGAATCCGATGAGTGGATGCGAATGATTGGAGACTAGTGATTCGAATTGAGTGAACTAATTTTAAAAAGAGGAAATTCACAAATAAAATTTAAAGACCATATTCTGCTACAATGAAACTATCACTAATAGTTGCAGCATTAGGTTAAAAATTTCCCGTAGCACATTCATGTTGTATGCTTGGTGTACATTGGTCTGATTGGGACAGAGCTCGCGCAGGTCAGCGTGGCTGTGTGGGTAGTAAGTACTGTCGCCAGGTGGGGGTCTGTACGCAGTCATTATTAATAAGCCTGTGCGAGTCTTAGCTTATTAACTCGAATTAATCATGAATTTAACAGTATTGTTTTGAAAAATTTGATATATTTTATAGTGAAATTGTTTCAAATAGAATATCAGGTTAAATTTGTTTAGTCAGATCAAATAAACACCACAAAAACAGCGCTTTAACCTTGAACCACTACAATAAAAGGAAAGGGTTGTACATGTGACTTACATAAAATCTTATAGTGAATTTGTTTATTAGCAGATTGTGTGTGTTTTTTTATCAGTGTGTCTTACACCCGAGAAAGTCGAATTTAGAGGGAGTGTACCTGCCGTTTATGTGGAGGAAAAGTGGAAAAGCATTTGGGGGGGGGGGGGGGGGGGCGCGAACCTCATCATACACACTGAAGCAGATTGATTAATATTAGTTTATATATTTTAAAGTAAATTATTCAAAATTTTGACTTTGATATTTTAATTTTCGACTGCATTCTATTGAATTCGAATCTGGGCTAATTTTTTATTTAAAATTTTAAATCTGATTCAAATATTAATATTTGGAGCTTGATCTTTGCTAATTTTTAATTCAAATTTGAAATATCAAATGTTTGCATAGGTCTAATTATCATAATAGATTTCATCTGTGACATTGTAGACGCTTGTTTCGTTTTAAGCGGTTACTAAACTGCCAAACTGGTATGTCTGAATGAAAACCCTCTTGTGCATTTGTGGTGCTCTAAACATCTGATCTGTCTTTCAGGCGGGGGACCCCGCTATCATATCCCTCCTCCCACCGTGGGGGGCATTAACGAGCCCCAGGAATGCCCCTACTGCCGGCGCACCTTCTCCTGCTACTACTCGCTCAAGCGCCACTTCCAGGACAAACACGAGCGCTCGGACACATTGTATGTGTGTGAGTTCTGTCAGCGCCGCTACCGCACCAAGAACAGTCTCACCACCCACAAGAGTCTGCAGCACCGGGGGTCTAGTGGTATGCTCAAGCGCCTGCTCAAGAACTCGGCCATCCACAACGTGCTGGGGCCCAACCAGTAGATGACCATCTTTATATGGGGTTCTTAGAACCTGCAGGTGGTGATCACCATGTTCTTAGAACCTGCAGGTGGTGATCACCAGGTTCTTAGACCTGGAGGTGGTAATCACCAGGTTCTTATCACCTGCAGGTGGATCACCACTAGACTAACCATCACCACATTCAGCAGTACCCCAATATAAATGCCACCAGGCTAGTCACCCTTACTCCCAGCATGTTGTCCACATATTGTGACAACAGTCTGGTGGCTGGCTATATTGCTCCGACTGACTGGATTACCCACAGTTCATTTCACAACACCTATAAAAGGTTTAACCCAAAATGAAGGGATAGACTGAAACAATAACTTGTTATTCATAATGCAACACAATAAAACCAGTAGAGGATACTCCGCCCACAACATGTTTATATTCTTCTGTTACAGGTGCTAATTAATATTAATATACACAGGCCACATTATTTTATACATGTAAATATAATAGTTATACTGCCACACGGGCATTATCGTCGGGCTGTGTCGGAGGACACTTGGCTAGTCTTGTAGTGGAGAGTTGGACACATAACACTCTTCGCGGCACTTTTCTTTATATGATTTACCCACAGAATAGTCTGTAGCTCACTTCGCTGGTCGTATGGCCCGAGGTGTCACCTCTGCGATAGACTAGACTGCCGATGATAGGGAGTTCAGAGTTCGAATCTCGGTCGAGTGTACTGAGGGTGGGTTTTTTCCACTCTTCCTCCATTCAAATGTGGGTACACTTCCTCTAAATATACCCTTCCTAAGCCCTTAAACCAATAGCGTAAATAGTACACAATAATATTGCTCGAATGGGTAGTAAGATTAAAACAAAAAAGACTATGAAGTTGTTTTTTGTTACTGTGTATTATTACTCGTTTAGGTTATACACTTATGTACTAATTATGTTAATGATTTATGGATGAGGAAAGTAAAATCTTTATAGGAAATGTACTCACATTTGTTGGAAGAAAGAGTGGAAAACTATTTAGTAAAAACATCCTTAGTACACTCGACCAAGACTCAAACTCTGATCTTCCCGTCATCGGCAGGCCAGTCTATTGCGAGTGTGAAGCCTCAGACCATTCAACCAGCAAAGCGGGTAACTCTGTTGCCAGTTTTATTAATGGTTTCTCAAGTCTGTTTAAAACACATACATTTGGTTTCAGGCTTAACATGTTATGTTTTCTTTTACTCATCAAAATTGAGCAATAAATTCGTGTAAGAACACTCAAAATACAAAATGTCGCCAGCAGATTGTCGAAGTGAGATAAAAAGAAAACACCATTGCGACCATGATTGAGGTTGGAAGGGACAAAACGAGGGTAGGTTTGGACAAGCAAGGTCGTGCAGTTCTATCGGCGTGTGAAAAATGTTAATCTTCTTCCCCGCCTCTGATGTGCTCTTGTTCCAAGAACATATTCACTAGATGAACTAGCTAGGATCCTGCATTTGGTTGCGGCACAGCCCAGTAAAGTTTCCGACTGATCAACACTACCTCACTAGTGCATACCTCATAGGTGAGGACGGAGTATCCTCTCACAGGTAGGGTGGACAGTACTACACTGCGGGCTCGACGGATCCACGGTACTTAGCATCGTTTGCAGGGAGGAGATACCTTACAGAGGAATCACAGAGCAGCCAGCACCTCACTGACAATCCCTTCAAGTCTGACATCTCAGCTCAATCACTAGCGCATCTATCTATTGGGCTAAGCGCCATCGCCAGACTAGCCTAGATGCCTTCATATAACTCTCTCCTTCCAACATTCTTCTCCTCTCACTCGCACACTTGCTGTTATCTGCACCCCTCATCTATTTATTGGTCCCCCTTGCGGTCTTTTCCACTAAATACTTTATTTCCATAATTATCTTTGGCATCCTCTCCTTTTCCATCCTCATTACATGTCCATACCATCTTAGTCTTGCTTCCTCTACTATCTCATGTACTCCAACATCCTCATTACATGCCCATACCATCTCAGTCCTGCTTCCTCTACTATCTCATGTACTCCAACATCCTCATTACATGTCCATACCATCTTAGTCTTGCTTCCTCTACTATCTCATGTACTCCAACATCCTCATTACATGCCCATACCATCTCAGTCTTGCTTCCTCTACTATCTCATGTACTCCAACATCCTCATTACATGTCCATACCATCTTAGTCTTGCTTCCTCTACTATCTCATGTACTCCAACATCCTCATTACATGACCATACCATCTCAGTCTTGCTTCCTCTACTGTCTCATGTACTCCAACATCCTCATTACGTGACCATACCATCAGTCTTGCCTCCTCTACTATCTCATGTACTCCAACATCCTCATTACATGCCCATACCATCAGTCTTGCTTCCTATACTATCTCATGTACTCCAACATCCTCATTACATGTCCATACCATCTCAGTCTTGCTTCCTCTACTATCTCATGTACTCCAACATCCTCATTACATGCCCATACCATCAGTCTTGCTTCCTCTACTATCTCATGTACTCCAACATCCTCATTACATGTCCATACCATCTCAGTCTTGCTTCCTCTACTATCTCATGTACTCCAACATCCTCATTACATGCCCATACCATCAGTCTTGCTTCCTCTACTATCTCATGTACTCCAACATCCTCATTACATGTCCATACCATCTCAGTCTTGCTTCCTCTACTATCTCATGTTCTCCAACTCTTGCCAGGATAATTATATTCCTAATCCTGTTTCTTATATGGACAGCTGACATCCTCCTCAAAAAATTCATTCCCACTAGTCGGTGTTAAAATACTGTTTATTAGTTGTTATACAAATGATGGACAGCCTCTGTGGACTAGTGGTCAGAGCTCCTCTCTACAGATCCAGAGGTCCCGGGTTCGATTCCCCGAAGCTTCTAGATGTTTCTTTGAAGTGGTGGCTCTGGAACGAGGTCAAACTCAGCCTCGCGAGGACAATTGATTTGATACCTGAGTAGCAGCTCCGGTCTAGAAGACTGAGATTAATGGACCGAGGGTTTATTGTGCTGACCACATGACACCCATTATCTGCAAATGTTGGGAATATCTTCTCCAACAGACGGCGGATGCTCGGTCGATATAGTTTGTAGAAATATGCCTTAATTATTGAGATATTTGCAATCTTTTCATAACTTATCCAAGTTTTCTCAAAGTTAACAAGATATGACCCTCGCCTCTGTAACAGATACAGCTATGTTCTGTAATAAGGTTTTGATCAGTAGAGTGCTTGGCTCGTATGTTTGGTCTGTAATGTATCTTTATGTAAGTTAAGTTATAATCATGTTTTAAATTGACAGGCCATACTGTATCGCGGTGTCACTAATTGCATTGTTGCCAGGACACAATACTATACACATATCTATATTTTTATATGCCCACTTTTTGAAAACATGCAACAATTATTTAGGAGCTCGCAGTCTAGTATGATGCCAATTTTTTTTTTATAATAATAATTGTTTCTTAAGTCATGTAGATGTAATCAGATATATATATAGTTTTTACATAATTTTTTTTAATTCCGACCAATTCCCACGTATATTTGTATGTGACTTTCTTAATGTTGGTGTGTTCTTGTCCATGTCTATGGCGTGCACGCTGCATTGTTGGGTGTTCACGTCGGCTTTTGTTTTACCAAGTTTCTATATGTTTCTAAACAAACTGGGCTCATAAATTTATATTTCTTGAATATAGATTAGTTAAGATATCTATTTTGTAGATTTATGAGCGCAAACATCCAATATAACAGTGATATCACTAACTTCAACTTTTAATACACACCCTGCAAAGTAAACTATTTGTTACACAGTTCAATCACTGGCAAGGTTGGGTGTTAGAGAGCTTGTATGAGTCAGTTCAATCACTGGCAAGGTTGGGTGTTAGAGAGCTTGTATGAGTCAGTTCACAGTTCAATCACTGGCAAGGTTGGGTGTGAGAGAGCTTGTATGAGTCAGTTCAATCACTGGCAAGGTTGGGTGTTAGAGAGCTTGTATGAGTCAGTTCAATCACTGGCAAGGTTGGGTGTTAGAGAGCTTGTATGAGTCAGCTCACAGTTCAATCACTGGCAAGGTTGGGTGTTAGAGAGCTTGTATGAGTCAGTTCAATCACTGGCAAGGTTGGGTGTTAGAGAGCTTGTATGAGTCAGTTCAATCACTGGCAAGGTTGGGTGTTAGAGAGCTTGTATGAGTCAGTTCACAGTTCAATCACTGGCAAGGTTGGGTGTTAGAGAGCTTGTATGAGTCAGTTCAATCACTGGCAAGGTTGGGTGTTAGAGAGCTTGTATGAGTCAGTTCAATCACTGGCAAGGTTGGGTGTTAGAGAGCTTGTATGAGTCAGTTCACAGTTCAATCACTGGCAAGGTTGGGTGTTAGAGAGCTTGTATGAGTCAGCTCACAGTTCAATCACTGGCAAGGTTGGGTGTTAGAGAGCTTGTATGAGTCAGTTCAATCACTGGCAAGGTTGGGTGTTAGAGAGCTTGTATGAGTCAGTTCAATCACTGACAAGGTTGGGTGTGAGAGAGCTTGTATGAGTCAGTTCAATCACTGGCAAGGTTGGGTGTTAGAGAGCTTGTATGAGTCAGTTCAATCACTGGCAAGGTTGGGTGTTAGAGAGCTTGTATGAGTCAGCTCACAGTTCAATCACTGGCAAGGTTGGGTGTTAGAGAGCTTGTATGAGTCAGTTCAATCACTGGCAAGGTTGGGTGTTAGAGAGCTTGTATGAGTCAGTTCACAGTTCAATCACTAACAAGGTTGGGTGTTAGAGAGCTTGTATGAGTCAGTTCAATCACTGGCAAGGTTGGGTGTTAGAGAGCTTGTATGAGTCAGTTCAATCACTGGCAAGGTTGGGTGTTGGAGAGCTTGTATGAGTCAGCTCACAGTTCAATCACTGCAAGGTTGGGTGTTAGAGAGCTTGTATGAGTCAGTTCAATCACTGGCGAGGTTGGGTGTGAGAGAGCTTGTATGAGTCAGTTCAATCACTGGCAAGGTTGGGTGTTAGAGAGCTTGTATGAGTCAGTTCACAGTTCAATCACTGGCAAGGTTGGGTGTTAGAGAGCTTGTATGAGTCAGCTCACAGTTCAATCACTGGCAAGGTTGGGTGTTAGAGAGCTTGTATGAGTCAGTTCAATCACTGGCAAGGTTGGGTGTTAGAGAGCTTGTATGAGTCAGTTCAATCACTGGCAAGGTTGGGTGTGAGAGAGCTTGTATGAGTCAGTTCAATCACTGGCAAGGTTGGGTGTGAGAGAGCTTGTATGAGTCAGTTCAATCACTGGCAAGGTTGGGTGTTAGAGAGCTTGTATGAGTCAGTTCACAGTTCAATCACTGGCAAGGTTGGGTGTGAGAGAGCTTGTATGAGTCAGTTCACAGTTCAATCACTGGCAAGGTTGGGTGTTAGAGAGCTTGTATGAGTCAGTTCAATCACTGACAAGGTTGGGTGTGAGAGAGCTTGTATGAGTCAGTTCAATCACTGGCAAGGTTGGGTGTTAGAGAGCTTGTATGAGTCAGCTCACAGTTCAATCACTGGCGAGGTTGGGTGTTAGAGAGCTTGTATGAGTCAGTTCAATCACTGGCAAGGTTGGGTGTTAGAGAGCTTGTATGAGTCAGCTCACAGTTCAATCACTGGCAAGGTTGGGTGTTAGAGAGCTTGTATGAGTCAGTTCAATCACTGGCAAGGTTGGGTGTGAGAGAGCTTGTATGAGTCAGTTCAATCACTGGCAAGGTTGGGTGTTAGAGAGCTTGTATGAGTCAGTTCAATCACTGGCAAGGTTGGGTGTGAGAGAGCTTGTATGAGTCAGTTCACAGTTCAATCACTGGCAAGGTTGGGTGTTAGAGAGCTTGTATGAGTCAGTTCAATCACTGACAAGGTTGGGTGTGAGAGAGCTTGTATGAGTCAGTTCAATCACTGGCAAGGTTGGGTGTTAGAGAGCTTGTATGAGTCAGCTCACAGTTCAATCACTGGCGAGGTTGGGTGTTAGAGAGCTTGTATGAGTCAGTTCAATCACTGGCAAGGTTGGGTGTTAGAGAGCTTGTATGAGTCAGCTCACAGTTCAATCACTGTCAAGGTTGGGTGTTAGAGAGCTTGTATGAGTCAGTTCAATCACTGGCAAGGTTGGGTGTTAGAGAGCTTGTATGAGTCAGTTCAATCACTGGCAAGGTTGGGTGTTAGAGAGCTTGTATGAGTCAGCTCACAGTTCAATCACTGGCGAGGTTGGGTGTTAGAGAGCTTGTATGAGTCAGTTCAATCACTGGCAAGGTTGGGTGTGAGAGAGCTTGTATGAGTCAGTCAATCACTGCAATGGTTGTGGTGTTAGAGCTTGTATGTAGTCACTCACAGTTTCAATCACTGCAAGGTTGGTGTTAGAGAGCTTGTATGATCAGTTCAATCACTGCAAGGTTTGGGTGTTAGAGAGCTTGTATGAGTCAGTTCAATCACTGCAAGTTGTTTAAACTTGTATATCATTCAATCACTGGCAGTGGGTTAGAAGCTTTGTATGATCAGTTCAATCACTGCAAGGTTGGGTGTTAGAGAGCTTGTATGAGTCAGCTCACAGTTCAATCACTGGCGAGTTGGGTGTTAGAGAGCTTGTATGAGTCAGTTCAATCACTGCAAGGTTGGGTGTTAGAGAGCTTGTATGAGTCAGTCCAAGTTCAATCACTGGAAGGTTGGGTGTTAGAGAGCTTGTATGAGTCGAACATCAATCACTGGCAAGGTTGGTGTTAGAGAGCTTGTATGAGTCAGTTCAACACTGGCAAGGTTGGGTGTTAGAGAGCTTGTATGAGTCAGTTCAATCACTGGCAAGGTTGGGTGTGAGAGAGCTTGTATGAGTCAGTCACAGTTCAATCACTGGCGAGGTTGGGTGTTAGAGAGCTTGTATGAGTCAGTTCAATCACTGACAAGGTTGGGTTTAGAGAGCTTGATGAGTCAGTTCAATCACTGGCAAGGTTGGGTGTTAGAGAGCTTGTATGAGTCAGTTCACAGTTCAATCACTGGCAGGTTGGGTGTTAGAGAGCTTGTATGAGTCAGTTCAATCACTGACAAGGTTGGGTGTTAGAGAGCTTGTATGAGTCAGTTCAATCACTGGCAAGGTTGGGTGTTAGAGAGCTTGTATGAGTCAGCTCACAGTTCAATCACTGGCGAGGTTGGGTGTTAGAGAGCTTGTATGAGTCAGTTCAATCACTGGCAAGGTTGGGTGTTAGAGAGCTTGTATGAGTCAGCTCACAGTTCAATCACTGGCGAGGTTGGGTGTTAAGAGCTTGTATGAGTCAGCTCACAGTTCAATCACTGGCGAGTTGGGTGTTAGAGAGCTTGTATGAGTCAGTACGTTCAATCACTGCAAGGTTGGGTGTTAGAGAGCTTGTATGAGTCAGCTCACAGTTCAATCACTGGTGAGGTTGGGTGTTAGAGAGCTTGTATAGTCAGCTCACAGTTCAATCACTGGCAAGGTTGGGTGTTAGAGAGCTTGTAGGGTGTTCACAGTTCAATCACTGGCAAGGTTGGGTGTTAGAGAGCTTGTATGAGTCAGCTCACAGTTCAATCACTGGCGAGGTTGGGTGTTAGAGAGCTTGTATGAGTCAGTTCAATCACTGGCAAGTTGGGTGTGAGAGAGCTTGTATGAGTCAGTTCAATCACTGGCAAGGTTGGGTGTTAGAGAGCTCGTATGAGTCAGCTCACAGTTCAATCACTGGCAAGTGGGTGTTAGAGAGCTTGTATTGCAGTTAAATCACTGGCAAGGTTGGTGTTAGAGAGCTTGTATGATCAGCTCACAGTTCAATCACTGGCGAGGTTGGGTGTTAGAGAGCTTGTATGAGTCAGTTCAATCACTGGCGAGGTTGGGTGTTAGAGAGCTTGTATGAGTCAGCTCACAGTTCAATCACTGCTGGTGTGGATTGGCAGTTGTAATTTATCACCCTCTTTTTCTGAAAATGCTGGCACACTATCCTACTCTCTCCCTCATCTTATCCCATTAGTTAGTATTGTATGTTGGTAGCACTGATTGCACAATGCGGGGCCGGCGCACTGTGGACCTACAACAATGCAGTGAACATGACCATCCAACTGCATGGTTGAACCAATCACAGTGGAGCATTCCATGTCTACAACATTACCAGTACCTGAAGGAGCGTCGCTGTCTGCTGAGTCGAAGGTTTCAGGTTCATGGCAAGGTCACTTCATTTTAGAACTTTGTTCGATGGTTCAAGAATCTCCATTTTGATGTTCGAATTGTCAAACCTGTTTGATCATAAAGCCACATTGAACATATTAAATCCAGAGGGGGCTGCATTAAAAAAAAAAAATTGTAATTTCAAGAATGGTACCTTAAAATTGAACTACGAAAAGAATAAACAGTAAGACACAAACTATATTTTTTATTAGCAATCGTGGTGTGATTGTCTTATTTTTGCCAAAGCAACTTTCCTGTGAGAAAACAACTGTTGACACATGCACGTGCAGCCAAACATTGCACACACTGGGTGCGCAATTTAGACAACTTTTGGGAATTGATTCATGTTGAAGAGAAAATATAAATTAAGTACACCAGCCTCTAATTTCTGCGAATTATTTTAAATTCCCAAATATAATATAATATTCTTAAAGGTTGTATTTCTACGACTTTTATAAAAAAAGAATAGCGCCTTATATTGCTCATGAAAAAGTCCACGAGATCCATAAAATCATGGATGGGGCCGCAAGTTTGTCACTCTCGCAATAGACTCGACTGCTGATGACTGGGAGGTCGAGGTTCGAATCTTGGTCAGATATACTGAGGGTGCTTTTTGCTAAGTGTATGTCCACACACAAATGCAGGTACACTTCCTCTAAATTCAACCTTTCTCATCTTTGACACATTAGTGTAATTAGTACATATTCCTATAGCTCGAACAGATATTTAATAATTGTCTGAAACAGCAATTACATATTTTTATGCACTTAAACTCTGCCAAAGGGGTCGTCCATAAACCACGTAACACTTTTTTCTTAACTTTTTAGGCCCCCCTCCCCCCATGTAACACCATGTAGACATTTAGCCTAGCCCCACCCCCACCCCCCAAACTGTGTTACATAACTTTTCTCACCAAGAGTGAATGCCATTATTTCATAGGGAAGTTTTGTGATACTAAACGAGGGATTCAGATTTAATACTTCTTAAAATCCATTTTAAATCCTGGTTATAAATGATTCCAAAGAGTATTATTATTTATAACATTAGAATTTGAATATAAGATCTGTGTTACGTAACACTTTGATGCACCCCACCTCCCCCCCGTGTAACAGCATGTAGACAATAGAGCTCACCCCTCCAAACATTACGTGGTTTATGGACAACCCCAAAGCCCTCTTTCGATACCTCCATATAACTAAACTGGTAACCCTCAGGTTTTGATTTAAGGAAATACTGCAATAAACGTTGCTTAAGTCACCTTTCCTTATTATGTCTTTAAGTTACAAATTATTTTAATACAATTTGAAAATGAAGCTTTTGTATTTAGCAGCTCCTTAAGAAATGAAACAAAATATAATATAAGTGTTGATAAAAATTATACATAAGACTATCAAGTTAACGTTCCTCCTCACTTTACCAAGATGGAGGAGGTGTTTGGGGTGGTTACTCTCGGTGAACAGTGCAGTTGGTTAAAAAGGCATCACTCCGGTTTGTTAAGTGCCTAAAAAATGAAAATACTCCTTGAAATTATGTAGTACATTCAAAACAAATAAACATTGCTACTTGTCTGCGGTGACCAAACCAAAACACGAGTGTTTGCAGCCTCTTTCAAGATGTGCTTGCGTTGATCTTCTTCTGGTAAAGTGACGAGGCTCGTCAAACGTCACGTTGACTGGTAGGACCTTGCCACGAAGCTAACCACGCGCCTGGCTCGCTCGACCGACGACGGCTTCTAATCACAACGTTCAGGTCAATAACAGCACACAAAGAGTACAAATATAAACAAATGTTTTAATTAATTATTCAATATCAGGGATTATTAATTTATAAGCTGGGTAGTTTTTTTGTCGAAACTAGATGTACAATCAAAGATATATATTATATATACTTACATTTGGTGTGTTTTATTGTAACTCTCGCCACAGAACTCTTGTACTCTCCCCTCTTGTTTGCGAGTTACACTCGTACAAACTGGCTGGGAAACCGGAATGGTTGAGAAACATGATCTCTCATACATCTCAATTGATATGTTTCTATTTTGAGCATGGACTATCCTAGAGATTGTTTTATTTTGTGTGACGGTAAATCTTTAGTGTCTTGTAAATATCATAACTATACATTTGTCTTTCCATGTATATAATGTGTATAATGTGTAGAACACGTGTGAGATGGTTGTTTGATCAAGTGTTGACAAACTCTACGACTCTTTGCGCCATCTTTGGAAGTTTCGTTTGTCTCCGCATCTTCATTTTGAAGCTCATCAAACATTATACAAATCTGTGGTACATATTAAAAGAACATGTATTTCGTGCTTTCAGTTTCAAGTTACGTTTTTATTTTAGTAGAATGTTATGTTGTTTTTTTATACATCCAACATTTTTAATTGAAGTGTTTTTGTTTTTTTAGATTCTTTTAAGTCTTTTTGACTAAAAAATTATGTAAGTTATTTATTTAAAATTATATTTTAGTTTTTTTTTTTTTTTGCTAGTCTTGCTGGTATTATATGCTTTTACTGCTTTATTTTGGAAATACCCTTTTTCATACATAAACTATGGTATCTATATTGTGGTGGTTTATTTTGAATTTACTATACAGTGGAGCTTTTGTTGCTCATTTGTCTAAACTACTCATCTATGACAAAATAATCTGATAAATGGGATTTATACATTTACCGCTTATTTTGATTTTAAAAATAGTTTTTTAATAGAAAAAAAACTGTTTTCAAACTTGTATAGCCATAAATATGTTTTTCTGACTATATTTTTTACTAAACTTGGATGAGAAGACCGGCCAATCATGGGTTTGAATATTACAAAAACACAAGTTATCAAACCTGGATTGGCTGCCTACAAGAATTGTTGTCATTCTTACCAAGTCTTAGTGACTTGTATTTTGACTCTTTATTATATTGTGTTAGAATTCCTAGTATTATTATTAGAAGTTTTGTACTGTGGGCTGCATGGAAACATATCGAAGTGTGAATTTTGTCGACTATTGTAATGTATATTTTCCTGATTCATGTAAGCCCTCATTGCCTGCCGCATCGCCGCGCGGAATATTATCGGGTATCAAGTGTTTGCAGGGATTGGCTCACATATTTTTTAACAATAAAGATGGCTCTCAGTAAATCACGTAGGCGGCTATCATACATCCCCCTCCCTCCCCATGACAAATAGCAGTCGTTCATTCCAAATGATGTTGCAATTTCATGTACTGAATTATTTCTGTAGATATTTTTGAAGCGTCATCGAGATGTTATGTATTTTCCTGTCGCTTGGGAATCAGGTGAAGAATTGTTTCATTGTGATTGGATGTGTCTCAAAGATTGATCCTGTTTAGGGTGTTTTACTCAATGTAGAGGTACCAGTAACAAAAAAAAATAAACAAAAAATACAACAGTTAGGTTATTGGAAAGTTGTTTGCAAAATAAATTGTCCGGGTTCATGTATATTTGAGAGTTTTGTTGTTTTAGCCTTTGCCAAACAAAAGTACAAAAACAATCTTAGGGTTGACTTTATATTTCTTTTAAGTGACCTGTGTAAAACACATACACACAAAAAAAAGTTTAAAAAAAAATAATAAAATGCACAAGCTGGCCTCTTTGTATTAAAATAAATTTAAAAGTAATTTATGTAATTCTCTGATGTGCCAAGTATTTGAACTTAAAACAAATTATCTCTCTGAAGAAACTTATATTGTATTTAATGTTTAAATTTTAAGACTAAAAATTTGATGTATTTTAAAGTTTCTTGTGATGTTTTATGAATTGGGAACGTGTTATGGTTGTGTATTGTTCTAATGTTGATGTTGTGTCTTTCGCTGTCCAAATGTTGAGAATCGGGTTGAAGGACTGTCCAAGGATGCGGAGCAATACGGGATGTTGGGATGTTGAGGAGGAGGATGCTGACAGACTCAACATCCAATTATATTATATTGGCTACATATCTCATTTTATCACACAATGCATTACAAAATTATATGTCTGTATTTTTTTTATGTTTTAGTGTCAAATTGAACATATATATATTATAAATGTATAATGAATAATTATTGTGATTTTTGAGTCTAGATAGAAATTTGGTGATAAGGGGTGGGGGGAAATAAAATGTGCTGTGAAAATTGACTAAGTAGAGAAATTGTTTTTATGATTTATATTTGAAAGAGAAAAAAAACAGAACAAAATAAGCTTTAGTTAGAAAACAATTTCATGTTTAAGTTTCTCTTTAAATTATGCTGCTTATTTTCATATATCAACTTGGTAGTAAAGTATTATTTTAACTTTGGTCTAAGAGCGGGGGTGAGTGAAACAGGAGGTGAGTTGGTTTGCTTTCTACTTTGCCGCAACTCACTTTCTACTCCGTTACACCTTGCGTTTCACTTAACCTAGTTGCTGTATATGGGCTTTACGTAAAGTTGACTGAATATATCAGTCGTGGACAATATTTGAACATTCAAATCCGTTTTCTTTTGTCGGCTAATCCAAAATATTCCAGATGTGGTTTTCTAGCTAAACATTAATTTTGTTATTGTTCAAATTTATTAATCCAAATTGCGGATACAAAACATGTTTTTTTTAATGTATATTTTTCATTTTGTGATAGTCTTGTACCAAAGAAATCTTGCATTTATTTTGTTTTTAAAAATTATCTTTTGGTGAATTTACTTTTCTATTAAGATACAAAGTTGGTTTGTAAAAAAAAAATTATACTTGTTGTGCTAAGTGTTTGTAAAACAAATTTTTTTTCTCTCCAAAAATAGCCGCAAACTTTTTTTTTTCGGCATGGCGAGGTCACGACCTATTCTGCTGGATGACACATTAGCTGAGATGTGAATTTAGCTTGGTTAAAAGAAATCACATAAATCAATTTAAGATTCGTAACAGCACAGGGGTGATTGTTAGTGTGGTTTCATCTCACAGTTGGCTACACTGCTAGCAGTGGGGATGGTTTGTTTTTGTTACTAATCATAGCACGCTAAGTGTGTGCAAAGGTCACTTTTTAAGTGCTGCTCGTTGTCACATAATAGTACTTTTACTATTTAAATAATCCATTGAGCAAATCTTGGTAAAGCGAAATAAACAAAGCCAACCATATTATTATTTTTATACTTACATATCTGAATTTATCCCTGCTTATGTTAATATATGGCATTTAATTACTAACTTAGTCAGTGTTTGTTTAATGGATGTTATTAAGTGATTATGTGTTGAAATATTTCATATTTAGTGAGGTATCTCATATATGTTCATAATATATCAAAATTTTATTCTTACTTAGACCTGTTTCCACAACGAGAAGGTTATTTTGGGGGTCAAAGTCAAGTGGACCTTCGACTTTGACTTGAATCTTGGCGCACTCCTAATAACACATTCACATTTTTTTAGGGGGCAAGTTAATTTTCCTTGATTTTATGTCAAGTTGTTTACAAACTGAGACATTATTTTGGGAGAGTTTGTTTTATCGACCTTGGAATAAAACCTTTTATAAATGATTTTAGTGAATAAAGTTGCATTATAAATAATATAATTTTTTTTAAGCAGAAAACAACTAATATAATTTATTCAAACTTTGATTCAGCTTCGAGAATATTTAATTTATTCGAATCAGTTTTCTTCAAATTGAAATAGTGAGCTTGGTACTTCCTGTCTCAGACTCAACACAACGTACAACTCAACACACACTGAAACACACCCTTTAATACAGACGTGCCGTCATTATGAGGATTGTCATGGGTGTGCTCAAAATAAAACCTTACTCCTGGGTGTGCTCCAAGACCTGAATCAAATCAAACCTTACTCCTGGGTGTGCTCCAAGACCTGGATCAAATCATACCTTACTCCTGGGTGTGCTCCAAGACCTGGATCAAATCAAACCTTACTCCTGGGTGTGCTCAAAATCAAACCTTACTCCTGGGTGTGGGCCAAATTATACAGAAACTGGTGTGATTAGTGTGACAAGGATTATTGTGTGTATTTCAGACATGTGACACTTGCGATTGCACAGATTTTTTAAAACTTTTTTTTGTTCTGAATGTTAGTACAGTGATGTGCTTTAATGTTGGTCATTATTATCGTCATGGTGCGTCTTGTGTTGTTTAAGATGTTTAGGATGTATCGTTTGATAGGTCTGCATACATTCCTTCCTTGTTCCTGAGGTTGCTTATTGGTTCAAAATCACAAAATTCGAGTTTTTATTTTCTATTTTTAAAATATTATAATTAGTTAACAAAACTAAGAATATCAAATTTGATATGATTCTTACTGGTTTCTAAATAATCGCAAATCACTCTTATTATCACAATTTTTGATAACTTAATTCTCAACTCTGAAATCTCAGGAAATTAAAGTCTGGTATTTAAACAAAATTGCAATATTTGTGGCCATTGTTAGGGTTCTTTACCTTTATAACTTAGTCCCGACAAAATGTAAACTGTGTTCTGATGACCATGCACATATAAAATATAAATATGGCCAATTTAAGTTTATTTAGGCCTGTCAATTTACACCTTCAATTATTATTTTTTTGCAAATACATCATAAAATGGCATAGTTTTAATGTGCGGCTGGCAGAGTGAAAAAAAAAAGTTTTGAAATCGTAAATGTTAAGGGATTAGGAATGGAAATTTGAGATTAAAATTTTGGACATCAATAATCATGCCATTTTAAATTTAGAAAATATAAAAAATAAATTTGTGTACAGGTCTCAGAATTTTTCAAAATTATTCATCATGATAACGAACAGTTTCCAGCCTTTGTCCAGGTCTGCTTGGAACATAAGCCTCTGTCCCCACCACCCGTCCATTTTCCTGACATGAGTGTACCCCCTTCGTGTCCTGCACTGGCTCCTCATCCATCCATCCTTGTCACTACTACCAACTATACCAGTTAATTTATTACATATCATAAATATCACATTGGTTTGAAGGCGCAAGTGTATGAATCTACTTTTAGAAAAGCTTGTGAGAACTTTTCACTATAAATACTCTTATCCAAGTCAGAATAGATCAGTTTTAAGATTATCAAACCTATCACTAAATTTACTAAAGCAAACTTTGAAGAAAAAATAGATATACATAATATATATATTTTTTTAGGGAAATCAAATTATCAATCATATCCCAACTTATTATTTATATTTGAAAATATATTTTGATCTTCTTGAATTACATTAATGTAGCTTATAATATTTCCTTGACGTCCCATTTAATAATTTAATGGATATTTATATCACAAAAACGGCCCGGTCCACCAGACAAAGTGGAGACCTCGTCTGTTTATTGAAGTGCACTTGGACAGTTTTCAAACTCGCAAACAGTTCATTCTTACGTTGGAGATAAGGGATTTAGTTTTTTACGAGGCGTGGCGGTATTAAATACTGCACACCAATTTATAAGGTAAAACATTAATTATTAACATTCTCTTTTGAAGTTTTAGTCACTTTTGCATAAGCACTATTTATAACTAACTTATTACAAAATTTTAATTCCATTCCTTAACATGTAAACCTTGTCAAGTCTTAATAATTTACATTTTAAGTTTTTAACTCTTGTTTCACAACATTCCAATGTGTATACGCAGCGCTTCTTTGTACTGACATACCAACACTAACCATCTAAAAGTATTTCGCCTTCCTTTAGAGCAGAATAAATTTGTTTTTCATAACAAAAAAAAACCCTTTAAGGTGTCGACCAAAGAAACATGCCTCAGCAGGAAATCTGTATTTTTAATCAAAATTGAAAGAACTAGAAAGTGTGGTGTGTTTATTTAATTTTAATAGATGTGGGTATCTTTACAAAGTCAAATAGTTTTAAGTAGCACAGCTGGACAAATATAATTACTACAGTGTACTTTGCAGGAGACAGTAAATTGCAGATGTGTTTGTCACTTCTTGATTTATCTGAAATGTTTTTGGTTCATCAGCGAGTAACTGTTGTTTGTTTGTCAACCTAACTCTTGGTGTAACATTGCCATATTTGTGTTTGTATATTAAGTTTTCAACTGCTTTATAAAATCTGCCTTTTTTTTTTCTGTCTTAACTTAAATAAATATTATAAATTTGTATACCAAACAAAACTTATGGGTCTGGCATTGCATTGAATTTCTCTCACACAGTTCTTAAAATAAACTTGTCCTTTTTTTTAATTCGGCTTATGCACAGATTGCTTTCGTGGACAAACAAGTTTGCTGTGGTGCTTATTAAACTATTGTATTGCACGATCAGCCTTGAGCTATGTTGATAGCCCGTTTTACCCCTCGGATAACACCTAATTTAGGTTGGTAATACACCTTGAACCAAATGGTTTTCTGTGCCGGTATTCTACTTAAAAAAAAACACAGTAAAATGGAGTTGTTGTCAAATAAAGAAAATTGGATATGGGACTTTGATAAGTTTCCACGTCAGAGTGTAATCGTGTATCTATTTCTCAGTTAGTCAACTAAGAGACGGGCTCTTAAGATTGTTCTCTATTGAATGTTTTGGCTTACATGAAAAATAAATTTATTTTTAAAGTTGACTAAAGTCAAAATAAGCCTTTGGGAAAAAGAAAACTAATAAAATCCAACCCGTTTCGGTCTCAAGGTCTCAAACTCGCATGAGGCTGGACTTCCGATGACAAGGTCGGGGTTGCTATCCCAGTACTTAGGGTGGTTTTTTCCTCTCCCACACAAATGCGGTTACACTTGCTCTAATCTTTCCTTGTCCCTCACACATTAGAGTAATTAGTTAATGTGTGTTTAGTAAGACGCGGTGAAATTGATCAAATCCTGATAGTTTGTAGTTGCGAACCTGTAAGTTTCTTCAACACCTGCACAAAGGCTGTCTTGGACCAGGGAAACTAATAATTACCTCACCCTCGTTACAGGTACACACAATGTTCACATTTTCATTAGTTCATTTTATTTATTTTTATTAATCAAATATTATATAGTATATAGATTTTTTTTAAGATATATGAAAGGCATATCATGTTTTTCGGTGCTAGACACGCATCACTTGACAGTTGTATTTATCTTTATTATATTTGGTGTAACAATAAACAGTAAAACTTGTGTTTGTATCTCATTGCTGTACCTCCATCCGTCTCTCCTTGCCACTCTTCGCTCTCCTTTCCACCTCTTTCCTCTACCATACTTCCCACTTTCTTAGTTAAATAATAAAACAATTACTGTAGATTACTATTTACATCAACTCGTTATCAGAACCTGGTGGCTGGGTCGGTTTGGTAAAATGCTTCCATTCTCCTCTCACTTGCACACTTCGCTGCTATCCGCTCCTCCCGTACCCCGAGGAGGGTCACTGTTCCAACACGCAGATATCCCGAGCCGAGTTGATCTGCACTAAGTTCACGAGTTGTGAGGATCGACATCCTACGCTGTGAATGGAGCGAAGACGCTGGCGATATTGCCACTCAAGAGTAGTGACGTGGCTGGGAGTCGAACCTGAGATCATGTGCAGGAAAGGCAAGGGGACTGTCATGTTAGGATTGGCCCCAGCCATTGAATTGCGCCCCTAAGTTTTACACTACTCCTGTCTTGTATTTTATATCCCTCCTATTGTATGTCTACCTTGCCCGACCTTTGAACGGTGTGTCGATACTCGGTACCTCCCTGCACCCCTACGTGAGCCCTGCCGGTGCGATCATTCAATGACCCTGGGAGGTGGTCGGTGGCTGAAGGGAGCAACGCTCTTGGCCACACTTGAGGCCATCTTTGTCTCCCAACTAATCTGCATACTAACCAGTGTTATATAAATCTATGACATCAATTTATGTAAAAATAGTAATATAGCTTTCAAATTGTTTTAGTAAAAACTTTGAGAAGGTTTTCAAAAATGATAGGTGATAAAATACGTCACACTAGGTAAGCTACTAAGAAGTGATGCTTAAAGTATTTTTTTAAATAATGTTTTTAATAGAACAAAGGCTCAAGTCACACAAATATACAATATTAAAAAACATAAAATATCATTTAGGTTTACAGGAAATGAAGGAGTTAAAAATTACTTTATATTGTCTAGTAAAGTCACTGTCCAGCCTCTTCAATCACTGTCCTGGCTTGTTATATGCCAGAACAGTGATGCTTAACACTTATCACAGCTCTTTTCTCCCTAATTTAATGATTTTTATTTGCTCTACTGAAACTCATTTTCTTTGTTTTGCATTAAATTCAATACAGCAATACCTCAACTTTCATCACTTTTCTCTTTCGTCGGATTTCAAATGTTCTTGCTTCACTCGTTACATTTCCCCACCACCGCGCGCCATCTTGTATCTTTCGGCGGCCAGTCTTTGAATAGAAGTTGTCCTGTCCGCAGTGAATCTCCTATATTTATGACTAAACAGAAAACCCATTAATACTACTAATTTTAGTGATTAAAATAAATAACCAAATTATATTATTAGTGTGATTATACGGTAAACCGGTCAGTTATTTTTGTAATGACAGTATAGTGACGATGTCCGCCATTTGCAAGCTAAATGAAAGCAATGATTTGACCTTGGTTGTGCTCTGGTCACTGGACTGTTGGAAGAGCCAGGTATTGCTGTACAATCTTTCAATTATTTGCAAAAATATCAAGGACAGGGCAGTGAATATAAACCTAACTCATCAACAATATACTATGACACTTAGTTAATATAATTACCTCTAATAGTAAAGGAAATTGATAGAACTAAAGAAAAAAAATAAACTACTAAGAGTAAATTTGATGAAGAAAGCCCACCTAGGGAAAGAGGAGAAATGTGGGAAGATCCAATGCACAAAGTGACATCTTCTTTGTAGAAGTAGTCACACATTTTAACACAAATATAATAAGGAAGCAAGACTGAGACGGCAGAGTTAGTAATGAGTGTGCGCTGAAGGAGTGCGGTTTGTAAAGGAATCCAACAGGTCAATGTGAAAGAAGGATCTAAGTTGGTTTGGACATGTTGAGAGGATGAGTGTGGATCGAGGGACGAATCAAATATATAAATGTAGAATGTGTGGATCAAAAGGAAGGGGTAGACCAGGTAAGACGTGGTTGAATGTGTTAGACAAATATGTGGGAAAAAAAACATTAATAGTTTTAATAATAAAAGAGCATGTATGACTCGGTGTATGGATGTTGTTGAAGGAAGATAGGGAAGTGTGAAGAAAGTTAGTGAGGATGATTAAGTAGGGTTGTCGTTTTTTGAGCTTATTCACAGTTTCTTGCCTACCCCATAAGGGAACGGCATGATTAGGTATTTAATTCACTTTATTTTCACGTATGGTGTGATTTGGCACTGATGATTCTTATCAAGTAAACATATTTGACTTTACATATTACTAAAAAATTTTTGTTCAAATCACACGTTGGTCAATTTAACAACTATATATTAATTAAAACACACCTTGCTTCTTCAACATTTTAGAACGAGCTTATACAGGTTTGTCTAGTTGGATAAACCAAGTTCAAAATACATCTTTGAAATGAACAAAAACACCTCTGTCTACGTTAACAATTCCCAAGCAAGTGAAGCCACACAGTTATTTGGCTCCATACAGAGTCTCAAAACCAGAAAAATTAACTTTGATTCTTTTTACCCAGCAATCAAGGACATACTAAAGCGGGAGGAGTCATTTAATAAACTGCAGGTGTCATACGCTGGCAGCGTGGGCATGAGTTCACACATCTGACTATGAAATAGCAAATACGGAAAATATATGGCCCTAAATTATTACAGGATGAATTTAATTTATGTTAAAAGGTTGGAAAAACTACATAATTCAACCATCTTGTAATCCCAATAGTTGTTGAATGTCTATCATGGAGATCCTAGAAATCGATGAGAACATTTTCTCTTATTTAAAAAGTTGTTCATCAAATGTCGATATGCCATGACAGATATTCAACAAATGTTGAGATAACTATTAGTTGATCTTCTGAAGTAATCTTTGATTTATTTTTGTGATAATACTGCAAAAATACATACTTTGACAAGCATCTTGTTACCTCCACTTTAGAGATAGTGTTTTTCTAATCTTCAAAGGCTGTTATAAAAGTTAACAGATGTCCTAGTCTACGTGATCAGCTACAACTAGCACTAGGATGATGGGCCAAACTAAATAGAATGGCTGAATGAGTCAGGATTAGTGTTAAATGTCTCAGTGAAAAGCTAAATAAAAAGCCTGCTCACACAATATAATAGAATATATAAACACTTATTGAGTATCCTACAGTTAACTCCTTGAGGAATATCTTGTATAATGTTTTTAATATCCCGTCAAAATGTTCAGGTTTAGAGATAAAGAGTATTTAGTGACACCCATTGACTTGATTTACTTACAACAGTTTATACCAATATATGACCTAACAAAAATATTTATGATGCATTAAATGATATATTCGAACCAAAATCCACTGCCATAAAAAAAAGTCAAAATAGCTTCAAATATCATGTTGAAGGAGATTGAGATTCAATTTTAAAAGTTGTCACTTAAAAATAATCTGACTAGCAGAGCTCATTCTGTCTACAACACCTCTGTCAGAGCTCATTCTGTCTACAACACCTCTGTCAGAGCTCATTCTGTCTACAACACCTCTGTCAGAGCTCATTCTGTCTACAACACCTCTGTCAGAGCTCATTCTGTCTACAACACCTCTGTCAGAGCTCATTCTGTCTACAACACCTCTGTCAGAGCTCGTTCTGTCTACAACACCTCTGTCAGAGCTCATTCTGTCTACAACACCTCTGTCGGAGCTCGTTCTGTCTACAACACCTCTGTCGGAGCTCGTTCTGTCTACAACACCTCTGTCGGAGCTCGTTCTGTCTACAACACCTCTGTCGGAGCTCGTTCTGTCTACAACACCTCTGTCGGAGCTCATTCTGTCTACAACACCTCTGTCGGAGCTCATTCTGTCTACAACACCTCTGTCGGAGCTCATTCTGTCTACAACACCTCTGTCGGAGCTCGTTCTGTCTACAACACCTCTGTCGGAGCTTGTTCTGTCTACAACACCTCTGTCGGAGCTCGTTCTGTCTACAACACCTCTGTCGGAGCTCATTCTGTCTACAACACCTCTGTCGGAGCTCATTCTATCTACAACACCTCTGTCGGAGCTCGTTCTGTCTACAACACCTCTGTCGGAGCTCATTCTGTCTACAACACTCTCTCAAAGCTTGGTTCATACACAACTCTCTGCATGAGAAGTATTTGTGAAGAGAGACGGACATTTTAAAATATGTTTTCAAGTTGACAATTTTCTACGGATCCTCCTCAAACTTCCCGAGCCTCGGAGTGATGGGTGTCAATCCTCCACGTCCCAAGGAGGCGCTAATCTACAAGCACGACACTGTGGTTACGAGAGAAAGGAGCACAGCTTGATAGTCTCGCTCCTAGGGGCAGTAGTGATGCGTGTGATGGAGATCTCGGCGGCGTTGCGACTGATCGTGCGGGTGATTGGTCGCAATGAGGCCTGTCTCTTCTCGACCAAACCGTTGCGCTGGTGGCCAAACTCAAAGCGGATGCGGAGCTCTCCGATCTTGCTGCAAGGCAAGATGTCTGGGATCCACTCGATGAGGAAAGGTGTGGGATCCACTTGATCTGGGGCAGTGTTGCCTGTAAGGAACACGGAACAAAATGTTAAGTGTGTAATTCCTAATTTGTTTAATAAACAGTGCAATCTTTTACGATATAATAAAACAGCAAACCATCACAATAAAAGGTTAATTAATATCTACCCTATATGATAATTCTTTTAACCGCCAGTTGTAGTCTCCTGCGGTTTAGTTAGGCGAACCCCCTGATAGGTATCTCTCACAACTGGGGTGTTTGCCCACACACCCAAAGTGTGTTCCTATCCTCAACACAATCTCTCTCCCTTCATGTTAAAACCACAAGTCCCTACCAGCCGCACGTTCCACGCTTTGGGCATAGATCAAGCACAGAGAGCCAGTGTTGCCAACTGTACAATCTGGATACTGCTTTTGATGTAATTTAAACACATGTACAATACAATTTTAGGATATTTTCTAAAAATAATATCCTGTGGCCCAGCTATCTAATAACAAATCTTACATTAATTATTATTTTTTTATGAAAATCGCAAGGCTTATTAATATTATGCCAGAAAGTAGTATCCTACCGGTCAAAATACAATCCATTTCAGCTCCATGTACTATAGCTAGCATGGCAACACTGTAGAGAGCACACCTACAATCCAAGTGGAGGGAGAATGGATGCAGAAATGTCACCAGATGATGACTTCAGGCCTCAGTTCTGAAGAGAATAACGCAAGGCTCACACAACTTACCAACTTTCAAGAACGTTTTCAGTTCCAAGGGTTTGATCAACGGCTGACTCTCGGTCTTCCGGAATGATTCGTTATCGTCTTTGTGTCGGTTGTACGGCTCGTACGTCCCATCCTGGTTCTCCACGAAGCTCCGCGTTATCTCGAGCGGCATCTGAGGACAAATCAGCCCCATATTACTACAACCATACTAACAATAATGATAAACCTATGCAAGGCTCCAAAGTTTCTGATATGAATCCTCAGGGAACTAAGATCTAGGATTCGATTCAAAGTTCCGCATTTGAAATTCCAGATTCGGTTTCGAAGGAATTTAATTTGAAATTAGAATCTCAAAACAAAAATTTTCAATAATTTATCTTTCTATAGAAACTAAACTTGATCTGTTATTAAAATATTTAAACAATTTCTTCATAATTATGTAATTTTCAGAGTACATTAGTCTCCTCATTTAGTTTAAAATAGGAGAAAAATGGTCAATGAACAAGATAAAGAAGAAAAATGGACAGAAAAGGAGAATAGAAAAAAAAATTGGCGGAAGCTAATGGAGGAGGGAATGATGTACCCCAAAAATGTCATAATTATGTATTTTTGTAGTGTTTTTAATTGTGAATTTTGAGGCCCAAAATTGTCTAATAAGTGAGTATACCTTGCCCTTCTACCCTCTTTTCAATGTCTAATAATAAAATTATCTAACACAAGATTTTGTGTAAGTCCTGGGGACAATATTTACCTTTTGTTTTAATGGGTCAGGGTTTGAACACGGTTGTCATTATTATAAATATAACATCATCAACTATAGCGACTAATTTCAGGTGTATAAAATATCAACAAAACCATTAGGAGTCATTCATGAACCAGGTACTGCACCCAGAGTACCTCACACCAAGCGACATGCGGGGCTTAAAGTCCCTAACTTTAAGGTTACCTTCCAGGCCCAGTTATTAAACTTTTAACATTTCTCCCAACAGGTACTTAAACAAGTATTAATAAATTCACTTATAAAACAATTACAATTTAATTTACTGAATTAAATTCATCTTTTTAGTGTTTTTTTATTGTAGTTGAATAAAATAAAATCTAGCTTAATATTCAGTCCAGAATCTATTCTAAATGTTTTCATAATTACATAAGATTGATAAGAGAAAAATAAGTATAAGCATATCTTAATACCCTTTGATATTAAAAATTATGACATTTGCAAGTCTTTTATATAAACAAATGAATGTGGGTGTTTAAGATTAAGATTAAATTACCAAAATAAACATAATAAAATAAATGGTCATGAGCTAAGCGGCGAAAAACTATAACCACTTTACATCAGGCGGCCTGGCCTCTCACCAGCGGAGTCTCAAAGATTTGCTTCACGTGGATGATGTTGGTGATGTGCCAGGTATACTTGGTGAACGTCCCGAGCGGCACCGCGTCCTTGCGGACAAATCCCGTCGTGAAGTTGGGCAGCCTCTTCTTCTTGCCACCACATGAGATACGTTCCCGCAGACATTCAAAGAACACCTGCAACAAGAGAGTCACAAACTGAAGCTACAGTAGCCCCACGGCTTCTTTGGTGCTCACTGACAGCTCACAGCTGACGGCTTTGAAAAGTTACCAGACCAAATAATGTATCCCTAAGCCGAACCATATGATCTGCAAAAAACATGTGTTTGGCAGCTGTCACTTCTGACCGTCAAAATGTAGGTATATACCTAAATGTTGACTGTCAGAAGTCAGCTGTGAACTGTCAGTCAGCACCAAAGAAGCCATGAGCCTACTGTAGATATATCTTTGTCAGAAGTCAGCTGTGAACTGTCAGTCAGCACCAAAGAAGCCATGAGCCTACTGTAGATATATCTTTAAGGAGAACCTCTTTTTGCTTTTTGAGGTATTTTGTTATATTTGTAAGAAGGTGCAGGAAAGGTGGATAGAAACACATAAAAGGGACAAACACACTATACTTTTTACAATGAATAGAACAACACAGCTTACACTTTACACTGCTGCCACTGGACAAAAAGGCGAAGGCTGCCTTTTAAAGAAAATCGATCATAACCACCCAATCCCCCGACCTAGGTTTCATTCTATCGGAACTCATTAGGGAGGGTTGTGAAATGGGTACACAACTTGCTATAAAACAAGAAACCAAAAAACACAAAAGGTAGAGAAAGAAAATTGTTATAGAATGATAGGACACTTAGATATCATTCTTTACCAATTTCATTTTTCTACCTTTTTTTTTGTTTCATCTTTTAGGAAGTTGTGTACGCATTTCACAACCTCTCTTGTTGAGTTCCGATAGAATGAAACCTAGGTCAGGGAATTGAGAGGTTACGATCAAGAGGCAGCCATTACCACTTTATCCAATGGCAGCAGTGTTAAGTGTGAACTGTGTTCTTAATTTCATTGTAAAAGCCAAGTTTTGTTCATTCCCAATAAACTAAAGCTAAAGAATTAGTTAGGGAGGTGCAACGTTTTAACTTGGCTCGGAAAAAAAAAATCTTTGACAGCTTTGCCAGTAAAAATGGTGACGGTTAAAATACTGTTACATAAACTCCTGTTTGCCCTTGACGGCTCCAGTATGGCCCTATCACATAAGCTGCACCATAGCGGAAACAGCCAAGGTTAGCTTGATACCTTTCAGGGTAAAGGAAGGGTAAATTACAAATTAATGTTCATAAAAAAAGCTGAAGTAATTGAACTGTATGTTGTGATAATAACTTGATTTATCTGATTACAAACAATTGTAGAAGAAAAAATTTTCTAAATAATTTTAATGTATACAGTTATATAATTTGTAATAAAATATTTTTTCAAGCTTAAATCAATTAACAGAAATATATGAAAATTAAATGAGCCTTGAAGAGATGGATATAGTTAAGTCTGATGAATAAGACAACTTCAATTGTTTTTAATAACACTTGCGTTTGATCCAGTTGTATGGATGGATGGAGAGTGTAGAGTGATATTGTCACTTGAGAGTGTAGAGTGATATTGTCACCTTCTAGTGCAGAGTGATATGGTCACCTGCGAGTGTAGAGTGATATTGTCACCTGTGAGTGTAGAATGATATGGTCACCTGCGAGTGTAGAATGATATTGTCACCTGCGAGTGTAGAATGATATGGTCACCTGCGAGTGTAGAGTGATATTGTCACCTGCGAGTGCAGAGTGATATTGTCACCTGCGAGTGCAGAGTGATAATGTCACCTGCGAGTGTAGAATGATATTGTCACCTGCGAGTGCAGAGTGATATTGTCACCTGTGAGTGTAGAATGATATGGTCACCTGCGAGTGTAGAATGATATGGTCACCTGCGAGTGTAGAGTGATATTGTCACCTGCAAGTGTAGAGTGATATTGTCACCTGCGAGTGTAGAGTGATAATGTCACCTGCGAGTGCAGAGTGATATTGTCACCTGCGAGTGCAGAGTGATATTGTCACCTGCGAGTGCAGAGTGATATTGTCACCTGCGAGTGTAGAGTGATAATGTCACCTGCGAGTGCAGAGTGATATTGTTACCTGCGAGTGTAGAGTGATATTGTTACCTGCGAGTGTAGAGTGATATTGCTACCTGTGGCACATGGAACACGAGGGGGTCTGGCTTCCCATCGAACTGGAAGTGCATGGACTGGTTAATACGCTCGGTCACTGAAGCCAGCCATTGCAGGAACGTCACAGACACTTCCGACTCTTCAGTGGCTCTGAAACAGTCCACTCAGTTGTCACTTGAAGAGTGTGACACCCATGGCCATCTGAAGAAATTGTGTTATTAAACTAAATTTGCAGTTATATGAAATTAATATTTAGTGGTGTTCAAGGTCACTTTTTAAATGCGAAACAAAACTTGAGACATGCAAAGCAAAGTTGAAGTCGAAGATAAGATATTTTTATGGTCGTCATATAACACTAGTTTAATTTTATATTTTTAACTATTTAGATTTAGAGTAAAAAACAAATCTCAATATATAAAATTATCTTGACATATCAGAATTATCCCTGCTTACATCATAGATGTACTCCCTTTATAGACTAGTGTTAAGAGCTCCTGGTTTCGATCCCTGGTGCTTCCATATTTTCCTGTGAACCAGTTGGTCTGGAACAGGGTCGAACTCAGCCTATATGAGGACAAATAGGAAAGCTACTTGGATAAATAAGTAGCGGCTCTGGTCTAGAAAACTGAGATTAACAGCTCTGGAGTTTGTTATGCTGACCACATGACACCCTCTACTCACAAATTCTGGCGATGATTATCGCTAAGGTCAGCGGCCGCTCGAATCATATAGCTCACTCTAGGGCTACTCCATGGAGTTTTTTTTTAAAGTTATGGATGTCATTTAATCACTAATCGATGTTAAAATATTATTTAATATCTGTTATAAAAATGATAATATGTTGAACTATGGCATATTTAGTGAGAAAGTTCAAATAAGTTCAAAATATATCCAAGTTTTCTTCTTACTTAGAAATGTTTCCAAGGTGAGAAGGTTAATGTATGTGTCGAGGTCAAAGTAAAGAAGATTTGACCTTCGACTTCAACATTGCAGACATCACAAGCTCCTATATTATATATTATTATTAATGTTATTAAGTACTACGCTGGCTCAGCAAAGGTTTCGAATCAATGCTTAGATCGAGAGTAATGAAAATAATACTGAGAGGTTATACATACTGTTGTTTTCGTTGTATAGAACTCTTCGAGAGAGAAAAACGCACAACACAATCCCCTAAAAGAGGAAACCAGAAAACAACACAAAGAGGAGAGGGATAGGAAGAATGGTGGAGAATGAGGGAACACAGATAAGCAAATATAAATTAAGTATTAATACCACAGTATTCTGTAAATTTAAGAATCTAAAACCTGACACGGAAATCAAACCCAGGACCTTTGGCTTAGGGAGCCAATGCTCTACCCACTGAGCTATCCAGTAGTGTCTGTCCTAGGCTCGTTCTTCACTCATATTTTAGGGCAGAGTCTGTGATGGATATAGTTAAATGGTCAGCTAAATATGAGTGATCAATTAAGATCACGAGCTACCAGATAACGCAGTCACCTTAGACTCAAGAGGGCTTTAGTGCTGCCAGTAGTACAATGACAACTGTACGAATGAGCATATCATAGGAGGAACAAATAGCCTCAACACTAGGATGTAGGTATCTTTTTTTATATATATCACTGCATCTTACTACCTGTTCAGGTATGGCATACTATCAACACTAGTGTGTTAGGGTTGGAAGATTGCATTTAGAGAAATTGTACCTACATTTATGTGGAGAAGGAGTGGAAAACAATTTTGTAAAAACCACCCTACTCACACCAGACCGAGATTCAAACCCTGGTCTTCCTATCATCAGCAGTCTAGTCTGTTGCGAGAGTGATCCCTGGAGCATTCGACCAATGAATTCGTGTTATGTAAGCTTCAAACTCAACACACCAGATCAGAATGTCTTTGTTACCTTGTTTCTTGACAAGCGCGACAGCTCCGACCTTCTTGACCGGGGGGTGCTTCTTTGGCAGGGCAGAGGTTAGGGCGGGGGCAGACTCCTGGGTCCTGATCGCTCGGTGACGGTTCGTCTCTCTTCCTCTTGGAGCTGACGACCTGCAACACAACCTGACTCCATCTTCACAGTCACACTCTCCCTTGTAACTCTACAGTAACAATACTTCACGGTGTACCCCCGCTGACCTCTACTGGGGACTCCCCCACGGTGCTGAAGTTAAGTGTCTCTGGGTCCATCTCATGTATCCTCACCTCCAGGGAGTCCGGGATGATCCCCAGTCCGTGTACCTGGGACACAAGGAGAACCAACACACATGTTATTCTAGCACACATAGTACAGCTTACACAAAACACCCAACTTACAAACTAACTTAATCGAGCAATCCAAGTCGTCACACTTGCAAAGACTGGACCGCCAATACAGGAAGACCAGGTTCAAATCCAGCTAAGATATAGCTCTCACTCTCTCTCTACAAATGTGTGAACATTTCCTCTAGATTCAACCTTAATCATTTTAGCACATTAGATTAATTATTTAATATGCTTATAACCAGAAAGGGCAAGAGACAAAAAAGACTTAATCAAGGGAACAAAGATTAAATTTTAATATTTTTGAATGATTTAATTTTTGTTTCTTAAAAACATATAATTTAATAGTGTCACTACCTGCACAATGTGTACTAACCTGTGCCAACATGCACTAGCCTGCACCAATGTGTACTAACCTGTGCAACATACACTAGCCTGCACCAATGTTACTAACCTGTGCCAACATGCACTTGCCTGCATCAATGTATACTAACTTGCGCCAGCCAACATGCACTAGCCTCACCAATGTTACTAACCTGCGCCAACATGCACTAGCCTGCACCAATGTTTACTAACCTGCGCCAACATGCACTTGCGCACCAATGTAACTAACCTGTGCCAACATGCACTAGCCTGCACCAATGTTACTAACCTGCGCCAACATGCACTAGCCTGCACCAATGTATACTAACCTGCGCCAACATGCACTAGCCTGCACCAATGTATACTAACCTGCGCCAACGTGCCATCCTCGGAGACTGTGATGCCAGTAGCTTCCAATAGGTCTGCGTCCTCTCTCAGAACCTCAACCTCAACCTCACAAGGGTCCTGACTGTCCTCGGACAAGATGGCTACCAGCTGTGTGCGAGTGTTGTCTCCTGCCGACACACCCCACGGTTGAACACCCAGGAGAGATTGCACGCAAGGTTTCAGACTGTTTCAACGACATTAGCTAGTTCCCAGATTGTCCACAACAGCCGTGCCGAGAGAATGAAACGGCTCCAATCCACTCATTTACAAATACAAATCTTCACGTTACCTACGAATCCTTACTTAGAGTCCAAAGTGTGGGAAAAAATATGAATATAAAATAGAAATTTAATAGAAAATAGAAACAGTAGCTAAAGATTTACTTTTTTTTCCTTGTTGCTAAATCAGTGATTAGAGGTCTACAAGCACAAGTTTTTCTTAATTCAAGTCAATCTTAAATGAGCTTTACATAAAGCTCCCGAGTATTGAGTCAATCTCAAGCTTGGGTTGAATAGATATAAAATATTAAATCTTGATTATGTTAATAAGATAAAACATGTTTTAAACGTGTTTTTTAAATATCAGAAAAAAAAATCAAACCACAGTAAATTATAGAATAGACTTTTAAATATACTATAATAGTAATATAAATATTAATTGTGATACAATTCAACATTCCTAAGTAGAATTTAAAAAAAAAGTATTGTGAAAATAGATTTGGATGTGCAGATTTAACAATTTGTTCTATATATTATAAAGCTCCCCATTAAACCCCCGTCCACCTGCAGTGTAGCTGTTCACTTGGTGTCAGAGAGAGAAGTTATTTTAGGATGTACCAGTAGATATTTGTACTAGCGTGTACGTGATACATTCTTACAGTTCACTCAGTTGTTGACCTTGACATTCCAATAGCAAGCTGTACATTGCCCTTATTGTTGGGTTCTTCTAACACACTCCTCATTTCACAAACCACATCCAAACAAGCGGAGAGAAGGGTAGGAAAGAGCCAATCACAAGACAACTTCTTTCAAGAAGCTCGAAATTGAGCCCATAAATCTGTCAATCCAGATTCTGAGCTCAAGAAACTATTCTAGACTAGGCTAGAAAATCCTAATGCTCTTAGATCCATACCAGTAGTGCATTTATTAAAACATTTATACGTTCAGTGAAGTGTCTGGGGTTTATTTATAACATTTTACCTATAATTATGTTGGGGTTGAACCATCGATAAGCAGTATTAAAGCTCTAAACTAAAATCCAATTCAAAATTTTGATGAAAAAAAATAATAATTAAAAATTGAATCTCGAATATTGTTAAAGATTTGAGTGTCCCATCTCTGCCAAGGACGGCATCCAATCGTCACTGTGTGTGTGTGTGTGCGTGTGTTGTGTGTGTGTGTGTAATAGTTTTTTCTTTAATGTAAGAAATATGACAGTGTACTGCTGTCCTTAAAGAAGTATTGGTTATTAAAATAGGTCGATGCTCCTACTTGTGACGGACAGCAGGGGATCCATGTTAAGCATCTCAAGGTCGATGTAGTAAGCAAACTCTTCGCTGAGTTTAAGGTCACTGGCGAAAGCTGCGATGCAAGAGTAGAAGTGGAGACACTTCTTGAAATTGGGGTCGTCCTTGTTGGTGGCGTGCTTCACTTGTCCCTGTAGGGCACACCGGTCATATTAGGGGCGCAACAGAACCATCTGTCGTGGATACGGTATCTCAGATACGTTGCTCTAGAGAAGTTTCATCCAAGCTCTTATTACAGTGAAATAAGAAGTGATACGACCCGCTTGGCTAGTCGAATGCTCCAAGGCGTCCTTCTCGCAAGAGACTGGAGCAGAGATAACAGAGAGGTCCCAGTTCAACTCCTGGCTCACTGTAGTGAAGAGGGGTTTTTCCTCAAGTATTTTCACTCCCTCCCCACATAAAGCTGGTACACTTCCTCTAAATTCCGTCCTCCTCCCTATCCTATCAGCGTAATTAGTACAAATGCGTACAACCTGAACAAGTAGTGAAACAAATAAAAAAAAAAGTAGCTTGAGGATTAAGCTCGTGTGAATTCGAGATTTCCAATTTTGAATATAAATCAGAATCTTTGCTTGATACGCGAATCAAATATTTTATAATGAAAAGTTATCAAATCCAAATACAGTCTAGTAAAATAATGGATCCACGCTAACTTCTTTAAAAAAGTTCAGTTATTAACATATTTGGATTTGAATTTCGAATCAAACTACACCAAATCCGGAATCTATTTGAATTTGAAATCCTGAGTTCAATACGGATCTTTAAACAACTAAGATGTGTGATTGAATCGAAGAAAGTCTCACCTTGAAGGCAGTGCAGGAACAGAAGAACTTGTTCTCAACTCGGTCCTTGAGCCGAGACACGAAGAAGGAGAAGTGTAGGTAACCTAGAGGATGCTTGGGACTGGCCTTACACTTGACAGCCATGATGTTCTTGGACACCCTCTGTACCAGGGGCCCAGTGGTCTCGGTCGCAAGCTGCCACACTGTCTGTAGCAACAACAACTCCATGTCTGTCTCGTCTGACTTCATAGTGTACTGAGGAGTGCTCTTTCTTTCTCCCTCCACACAAATACAAGTACATTTCCTCGATATTCTCTCTTCCTCATCTCTACCCTATCAGTGTAAATACGGAGACAGACCAGACGGGTAGTAAGATGTGCCAATCTTGTGTTAGTTGGCTTTCCTGTAATGGGGAGAGCTAGGTACTCTTAAGGTGGTTTACCAAAGTTTCCCAGTTTCTCTTCACGCAAACACTGTTACATTTCCTATAAAACCATACCTTCCTTATCTCGACGCCACCAGCGTAGCTAATGCAAGCGTACAAACCCCAAACGGGTACAAAGATGACGGTGGGAATAAAATAAAACTTAAATCTAAGGCGTCAAGGTGAGGAGGAGCTGCAACCGTTCGTACTCCCGAGTGATCCCACCCGACGCAACCAGCCTGGCCCCGTCAACAGTAGTCACCTGTTTCATTTCTGTGCTGATGTTGAGAGAAGTGAGAGTCGAGTAGGTGAGGGGCAGCGGGGTGGCCTCGGCGTAGCACCGCAGCGCTGCCTGGATGTGCTGACAGGTTGTCAACGTCAGCGAGCTGGACTTCTCCTGCGGACACAACGCGACACCTCATGGAACACAACCAGACCTCAAGACGAGTCAATCTGTCAGTCTACCTCTGGTTGAACAGCAGGGGCTAGTAATAATGATGATGATCGTGAACCGAAAAGAAAACTAAAAGACTCAGGGTTGCCACACTTATTCTATTAATACATGCATTGCGACCTTGAATATTAATGAGACGCGTGCATCGTTGGTTGAATGGTCTAAGGTGTTAGATCCGCAATATACTGGATTTCCAATGAGGTCAAGGTTTTAATTCTGGCTATGTGTACTCAAGGCGGGTTTTTTCTAAGTGGTTTCACCCTCTCCCTGCACACAAATGTGGGTGCGTTTCCTATGAATTCTACTTTTGTCTTTATTCAACTGCGTAACTATGAAAAGTTCAAACAGAGGTAATCTATATATTATATATATATATATAATATATTATATAACTTATGCCAAGGCGCAAAATTTCTGGTCACCAGGTCGCCGTTGGCGGCCAAAAATTTGAGTCAAACGACCCAAATTTGTTTTTTTTAATGTGTCTCAAACATGCCCCAACTATACCGGCTCAGATTCACGTGTCTCAAACCAGTGTGTGTAAGTGCCTTGACAAGCGCGTGCTTTCAATCTGCATTTCCAGGTGACGGCATTTCCCCTCCATCGGAATAAAAAACTGCTGAGTCACACCCTCCTCCCTCCTTTCCTCCTCTGACAGTTTGGATCAGCCTCCAAACAAAAAATTCTTCAATTTGAGATATAAGAAATAAAGAAGCTCTTCATACTTGAATCCAAGCCTGTTTAGTGAGTCAAGTGGATCTTGTGTTAGCAGAGTGGACAGAATACAAACTTTTGTTTCCTTCACATCTTTGAATCAAGCGCCGGAGAAGATTCATAGTGAAAAGTGTTCAGCAAGATTCCACAATTTACTCCAGATTGTCACATTTTGTGCTGTTCAATCAGTGAGCAAAGCTTTAACTGCCGTAAGAGACTCAAGACGACTTACAGGAACTCTCTCAAGACTGAGACATTGGATCAGTTGCTCAGAATTTCTGTAAATGGACCCTCCCTGTCAGAGTTTGACCCAACAGCTGTGATTGACAGGTGGTACTTTAGTGCAGAAAGGCTGCGCTACAAAAAAACATAAAGTGATAAAGTACCATTCTTTTTAAATGGTTCATATTTTTAATAATCATGAATATAATAAAATAGTGGCGACCAAAGATTTTAGTCTGGCTAGTGTCTTCAGACTTGAAATTTTATGCCATGGCCTATGCTTAATAATGAGCAATTATACATAGCTTTTTTTAATAATGTCCTTAGAGCTCTTTAATCAATCACATTTTGAGCTTCAAGCCATGCTTTAAATAAATACTCAAGCTCAGGTTCAAAAGAATTAAGTACTTGAAATTTAGATCTACTTGAAAGAAGTTATTTCTTTGCCTGCGTTGTGTGTCTTGTGATTGGCTCTTTCCTACCCTTCTCTCCGCTTGTTTGGATGTGGTTTGTGAAATGAGGAGTGTGTTAGAAGAACCCAACAATAAGGGCAATGTACAGCTTGCTATTGGAATGTCAAGGTCAACAACTGAGTGAACTGTAAGAATGTATCAAGTACACGTTAGTACAAATATCTACTGGGTACATCCTAAAATAACTTCTCTCTCTGACACCAAGTGAACAGCTACACTGCAGGTGGACAGGGGTTTATAATAAGCTTCATGAAAAGCTCGCTCGAGATTGACTCAAATGAAAAGATTGGTGCAAACCCATATTTTTTGTTTAGCCATTAGTCGTCTACAGTGTTCAACATATTCTAGATTCTCTCCCAGACCAAAGTGAACATACATGGCACTTGAGTATGGTTGCATCGAAGGATCGCTGGCAGGTATCCACGAAACAAAGGGCCGAGGTGTGGGTGATGAGGGCAGCTTCCGAGTCCATGTGGTCTCCACTCATCTGCACCACCGGGAGTTGCACGAAGCCTCGGTAATCTGGGCCCTTGTCCCTTACTCGGACGCTGAACACCTGTAAGGACAAGGTGGGGGGTGTTACCTCAGGGTCCTAGCAGCCAAAAACAGACTATTTTTTTATCACCGCATCTTACTACTTGATCAAGATCCACGCATGTGTACTAATTACGCTAATGAGTTAGGGATGAGGAAGGTTGAATTTCACGGAAGAAAAAGTGGAAAACCAGTTTGGAAAAAAAAACCTCCATACACCTGACTGGGATTCAAACTCTCATCTCCACGTAAGCGAACACAAACAGTGAGGGCAATGTTAGCTAAAATATATATTACCCATTTTGGTGGATGAATGGTCTAAGGTGTCACTCTCACAATAGACTGGACTGCAGATGATGGAGAGACCAGGGGTTTAGTTTCATTCAGGTGTACTAAGCGCTGTTTTTCTTGAATGGTTTTCCACTCTCCTTTCACACAAATGTGGGCACACCTCCCCTAAATTCAACTTTCCTTATCTCTAACACATTAAAGTAATTAGTACATATGCCTGTAACCCAAAAAGGTAGTATAATACACTCACGACCTTAGTTTACTTGGATGACAGCTCAAAACATTACTAGAAATAGTCCCTAATATATCCCTACGCCAACAGCTGACATCTATCACTTTGGATAACTGTATTGAAAACAGATGGTAATATATGAATGCGATATCTAACTACAGTAATTTAGGCCAATATTATTTATATATTTATTTGAGGTCAGACCCAAAGTTTATTTATAGTTTTATTCCACTTAAAAATATATTATTCACAGCGTCTTCCATAAAAGGTCTAACGAACATAGCTTCAAAATGGCAACTGACAAATTTAAACCATGTGATTGAACGTGACGGAAACAAGTTCTTTACAGTGGTGCACCCACGAAGTGAATAAAAATATTTTATTCAGTTAAATATTTCAAAATACGATAAGATAATCACAAAATCATTTATTATACATAGAAAAAAAGACAAGTATTTTCTCTTTTCCAAGTAAATACGATGCCTGTTTTAAAAAGTATTGATGCATGCACTACATTACACATCACAGATAACATTCAAAAAAACGGAGAATAAGTACTATTAATTATGTTTAAAATATTGTTATGAGTTTGATAAAAAGAAATTGATAAAAGTAATTAAATAGTAAGAGATAACTTAAGTTTGCGTTATTTTAAATATAAAATATAACAGGTAATTAAAAAACTTAACATTTATAACAAAAGGTGATGTTTTACAAGTGTTGGCAACCCGAAACCTAAACATATGATTATCTAACCGTCATCCAGGTAAAAAGCTATCATGAACGGACTCTACACAATTATGGAAAGAGATATTATTAATTCACATGTATTGCAAACGCTCTACCACTCAATACACCAAACAACTGGTGAAAGATGGCCCTGGATACCACATGAACCAGGATGGCCCCATAGGAGAGCCTTGGCGTGTGAAACCGAAGGTCCCAGGTTCGATTCCCAGGCCCAGGTTGTGATTTTTCACTTAAATGAAATAAGATTTGTCAGTTAAAACCTAGATGTCCCTGTCCCTGTGACGAGCTTACAAGCTTCCATTGACATTTTCCTCTTAATTATTAGGGATGATAAAAATGAAATCCATACCAAGTGAACAACAGAAATGATGAAACAACGTTTCATAAATGCATTTTCAGTTTTCTGAATGTCATCGCTTATTTTAAGATACTAAAGAGTTTTTCTGCTTGAGCGGATTAGTGGGGAGGAGGGGATGTGCTCCTACCTTCCACCCCTGCAGGCGACGAATGCGCCCTGCGGCTACAAACACTGCCCACGAACCTGTGTCCCTGTCCCTGTGACAAGCTTGCAGGCTTCCGTCGACATTTTCCTCTTCTCGCCGGCCTCCTTAAACACGACATCGCAAGACTTGTTCTTGCAGCTCAGCCCGCGAGTTCCGTTGAAAGTCCCGCACTTGGGGCACTTGCGCACTCCGCGCAGTGTCGCGCGCCCCAGGTCAGACAGCAGGGCCTTCAGCCTGTCATCGTTAGGCATGGCGGATCCACTGAAACATTAGCGCGCACCTGATACACTTCAGTTACTGGTGCACACTCCTGATTAGAGCACCATTGGCCACGCAGTCTATGGTGTCGAGCTTTCAATAGATTGGATTGGTGATGACAGGAGGGGTCAAGGTAAAAGCTTGGCTAGTTGTGGTTTTTCCAGACTCCCTCTAGACAAATGTGGGTGCAGTGCACTTTGGTTATACAACCTTTACCAACCTTACACATTATTTTAACTAATGAAGGCCCTTAAATTGATTATAAAATTAATAAAAAAGAGTAGGCTATTCTGCTGTGGCGAGATCTTACATGTGATTTTCCAGCAAATTTCTGGATAAATAATGGGTCTGTTACACAAACACCTCTATTTTTTTAAAGAGTTTAAATTATAAAAATAAAACACATTACAATTGAATATTATAAATCACAATAAACAAATAAAAACATTTGACATATTAACGTAACGCTTATTATAATACACTAATGTATCGGAAAATAAATAGTCCACGCGCGCCTGCTCTGAATTATATAGTGTTCCGCTAAGGCCTATATTATTCAACATGGATTAACAAATAGCAACTGTGATGTCCAACACCTTTACTTAGTCAATAGTGTGTACCAGCAAGACCGAAATAGTGATCATTAGTCAATAGTGTGTACCAGCAAGACCGAAATAGTGATCATTAGTCAATAGTGTGTACCAGCAAGACCGAAATAGTGATCATTAGTCAATAGTGTGTACCAGCAAGACCGAAATAGTGATCATTAGTCAATAGTGTGTACCAGCAAGACCGAAATAGTGATCATTAGTCAATAGTGTGTACCAGCAAGACCGAAATAGTGATCATTAGTCAATAGTGTGTACCAGCAAGACCGAAATAGTGATCATTAGTCAATAGTGTGTACCAGCAAGACCGAAATAGTGATCATTAGTCAATAGTGGGTTTACCCTTCCACAGCGATAAAGTAACAGGATGTTGTTTCTGTTTCGGGTTCTAGATTTAAGTTAGTGTTATAATAAATTGTGTGCTGATACCAGTCAGTTCAGAAAGTGCACATTAAATAACCTACATCAAATTTAGAAAAAAAAAACTGTGATACAGTTCATTGTTATAAAGCAGCGGCAACTTACTAAACTATATCACTTGGTATAATTATTATGAATTACATAACCTACTTAACCAACCTTTCAATAGGTTGTTTATTAACAGGTCTTACTATTCTTTCATGTTATATACTTATGTGCTAATTATTACACTAATGGTTTTAGTGATCAGGAAGGTTATATTTAAAGGAAATGTACTCGCATCTGCGTGGTGGCCGAGTGGAAAACAACTTTGGAAAAACGATACTCAATACACCCGACCAAGATATGAATCTCGATTTCCCAGTCATCGGCAGTCAAATCTACTGCAAGAGTAGCGCGTTAAACCATGCGGCTACTGATGCGGGTTTTTAGTTGTTGTCTCAAATTAAAAATGCGTGAAAGGAAGTAATTATCAACATCTAATATGTGAATGATGTGTTTTATTCACTCTAAAGTTCGAAAACTATATCATTTAATAAAACAAAAATCATAATATTAACTTGTTGAGTACTTGTATGTGTTAATTTAATACTAATATTGTATGGAAGGGGATTTTTTTTGGTCAAAGACAGTTTTTCTAAAAGGTGTACCGGTTAACGTAACCAAATTTACTGTAAACTTTGAAGATATATTGTAAGCTATTGGGACTGGCAGTGTTAGCTCAATACCAGTTTAGTTACAAGGTTTAATCCTGACACCAGTCTCCAAGTTAAGTTTACATCTGTTCAAAGCACCTACATCTCAATCTAGCTAAGAACTTCCTTGTCACCAAACAAATCGTTCGAAAGTAAAATCAATAAATTAATATAAACTTAATGTAGGGCCTAGTACAACAAAATATGTCTAAATTACTAAAGGATATACGTGATATCAGCTTTAAGGACAGGACAGGATGCTCACCGAACAAAACTTAGTAGGAATTTTTAAGAAAAATTAAAATTGATTGTAAAACGTCATTTCAAGTTCACACAAGTAGGCCTAAAAATCACTTGATCAAATTATGTCTGCTAAACAACAATATTTTATCTTCCACCATAATTATTTCATAAAAATATAACATTTACTTCTAAAACAAGTTAGCCAACACACATTTTCAAAAATTAAATTTCCATAAGAAATAAGATTCAATATTATTATATAGTACTATTGATTACTATTTACTATGTTTACTAGCGCTTTACATAGAAACTAATATTTCCCCCAATAAATTTATAATTTTTAAATTTACAAACCTATATTAATATGTTGGACATTCTGTAAACCAATGGCGTTTTCTCATTATCATAAAATACGTTA
Source organism: Timema podura (assembly GCA_033556935.1). Lineage (NCBI taxonomy): Eukaryota > Metazoa > Arthropoda > Insecta > Phasmatodea > Timematidae > Timema > Timema podura. The sequence goes on from JAVRXN010000011.1 coordinate 88,212,784, forward strand.
CAATCGATTATTGACGCTGTAAATTGTAATTATTTATCAACATAGTTTGTGAAAATGTCTCAGAGATTCAGCGGCACCCCAGCTAACGCAAGTCCAGGGCCTCCACAGCAGCGCTATCCACCTCCCTCTGTGCCTTCTCTGCGACAGTATGCAGGACCGACCTTTCCGGTAATGTTATAATATTTATTAAATAGAGTTAAAGTGGGAATGAAATTATTGTTTTCATTTAGATTAAATATAATCATCACATCACAGTTTATCTATGTGTCCTCTGGCAAGTAAATGACGAACATATTTCTATTTTATCTCTAAATAAGAAGCTTTTATTATGAAGTCCGTCTTTAAACTTGTTTGACAACCTGTTAATGGTTCATTTACAATGAATCGCACCTACCCGTTTGTTGTAAGCGCAGTCATTAGACGTGTTGGATCCATTTAGGTTTCAAAATGGACTGTAGTAAAATATTAAAATAGTTCATTTCAACAAAAATAATTAATTTAAGAAAGATGGTAAAATTTATTTTTCTGGACTCGTGAAAATTGCCTCTATTATATTTATTTCTAGGATTCTGTTCAGCCAGCCCTTGTGCACTTGCACACTTTATTTGCTAGAAAATTGCAATGGCGTCGACTTAAAGGCCGGAAGTCATTTTGAATGGTGTCTGAATTCTCTTAAAGTATGTGCATTTTATTAAAGGGTTCATCAGTGTCCTTGGTGAAAATTCAGACAGGTCCACACATCTCAACGTCCTTGCGATGCAACTGACAAGGGTGCATTGCAAGGTGACAAAGCAAAAGTTGATGATTTGGATACAGAGAATATTGACAACCCTCAAGATAGACCTATCGTGTAGTAAGAATCTGCCAACCTAATTAAGTCTGCTGCCAGGCATGAACCCTAACAAGATATTTTACCAAGCATTTGTTTAGTTACAGCAGCGACCAGGGTTCACACCACCAACTCAAATGGGGACCGCGGCAGGCCCCAACATGATGCCCCGTGGGCCCCAGCAGCAGGCTCCATACACTCCCATGAGGCAGGGCCCCATCACACCGCAGACAGGCAGCAAGCGTCCCTCGGACAGCCGAGCGCCTCCACCACAGCCTAAGAGGTTAGTCCCCATCGTCTTCCCTCTTATCTGGCTCAAGACAAACCACCTTTAACATTCCTTTTCTCGTACTGTGGTCAGGATCGCACTAGCATAGGCCCTCACACCTCGACATACCTGGGCTCAATTCTCGTGAGTTCCAGAAACATTTTCTCCCTATGCGCTGCTAAAGTATATGAATAAATATAAAATTAATTAAAGGTACAATCCCAGACACAATTACCGAGGTGGTTTTTACCCTCCCTCCATGCAAATATGAACACACTTCCTCTCACCCCATTAGTGTATAAACACACTAATAGACTGCACGGACACTAAAGGGAGTGTATAAACACACTAATAGACCGCACGGACACTAAAGGGAGTGTATAAACACACTAATAGACTGCACGGACACTAAAGGGAGTGTATAAACACACTAATAGATCGCACGGACACTAAAGGGAGTGTATAAACACACTAATAGGCCGCACGGACACTAAAGGGAGTGTATAAACACACTAATAGACTGCACGGACACTAAAGGGAGTGTATAAACACACTAATAGACCGCACGGACACTAAAGGGAGTGTATAAACACGCTAATAGACCGCACGGACACTAAAGGGAGTGTATAAACACACTAATAGACCGCACGGACACTAAAGGGAGTGTATAAACACACTAATAGACCGCACGGACACTAAAGGGAGTGTATAAACACACTAATAGACTGCACGGACACTAAAGGGAGTGTATAAACACACTAATAGACTGCACGGACACTAAAGGGAGTGTATAAACACACTAATAGACTGCACGGACACTAAAGGGAGTGTATAAACACACTAATAGACCGCACGGACACTAAAGGGAGTGTATAAACACACTAATAGACTGCACGGACACTAAAGGGAGTGTATAAACACACTAATAGACCGCACGGACACTAAAGGGAGTGTATAAACACACTAATAGACCGCACGGACACTAAAGGGAGTGTATAAACACACTAATAGACTGCACGGACACTAAAGGGAGTGTATAAACACACTAATAGACTGCACGGACACTAAAGGGAGTGTATAAACACACTAATAGACTGCACGGACACTAAAGGGAGTGTATAAACACACTAATAGACCGCACGGACACTAAAGGGAGTGTATAAACACACTAATAGACCGCACGGACACTAAAGGGAGTGTATAAACACACTAATAGACTGCACGGACACTAAAGGGAGTGTATAAACACACTAATAGACTGCACGGACACTAAAGGGAGTGTATAAACACACTAATAGACTGCACGGACACTAAAGGGAGTGTATAAACACACTAATAGACCGCACGGACACTAAAGGGAGTGTATAAACACACTAATAGACTGCACGGACACTAAAGGGAGTGTATAAACACACTAATAGACCGCACGGACACTAAAGGGAGTGTATAAACACACTAATAGACCGCACGGACACTAAAGGGAGTGTATAAACACACTAATAGACTGCACGGACACTAAAGGGAGTGTATAAACACACTAATAGACCGCACAGACACTAAAGGGAGTGTATAAACACACTAATAGACTGCACGGACACTAAAGGGAGTGTATAAACACACTAATAGACCGCACGGACACTAAAGGGAGTGTATAAACACACTAATAGACCGCACGGACACTAAAGGGAGTGTATAAACACACTAATAGACCGCACGGACACTAAAGGGAGTGTATAAACACACTAATAGACTGCACGGACACTAAAGGGAGTGTATAAACACACTAATAGACCGCACGGACACTAAAGGGAGTGTATAGACACACCAGCCCAATGCTCTGATACAGATTTGACAACATTACATGGCTTATTTAATTTCGTTTCCACATCTTATTGTCCTTTTTTATTATATGCAGGAGGGATGAGTAGGGTAGAAGCTTGGGGGGAATGTGCCTGCATTATTGTGGAGGGACAGTGGGAAACCATTTTATGAAAAAGTATCCCCATTAAACCAGACTGGGATTTGAACCACGGCCTCCTCGTCATCGACAGTCCAGTCTAACACATAAGCGACACTTTAAAGACCACTGATGTGTGTCTTACCTTGTTTTGGATGGAGAAACCTAACTCTATTACAATTAATTGTACAGCTATTCTCTATTATCAACACACGTCCATTACAGATTCTGCCATGAAACTACGAGGGAAGAATGACCCTGATCATGGAACAGATCCTATGGAATCTTGAGTTGGTAGGAATATTTAAATACCGGCTTTAAAATAAAAACTTGTATTATTAGGACAATGTGTGGTAAATATATAATTTTGACTCGGTACTTCTATTTATATCCTTTAGAACCAATATTTGTAATTTTGAGCGACAGATTTATGTAAATATAAATTCACAATGTCAAAGAAGTTTCCCATGAAGTAATCTGTATTGGAGCATTTTGCTGCAGTAAATTTGATATTAGTAATTAATTACTTTAAGACATTTATGAAGGAGTCAATCAAGAGTCCGACATTAGTAAAATATGAATTGGAGGCTTGGCGTACAGACTCCACAGCCCTCTGGTTATAGCGTTGGCACACTAGGCCAAGGTCTCCATGTTCAGTTACCTCTGTATTGCTATGTTTCCAGCGAGTTCTCGCACTAGGCCAAGGTCTCCATGTTCAGTTACCTCTGTACTGCTATGTTTCCAGCGAGTTCTCACACTAGGCCAAGGTCTCCATGTTCAGTTAGCTTGTACTGCTATGTTTCCAGCGAGTTCTCACACTAGGCCAAGGTCTCCATGTTCAGTTAGCTTGTGCTGCTATGTTTCCAGCGAGTTCTCACACTAGGCCAAGGTCTCCATGTTCAGTTACCTTGTGCTGCTATGTTTCCAGCGAGTTCTCACACTAGGCCAAGGTCTCCATGTTCAGTTACCTTGTGCTGCTATGTTTCCAGCGAGTTCTCACACTAGGCCAAGGTCTCCATGTTCAGTTACCTCGTACCTTTGTACTGCTATGTTTCCAGCGAGTTCTCGCACTCGACCAGCAAGAAGAAGAAGAAGCTGGCCGACAAGATCTTGCCCCAGAAGGTTCGAGATCTAGTCCCAGAGTCTCAGGCATACATGGACCTGTTGGCCTTCGAGAGGAAGTTGGACTCTACCATTATGAGGAAGAGATTAGATATCCAGGTACAGGATGGAGATAAATGAAGTGAGAAGTTTGATGGTTACCTTCAAGGTCGAACCTGTCCATTTTGCCCGCCTGGCTGGCTCCATCGCTTTCTTCCATTGCCCTTATATTAAATTATTTCACACTGTTTTCTGGCCTGAATCTTTGCTCACTAACTTGGTTGATTACAAATCAAGTATTCTCTGATGAGAAAAATATGAATCAAATATTATACTAAATAATGAATAGACTAGCTAGACAAAATTTGCAAGTTTCTATGGTGAGTTAAATTAAATAAGTTAAGTTTATTAAAAATTTAAAACGTAAATAAGGCCACACCTAAAATTTATTTTCTATAATATTTTAGTTACAGAGCCATGTTAGTTGCTATAAAAAGTTAAACTCTTCAGTAATTTTACTTTTAGTTTCTAATGTTGGTTCATATATTGAGATTTTAAATTTTTGGATCGGGTATAAATCTTAGTTGGATTTGAAAATGAAATTTCAAAGGCTTCACTGTTTTTATTAATGTATTTCTTTGTGGCTCAACCGGCAATATTTGTGAACGCGAGTGTTGTGTTGACGTTATCAGGAGGCGCTGAAGAGGCCGATGAAACAGAAACGCAAGCTCCGTATCTTCATCTCCAACACGTTCTACCCCGCCAAGGAGCCAGCAGAGGGGGAAGAGGGGAGTGTGGCCTCTTGGGAGTTGCGTGTGGAGGGACGTCTCCTCGAGGACAGCAAGAATGATCCCAACAAGGCGAGTGGCTCACATTCAGACGGCTCTCTGACAAACCAGACATTCGTAAAGGAAATGTTATTAGTAACTGACCAAACCGCGGGTCATCGTGTGTCTCGTGGATCATTAGTCGATGTAATCAACACCGATAGTGGCTCAGGGGTTTGTTTAGCAGACACAAAGTCTTACAGGATTACCAAACCTATATCAGGATTTTGGAATATTGAATCCAAATTTCAATCCTCAAATCTTTAAAAATGTACAGTTTCAAAGTAAAACTATTAAAAATTTTATTTATAAAAAGATTTTTTTTTTTACATCTCGGTGCCACTAACAGATGTTTTGTTTGTTATTTCAATATCCTCCCAAGCCTCGATAATACCTCTTTACCAATTGCTTGAAATTGTATATCAAGTCAAGATCTTCATAGTTGTATTCTAGATACTTTTTTGAGATTTTTATGAACCTGGAATCTCTCTAATACCAGGAGATTGTGAGGATTCGATGTTCCGTCTTTAATGTAAGTCTCCTGGGACAGAACGGAAGATAGTGTAAGCTCACAGCTGTGATGTTTGCAGGTGAAGAGAAAATTCTCGTCATTCTTCAAGAGTCTAGTGATCGAGCTGGACAAGGACCTCTATGGACCTGACAACCATCTGGTGGAGTGGCATCGAACCTCGACTACCCAGGAGACAGACGGCTTTCAGGTGAACACTCGGGACTAGGTCCCGACTAGACCCAGTTCTAAGTGCGGCAACTCACGGCTATTAGGATCGAGTTGCTTCAAATACAAATATCTACACGGCTTTCAAATCTTATTATCGAAATTTCAAATACAAATAAATCCCACTTTTGTGTTTGATGGAGTTTAAAAAAAAATTACAGTCTAAAATTAAAACATTAGAGTAATTTAAACTTTTTAAAGAATTTAGCAGTCATTATTTGGACACAGTTTACTGACCTTGTTTTTATTGCACTTGATATATAAAGATAAACGTAAAGCCCATTTGGAGGGACCAATGTTAGTTCTACCCCATCTCTCCCTCTCACTCTATCTGAAGATCTCTTAGAACACACATGTGCTTGTGTCCCCAGGTGAAGCGCCCAGGCGACAAGAACGTCCGCTGTACCATCCTCCTGCTCTTGGACTACCAGCCACTGCAGTTCAAGTTAGACCCGCGTCTCGCACGTCTACTGGGCGTTCACACCCAGACACGTCCAGTCATCATCAGCGCGCTCTGGCAGTACATCAAAACTCACAAGCTGCAGGTCGGTGGATTAGGTTAAGAATGTTTGTGGTAATGTTGATAGTTGTAGGTCAGTAGAGTCTGTCTAGAAGGTCAAGGTCGAACTGTTTCAGGACGGTCACGAGAGAGAGTTCATCAACTGCGACAAGTATCTGGAGCAGATCTTCACCTGTCCCCGCATGAAGTTTGCAGAGATCCCTCAACGGCTGAACCCCCTTCTGCACCCCCCAGACCCTATAGTCATCAACCACATCATCAGGTGACTCAACCAAACATTCAACATGGCTTCTACCGCTTCGCTCTCGTGTCGATGAGGTTCGATCTCGGTCAGCTGTACTGAGGGTGGTTTTCCACTCTCCCTCCACACTAATGTGGGTGCACTTCCTATAAATCCAACCTTCCCAATTTCTAATCCATCAGTGTAATTAGTACTTAAGCTTATAACCCCAACAGGTAGTAAGACGGTGGTGCTAATAATAATAATAATCTCTAGTAGGGATACTGGTTTGTAGGAACACTACAAGCATCGTCAGGTACGATAGCAACAGTTGTACTTGGGGCATACCGGCTATGTACCAACACTGATCAGTACAGCGAATACTGTGATGGGTGAGGGTACGATCAAGGCTGGTAGCGCGGTCTACTATAAACTGTCCACTTCTAGTGCAGTGTTGTGTTGTTCAAGTGTGGAGGGAGCCGAGCAGAAACAGACGGCCTGTTACGATATTGACGTGGAGGTTGACGACACGCTCAAGACACAGATGAACAACTTCTTGCTTTCCACGGCCAGTCAGCAGGAAATACAGGTACACTTTCATCCAGGGGTGTGACGAGTACACTTGCATTCAGGGGTGTGACGAGTACACTTCCATCCAGGGTGTGACGAGTACGCTTGCATCCAGGGGTGTGACGAGTACGCTTCCATCCAGGGGTGTGACGAGTACACTTCCATCCAGGGGTGTGATGAGTACACTTCCATCCAGGGGTGTGACGAGTACACTTCCATCCAGGGGTGTGACGAGTACACTTCCATCCAGGGGTGTGACGAGTACACTTCCATCCAGGGGTGTGACGAGTACACTTCCATCCAGGGGTGTGACGAGTACACTTCCATCCAGGGGTGTGACGAGTACACTTCCATCCAGGGGTGTGACGAGTACACTTTAATCAAATATTAGTGACTATTACCCTTTCCGGTGGTCACTTGGTCTAAGATGTCACTCCCATGATAGACTAGACTGCTCGTGATAGGGAGATCAAGTTCGAATCCCGGTTGGGTGTACTAGGGGTGGTTTTCTATTACCTTTCTACCCAAATGCGGATACAGTTTGTATGAATTTAACCTGAACCTGTAGTAATATATAGTGCTATAAAAAAAAGGGGAAAAAGAGAGAAATTACACATTACTAGAGCTGAATAAAAGTTTGAAATATTTAAAACAAATGTATATAAAGTGTAGTTACTAAGGTCAGGAAGGAGGGATGGAAACCAACTCCATAAGACTTGCAATGAAACGAGCAACACAATTCACACTTTACACTGCTGCCACTGGACTCCCTCTTGAGAAAAATCAATTGTTAGCGTCCATTCTTAGTGGTTCCATGAATACCGTTTAATGCTCAGCTATTCCAGAACCTGTAGGTCCCATGCTATCAGTTAATGCTCGGCTATTCCAGAACCTGTAGGTCCCATGTTATCAGTTAATGCTCGACTATTCCAGAACCTGTAGGTCCCATGCTATCAGTTAATGCTCGGCTATTCCAGAACCTGTAGGTCCCATGCTATCAGTTAATGCTCGGCTATTCCAGAACCTGTAGGTCCCATGTTATCAGTTAATGCTCGACTATTCCAGAACCTGTAGGTCCCATGTTATCAGTTAATGCTCGACTATTCCAGAACCTGTAGGTCCCATGCTATCAGTTAATGTTTGTCTAATCCAGAGCCTCGACAACAAGATACATGAGACCGTTGAAACGATCAACCAGCTCAAGACCAACCGAGAGTTCTTCCTGAGTTTCGCCAAGGATCCTCAACAATTCATCAACAAGTGGATCATCTCCCAAACCCGTGACTTGAAGGCAAGATTTACTTTACCTTCATTAATTTACTTCTTTTATAATATGTAACATATTTATTAATTATTTTGTAATCCAGTTAAGTATGGTAAGGTGCTACACTTCCACTTTTCTAGATTAAATTAACATATTTAAATAGTTTCTAAGAATTAAGCCCCGGTGATGCTTCGAAATTTTGAATCACAATTTAAATCTTGATAAGCTTCTCGTCCTATTCGAGATTTCTAATCTTTGTATTCATTGTTTGACAATGAGATTGCCCAACGGATAAATGATAAAAATAAGAAAAGACAATCTTATTAAATGAAAATTATGTGAAGAAAGCCGACCTAGGCCAAGGGAAAAATAAAAGTGTGAGGAATCCGATGAATAAAGGTGACATTTTTCTTCTGAAGTAGAAGTGACCACCTCTGGGATATGGTGTTCAGAGTTCCTGGGTTTGATCCCCAGAGCTACCAGATTGTTTGTGAAGCGATGGGTCTAATGGGGGTTAACTCTGCCTCGCAAGGACAAATGAGGAGCCGAAGTAGCAGCTCAAGTCTAGAAAACTGAGATTAATGGCCGGAGGGTTCATAGTGCTGACCACATGACACCCTCTAAATACAAATGATGGCACTATCTTCCTCAACATGCGGCGGCCATTCTGATGCCATGGATCTATTATTATAGCAGAAATAGTTACACAAAGTTTTTAAATTTCAGCATTAGTGCCTTTTGGCAAAGGCAATATTCCTTTTCCTTATTTATTATTGGTTTAAATGTTTAATCTTTTAAAACGTGACAGTGGTAGAATGGTCCGATGCGTAACTCTTAACAGACTGGACTACCAATGACGAGGGTCAGGTGTACCAATGATGGTTTCCCGCACAAACAAGGATCTAATCTCAATCTCCCCAATCCATAACACATGGCTAGGGACATGCAAAATTTGCATTCGCGATAAAACTAATTTTTACACGCGTTCTACTGTTTTTATGGGAATAACACGAAAGTAACCTCACATTTTGCATGTTTCTATCCATGGCACATAAGATCAAGACTGGGTAATGTTTGTTCTATTTCCAGACGATGACCGACGTAGTTGGCAACCCTGAGGAAGAACGGCGTGCGGACTTCTTCTACCAGCCGTGGGCACAAGAGGCCGTCTGCCGATACTTCTACACCAAGGTGCAACAGAAGAGAGCAGAGTTGGAGCAGGCCCTGGGGATTCGCAACAACTAGACTTCTTCGCTGGGGAACAAGATTAAATACTCGCAACATGTGCACAGTTTCGCTAAACAGAAATTTTGTGGGTTTTGTTGCAACAAATTCATCGCTCCTACCCCCACACATGTTGTATACTTATCATTTGGTTGGGGTTTTTTATAAGAAATGTCACGATTCTGATTCTTTCGATTCCTAAACATTTATAATTTAATATTAATTCCATCCATCCGACCTCACATTTAAAATTGTTATTTATATAACGGACCATTATATGTTTGAGGAGACACCCTAAAAAAGTGTAGATAATTAAAAAAAACACTTGGACAAAACGCCATATTGCTAAAACACAAAGTAAATGTTGAGTACATTTACAATTTTCTGGTACTAAAGTGAAACAACAAAAGAACTAATAATACTCTCAATGATAAAACTTCCCTCATTCTGAAAATTGCCGTTTCATTTAAAATTGAAATGTTGGAAATTTTATTCAATGGGACACGAGAGCTAAGAGTGAGGTGTCAAAAAATCGTCAGACTAAGATCGATTCTTTTGATGCTAGTAAGAATAATTGAGGCTATCGAGTTCGACAGCCTTATTTTCAATTGCAGTAGGAATGTGACCCTCAAATCCTTAAGGATATTCGAGAATTTGAGACTCACACCCTTAGAAAATATATTTCTTCTTTATTATTAAAATAAAATTTATTTTGTAGCTATAATACTGCTAATTAGTAGTTCAGAACCAACATAATCACAGAACATACTCAACAACAAGGCCCCTGACCAGTAATTTAATGCTTAACTGAATGTACTATTGTTATCACAAATGGATTATTAGAAAAGATGTATATATTTAGTTGCTATTTATGTTTTTTAATACTTATATATCCTCTGATGTCTATAATGATTTTAAAATAGTGGGTTTGAGCGAAGACTAATTTTCAGCGACATTTCCAGACAAGTGAAGAGCACTTGTCTATTGGTTCAAGAACTGAACAAGTACAAAAACTAACCTTTCCTTGTGCCGTCTTGTAAACGTTTGTACTATCTCAATTTTAAATAAATACTGAACTGTAACGGGTTTGTGTTTTAAAATAGCCTTACAAATAATTATTGCCGAGCGACATTACTTATCAATGAACGCCAGAGTGTTACTTATTCAGTGTGGCTACAAAATCATTGCATTGAAAATTCCTCAATATTTCCCTTCCTATATCACGATAAAGATCTTTAAAAAGATGGGATGTTTAAAATGTAATTAAGGTTATTTGGAATAGAGCGCTAGACTAAATCATGGTTAAAATTAGCAGGGATAGCCAGCACACTTACCTTGGTGATACTGGAGTAGAAATTGTTTAGATAGAACACTAAAAAACAAACATTTTTAAGGACAAGCTTTCACTGTCACAGACAACTTCTTCAGGTCAAGAGAGAAGACTGATTCTCTTTGATGAACTGCAAGGTTGACTGTCCACCAGTTATATCCCTATGGATGGCAGCACTTTGAATATATATATATATAAAAACTAAAAATTGTGACATTGAATGTAATAATAAGTGTGCTGGTACCTAGGGTTTAGGTCTGGATTTGATGATATATTGACAAAGACAAGAGTATTTTTAACTCTGTGTCACAGGACTATCTAGCTACCCTCTAGTCTCAAGCCAACTACTACTTTGCTGCATAAACTTACTTACGGGTCTGGACAGGACTTTAAAGAGATGACTTAACTATCCGATCTTACTAATCGGAGTTTAGAATCGAATATTCGGCTGTTAATTATTTGAGATTTTTCAGATATTCGCACACCCTTACTTCATAGCCAAATATACCATTTTCTCCAGTATATTACTAAGTTGATTTTTTTTTTAAATTTTTGGATTCCTTGACATTTGCAGGTTTGCCATATTTTATTTATCATGCCCCCCCCCCCCCCCCTTTTTTTTAGCAACAGAAACTTTGACAATGAGAGCATGCTAGCTGTCACCACGAGAAACAGGATTACATGAGATAGTAGAGGAAGCAAGACTGAGATAGTATGGGCATGTAATGAGGATGTTGGAGTATATGAGATAGTAGAGGAAGCAAGACTGAGATGGTATGGACATGTAATGAGGATGTTGGAGTACATGAGATAGTAGAGGAAGCAAGACTGAGATGGTATGGACATGTAATGAGGATGTTGGAGTACATGAGATAGTAGAGGAAGCAAGACTGAGATGGTATGGACATGTAATGAGGATGTTGGAGTACATGAGATAGTAGAGGAAGCAAGACTGAGATGGTATGGACATGTAATGAGGATGTTGGAGTACATGAGATAGTAGAGGAAGCAAGACTGAGATGGTTGGGCATGTAATGAGGATGTTGGAGTACATGAGATAGTAGAGGAAGCAAGACTGAGATGGTATGGACATGTAATGAGGATGTTGGAGTACATGAGATAGTAGAGGAAGCAAGACTGAGATGGTACAGGCATGTAATGAGGATGTTGGAGTACATGAGATAGTAGAGGAAGCAAGACTGAGATGGTATGGACATGTAATGAGGATGTTGAAGTACATGAGATAGTAGAGGAAGCAAGACTGAGATGGTATGGGCATGTAATGAGGATGTTGGAGTACATGAGATAGTAGAGGAAGCAAGACAGATGGTATGGACATGTAATGAGGATGTTGAAGTACATGAGATAGTAGAGGAAGCAAGACTGAGATGGTACAGGCATGTAATGAGGATGTTGAGTACATGAGATAGTAGAGGAAGCAAGACAGATGGTATGGACAGTAATGAGGATGTTGAAGTACATGAGATAGTAGAGGAAGCAAGACTGAGATGGTATGGGCATGTAATGAGGATGTTGGAGTACATGAGATAGTAGAGGAAGCAAGACTGAGATGGTATGGACATGTAATGAGGATGTTGGAGTACATGAGATAGTAGAGGAAAGCAAGACTGAGATGGTATGGACATGTAATGAGGATGTTGGAGTACATGAGATAGTAGAGGAAGCAAGACTGAGATGGTACAGGCATGTAATGAGGATGTTGGAGTACATGAGATAGTAGAGGAAGCAAGACTGAGATGGTATGGACATGTAGTGAGGATGTTGGAGTACATGCGACAGTAGAGGAAGCAAGACTGAGATGGTATGGACATGTAATGAGGTCGAAGTACATGTGGTTGTAGGGGAAGCATATGTAACACAATAAGATGACAAAAAAAATTGGTGCACAAACACATCTTACCATAATAACATGTTCCAATATTATTACTAATGTTACTCAATGATGGCTTAATTTCATTAGAACTTGTCTAAAGTACTCAACTTTGCCAAACTATTAAGAAAATCAACAATTCATTTTTAGTGTATTTATTTTATTTTTACATAAAAAATCAACTGGTCTTTGCAAAAACTCGTCAAGTACTTTCCATAAACTTTGAATCTTGTTAGGATTAGTAATCCGTTTGAAAATTTAATATCCTGATGCATACCAGATAAGTCGATGGATTTTAATTAAAAATTTGTATGTTGAACGTCAAACATTTCAATATATTTAACTTTTTAAAGAAATTGTCCTAGATCCATTATTTGACTTTACCATAAAAACCTGCGACTCGGGTAATATTTAAAATCAAGTCACTATTTGGACACTGTCTGTTGAACTTAATTTTTTATCTGACGATATTAATTAATAAATATAATTTAGTCTAAAATTTGTGTGAGCTTATACCATCCATTGGTTGTTCGGGCGATATTCAAGCTGAAACAATGTTTTGTTGGCGGTACCGGAACTGCGCCAGTGGTTTGTCCCGGGAAGTCTCCACGGTTTAGGACCCTGGTACTCTTGCGAGTCTAAGGGTATGAACGAATACTAATCCACAGAGTCAGTCTCAGCGTTTGTTGCGCTTGTTCCCCAGTGGAGGTTTCTGCAACTGGAAGCTCGACGTATCAGTGATGAGAGGAGTCTTCATGGGGCTGAACGCTCCAGAGCCGCTCAGCGTCCCGCCCAGGTTGAACGACGGTTGTGGATTAGCCACCCCAGACCAGCCTGGAAACACAGTCCCAGTCCAGAGTGGTTCGTTCAAAAGACAGTTTCAAATGTTAACAGGAGGGGGAGGGGGGAGACTCTAGGTGGATGCAAGAAATACAAGCTGCGCTTACATGTGACCTGTGTATCTGTAGCAATGTTAGTATAAGTTATAAAATGAAAGGATAGTTTATATTCTAGACTACAGAGCCACACATTTTACGAGACAAACATAAAATTTCTGTATCTAGAAAATTAAACTTTACAAATCTAATGAGTAATGTTTTATTTCATCCCAAATGTTTTTGCTATAAAATCTGAAAACATATTGTCGGGGTTTGCCGGTAATTCCAAGATCGAGACGAGTTTAATATTCTAACAACTAAATATTTTTGGAGTACTTGGGGTTTTCAACTATTACAAAAATTCATTTCATTCAAATTTAAGATACATATGTATATATATATTTAGCACAGTGTCTTACTACCTGTTCAGGTTGTACACATATGTACTAATCACACTAATGAGTTAGAGATGAGGAAGGTTATATTTAGAATAAGTGTATCCACAATTACGTGGAAAACCATTTTGGAAAAACCACCCTCAATATACCCAACCGGGATTTGAACCCTCATCTCCTTGTCATTGGCAGTCTAGTCCAACACGAGGGCGGCACCTTAGACCATGCGGCCACCGAAGCAGGTTTTTAAAATATTGTTTCATTGCAAATAATTCAATATTTCCTTTTGTCCGTTTTAAAAATGTATAGCTTGTACAATAATCTTAAATTTGGGTAAAAATATTAATTTGTGTTTATAGTTTGTACATGGATCTAGTATAGAAATTTAAGTTGAAATATTTTTAGTAGAAATATTGTTCTATATTACTCAAACTCAAATAAAACTCTGTATCTAAACTCGACTTTGAGTGAAAATTGTCTGCTCTTGCAAACGCCTATTCAATTATGGGATTTAATTGGTGTTTCCTTACATTCCCTCTCAAGAAGAGATGTCTGGTGTATTTAGAACTAAAGATACATCACAATAAAACCACGGATAAATATGAAATAAAGACCAGAACGATACTTCCTGTCATGTAATTAGAGGGTTGTAAATGTGAAACAGTTTGAAACATGCAAAGTTATCATATAACAGTACTTGTGCTATTTAAAAAATACATTAAGCCATCTTGGCGAAAAGAAAGGTCTAAAGAATAAACAAAGCCCACTGTTATTATTTTATGCTGGCAAATTTTAATTCATCTCTGCTTACGTTAAAGATGTCGTTTATACACCAGTCGGTGTTAAAATACTGTTTAGTGGCTGATATAAAAATGATAACATGTTGTAACATGTCATGTTTAGTGAGATATGTTAAATATTTTAATGATGTTTAGGTACAAGTTTTATTCTTACTGAGAAATGTTTTCAAAATGCAAAGATTATTGTGGGGGTCAAAGTCAAAGCGAAGGATATTTAACCTTCGATTTCTGCGCTTCACACAACTCTAATGATCGAGTGGAACTTGCAACCAAGTTAACACCAACCATTACACTTGGTTAACTCATATCACGTATAATATATGAGTTTAATCAAAATTTACAACACAACTCTAAACATTTGTTTACTCATTACATGGAACAAATATCCTCCATATTTAATATTAGATCCGATAAGTCAAAGGAATTAAAACAATATAAAAACTAAACAGAAAACTGTTTTGAATGTAATACAGTATATTTGGTTTGACAGAAATTATATTATATAGAAGTTTTGATCTACAAACAACTCAAAATAAAAAATTAATGTTAGTAAAAACCCTAACAAAGACTAGTGGTCACCGCTTCTAGCTACCACTTTAGAGGTGCCGGGTTCGATTTCCGGCAATACCATAGTTATTGAAAGGGGATTGTTCCGATGGTTGTCACAGTCTGGTTAATTAGGCTCAAGTCAAGTTTAAGACTTCTACTGGCACCAGATAATCATCATCATCATCTCATTGGGGCAAAGTAACCGCACCTATGTGGTTCTTCAACGTCAGAAGATGGTTACACATCAGCCAATGGCATGTCAAGCAAACAAGCAAGAGTGGCATTTGGAAAAAAAGAAAAGTACAATAATATAGATATTTATAAGTTAACAAAAGTATACTAAAGCACCTTTACCACACATGCCAAAGTTGAGTTGTTTAGGATTTGAAATAGAATGAGTTAAAACACCACAAAATAAAACAAAATATTACTAACAAAAACTTTAATAAAAATTACAAACTTGAAAAATAAAATAAATCCAAGTATTTCCTTGAAATCCCATCTCACTCCCAGAGTAACACAGGTAACACAGCTCAAACTCGACAGTCGCATTGTGAGCAGTTGCCTGTATTGTACGGTCAGGTAGCCATTACATTGTCACATTCCTTTTATTAAAAGATCTTTGATAAAATAAATAATATAGTTTACAAATATTTTAAAAACATTGGCCTTATAGAACAGGCTCTAAGATTTTATCAAAAAAATGGCGACATTTGAAACATTAGAAATAATTATTTAATCGTGTAGTATCCACGGTAGGTACATTTTCTCAGATCGCAATAACTTCATTTCTAAATTGTGTTATTATTAGCAACACTTCTTACTACCTGTTCAGGTTATACGCCCATGTACTAACTGCGTTAGTGTGTAAGGGATAAGGAAGGTTGAATTTAGAGGAAGTGTATCTGCATTTGTGTAGAGGGAGAGTAGAAAACTATCTAGGAAAATCCACCCCCAGTAAACTCGACCGGGAATTGAACCTTGATCTTCCCATCTTCAGCAGTCTAGTTTATTGTGATATTGACGCCTTAGACGATGCAGCAGAACTCTTGTTAGTGTTATATTTGTGTTTTAGGATGGTGGATGTAGTTTTAACTAGAGAAAAAAAAACACTCTTTTAAGTCGGTAGCTTTTTTAAATTATAACTTGTTTTGAAAGTTTCAAGTTTTTTTTTTAATTTGCGAGATGGTTTCAATCTATCAACAACTCTTTTTATACATATTAAAAGTTTATTGAAATTCATGCAAATTAGATTTTGTATAAAATTTGAAAAAAAATCCTGTTTCTAGAAAGCCAAATTTTTGCAAACTTTTAAAAATAGCAATACAAATATACAGTCAATTTCGAAGGAAAGGTGATATTTATTTCGCCAATAATCTGAGATTTTGTTTTAAAAGTGGGTATTTTTTTTAATACCAGATGTTTGTAACGTACGTTATTTTCTGAATTCTGACAACAAACACATTTTTAATATTTTCACACAGTTTTCCATACGTTACCAGTTATTCACGATTATTCTAAATTTGAACATGATTTTATATCTGCTTGTTACAATAACACATTACTTATGTTACGTTTAAAGCTCATTGCATGGCATTTAAATCAAACTGCTGTTTTCATAATTGGGTGAGATTACAGCGCAACATTATTATTACTTTTACTTTGTTTTTCCACTAACTACATTTTAAGTTTTTTATCAACCACATTACAGTAAAGTAATATATATAATTCAATATGAGGTTGGAAGCATGGAAAAATATTGTAATGTATTGTAGTGAAAATGTTGATGAATGAAGGAATATGGTTGATAAAAGGAAGAAGGCACAGAAAAGATGGATATCTTATAGAGACATGCAAAAGGTGAGGTTATTTTTATGGCAAAAGTGGTGTTATTTTTCTCAATATCATTACCTTCGAGTCTTACAGAATAGAAATATCGAAATCGATTATCAAACTTAGGTTTAGACCAAACATTATTAACACAGAAACATGTCATCATAGAAGACCAAACTACTATCAAATAAAAGGAAATAAAAATTAACAAGATATAATTTTGCCAAACATGACCGCCTGTAGCAAGGTCTATTATATTAATGTCCTTACTTGGACCTAGCGTGAAATCTTTTAAAGGCTGTAAACAAAGAATTGATCTATTGACATTTAGGTATCATAATGTGTAAAAGTAGAAATCATGATTTTTAATGCTAACTTCAGAAAAAAAAAGGCTTAAATATCCTGAAAACACTTATATATCCTGTAATCCATTTTATACCCATTAAATAAGTAAAAACTGAAACTATTCATATAAACGGTAGCCCTGGTACAGTGCTATCACCAGTGTAACCAGATTGAAAATTATATTACACGATGTGGTATTTGACAAATTACAAAGAAACTGTGTTTATTTAGGGGGAAAAAACTTAAATTTGTGTTATTTGCGTGAAAAAAAAATGGAATTCGTGTAAAAATTTGTTTTATTGCAAATGCAAATTTTCATGTCCCTACTTATATATAGGGATCTACGAATCTTCGATAAAATTGATATAATTTTGGATTTTATATTATTTGAATTGGATGGCATGAATCAAACTAAACCATAAAAAGATTAATAAGGTCTTCAAACCGTTACAAATCACAAAATGTCCCTAAAATATGTTAATATATTTTTAATAACAATTCTTGTGATGTAAAGTAAATACTTATAATTTTTTTCAAACTGACTGGAAAATAATGCGCACTTTTTATATACTCAAAAACAGCCTTTATAAAACTTTCACATATTCTGTAATTGCACCTTCGGATAATATGTAACAAATGTGTTAACTTTGAGGACTGAAAATAATGAAATAGTTTATAATCCCCACAATTTACCATTTAACTTTAACAAGGGGAACTAGTGTTGCACTAACATGTTTAAGAACTTGTAGGACTAGTGTCCAAAGATTATCTAATGGTTTATTTTAGCGTGTAGCTTTTTTTTAACATAATAACTTTATTTTTTAACTAGGATTTGATTCAATCCAATAATTTCTTCAATTCGGACTCGAAAACCTGCTTCACAGATATCTAATAAGATGATATGACCATTTCCGGTTATTGAAATTACAAGAAAATGTCTAAACCGATTACAACAAACTAACACTCATTATAAAGATAGGGGTTTAGGATATTGACAAAAAGAATAGCTTCCAAAGAAAAACCCGCTTTCTTAACGAGTTTCCATCATTTCCGCTGTTTGAGCAGCGGCTCATCTGGACAGTCGTTCTTTGTTTACATAACCATGGAAACTCTGGATGAATCAAATATTTATTTTTGGTTAAAAATAATAACTCGATTCTAACTTAAGTGTTATGGCACAACAAATAGAAATAGAGCTGGGAGAAAGAAGGGGTTTAAATACATTTTAGCGCAATAATCTACAGCCATCGCTACGACGACCCACTACTAAATACATAAAAGGTAACAAACACAATATGGCTTTTACAATGAAAAGAAGAACACAGTTCACACTTTACACTGCTGCAACTGGACAAAGAGGTAATGGCTGCCTCTTGGAGAAAATCAATCACTACCGCCCGATCCTTCGACCTAAGTTTCTTATATCTCCTTCCATATACCAAATTTATGTACCTCAAAAACTGAGGTGGTTTTCCTTATAAGATAATATATATTTTACAAAATAAACATAAATAATTTAATGATACATTTTTAATATTGCGAGAGTGTTTTATTTCCACACAACCATAAACATCCATGCCAAGTTTATTCACAGCAGCCATTTTGAACTAAAGAGTGAAAGAAACTAACATGCAGAAATGTTGTGTTTTCAAAGAAGAACTAAAAGCGCTCTCAGGCAGCCACGAACCAAGATGCTCCAGGAGAAAGTCAAGGCTACTCTTACCACGCTATTTACCTAGAGAGTTGATGTTCTGGGAGTCGAGAGGGGTCGAGAAGATGAGCCCATAGCCCGACTGACTCCCCAGGGCTGACAACATAAAACACAAACTGACTTAGGTGCATGATGACCAACATTAGTCAAATCACTATTCTTAAGGGTGGACAGCGTTTTCACGGAACAAGCGAGGGATCCCATTTGAAAGAACAAAAATTAGTTCAAAATAAGTTAAATTAATAATTTATCACCTCATCCCACAACTTGTTTAGGTTGTACGCATATGTACTAATCACGCTAATGTGTTAGGGATGAGAAATGCTAAATTAAAGGAAGTGTGCCCATATTTGCAAGGAAGGAGAGTATAAAAACCACCCTCAGTACACCCAACCCAAGTCTCCCTTTCATCGGCAGTCTAGTCTAACGTGAGAATGATGCCTTAGACCATGCAGCCACCGGAGCAGGTGGAGTACATCATTTGGGAATGTTAAACTCTTGTCTCATTTAATTGCATTAAATTTAAAACTTTTCAAAGAGGGTCAATTTGTTCTAAAGAAGCCCCGAGAGAAAATGACAAGAATTTCTGGGGAAAACTAGAGGGTGATTCATATCTTAACTTTCTTTTTGTTACAAACAGTTTCTAAGCTGTAGCTATTTTTTGTTGAAATGGTATCAATATTTTTTTTAATGCTGTCTCCCACATTAATTTAAATGTTTAATGTGGCCTTTATGATCAAACGAGTTTTACATGCGCGCCTTAACACAATTCGACCACCGGAGCGGGTTAAAAGAGATTCGTAAAGGTACGCATCCCACAAGAACACAGTAGTGTATTACCTGAGAAGGGCGAAGGCCCAGGAGTGACCCCAGGGGGCGGTCTGACCTTCTCGACTGAGGGTTTGGTCTGGCTTCCAAACACATCGCTGGTGTCCTTGAGGAAGTATCGACGAAGGTCCAGAAAGCGCTCCTTCTGAACCTCCACGGCGTTGTGGACTGTCTGGAGACGTCCGGCTAGCGCGACGAATGTGTCGTGTAGCATCCGCATGGCTGCTGTTAGCTCTGTGACAAGGAGTGGTGATTATATCTCTGCTCGATTCAGAGATGTCGGTGTACCTCCCAGTAGTGCAATGAGATGTTAGTGTACCTCCTACTCCCAGTGGTGCAATGAGATGTTAGTGTACCTCCAAGTGGTGCAATGAGATGTTAGTGTACCTCCCAGTGGTGCAATGAGATGTTAGTGTACCTCCCAGTGGTGCAATGAGATGTTAGTGTACCTCCCAGTGGTGCAATGAGATGTTAGTGTACCTCCCAGTGGTGCAATGAGATGTTAGTGTACCTCCCAGTGGTGCAATGAGATGTTAGTGTACCTCCCAGTGGTGCAATGAGATGTTAGTGTATCTCCCAGTGGTGCAATGAGATGTTAGTGTACCTCCCAGTGGTGCAATGAGATGTTAGTGTACCTCCCAGTGGTGCAATGAGATTTTAGTGTACCTCCCAGTGGTGCAATGAGATGTTAGTGTACCTCCCAGTGGTGCAATGAGATGTTAGTGTACCTCCCAGTGGTGCAATGAGATGTTAGTGTATCTCCCAGTGGTGCAATGAGATGTTAGTGTACCTCCCAGTGGTGCAATGAGATGTTAGTGTATCTCCCAGTGGTGCAATGAGATGTTAGTGTACCTCCCAGTGGTGCAATGAGATGTTAGTGTACCTCCCAGTGGTGCAATGAGATGTTAGTGTATCTCCCAGTGGTGCAATGAGATGTTAGTGTACCTCCCAGTGGTGCAATGAGATGTTAGTGTATCTCCCAGTGGTGCAATGAGATGTTAGTGTACCTCCCAGTGGTGCAATGAGATGTTAGTGTACCTCCCAGTGGCGCAATGAGATGTTAGTGTACCTCCCAGTGGCGCAATGAGATGTTAGTGTACCTCCCAGTGGTGCAATGAGATGTTAGTGTACCTCCCAGTGGCGCAATGAGATGTTAGTGTACCTCCCAGTGGCGCAATGAGATGTTAGTGTACCTCCCAGTGGTGCAATGAGATGTTAGTGTACCTCCCAGTGGTGCAATGAGATGTTAGTGTACCTCCCAGTGGTGCAATGAGATGTTAGTGTACCTCCCAGTGGTGCAATGAGATGTTAGTGTATCTCCCAGTGGTGCAATGAGATGTTAGTGTATCTCCCAGTGGTGCAATGAGATGTTAGTGTATCTCCCAGTGGTGCAATGAGATGTTAGTGTATCTCCCAGTGGTGCAATGAGATGTTAGTGTATCTCCCAGTGGTGCAATGAGATGTTAGTGTACCTCCCAGTGGCGCAATGAGATGTTAGTGTACCTCCCAGTGGTGCAATGAGATGTTAGTGTACCTCCCAGTGGTGCAATGAGATGTTAGTGTATCTCCCAGTGGTGCAATGAGATGTTAGTGTATCTCCCAGTGGTGCAATGAGATGTTAGTGTA
The DNA here is from genome assembly GCA_033556935.1 of Timema podura. Lineage (NCBI taxonomy): Eukaryota > Metazoa > Arthropoda > Insecta > Phasmatodea > Timematidae > Timema > Timema podura. The sequence goes on from JAVRXN010000011.1 coordinate 88,234,486, forward strand.
CCTCCCAGTGGTGCAATGAGATGTTAGTGTACCTCCCACTCCCAGTGGTGCAATGAGATGTTAGTGTACCTCCCACTCCCAGTGGTGCAATGAGATGTTAGTGTACCTCCCACTCCCAGTGGTGCAATGAGATGTTAGTGTACCTCCCAGTGGTGCAATGAGATGTTAGCGTATCTCCCAGTGGTGCAATGAGATGTTAGTGTACCTCCCAGTGGTTCAATGAGATGTTAGTGTACCTCCCAGTGGTGCAATGAGATGTTAGTGTACCTCCCACTCCCAGTGGTGCAATGAGATGTTAGTGTACCTCCCAGTGGTGCAATGAGATGTTAGTGTACCTCCCAGTGGTGCAATGAGATGTTAGTGTACCTCCCAGTGGTGCAATGAGATGTTAGTCTACCTCCCAGTGGTGCAATGAGATGTTAGCGTATCTCCCAGTGGCGCAATGAGATGTTAGTGTACCTCCCAGTGGTGCAATGAGATGTTAGTGTACCTCCCAGTGGCGCAATGAGATGGAACCGTACCTTGAGGAGTAATGGCCCGCGCATGAGACAAGGAGTTGATGTGTTTCTCTGCGTTCTCTATCTCCATCCTCAACGTCTCCATGTCCTTGTCAAACTTGGCGGCTAGTTCCGTAAAGAACTGCAGAGGGGCTGTGTTCTGGAACTGCAAGGCTGTGGGGGTCTCATGTGTGCGCTGCGCCATCTCTGCGTTCTGGAGACACTGGTGCACACAACATAATATTAGTGTTCACATATTTGTCAAAAAACAAGAGCAGAACTGAAACGTGCCTTGGTCAGTCTCCACTGGTAGAAACATCCCTTGGTCATTCTGCACTAGTAGAAACATGCCTTGGTCATTCTCCACTAGTAGAAACATGCCTTGGTCATTCTCCACTAGTAGAAACATGCCTTGGTCACTCTCCACTAGTAGAAACATGCCTTGGTCATTCTGCACTAGTAGAAACATGCCTTGGTCACTCTCCACTAGTAGAAACATGCCTTGGTCATTCTGCACTAGTAGAAACATGCCTTGGTCATTCTGCACTAGTAGAAACATTCCTTGGTCATTCTCCACTAGTAGAAACATGCCTTGGTCACTCTCCACTAGTAGAAACATGCCTTGGTCATTCTCCACTAGTAGAAACATCCCTTGGTCATTCTCCACCATTATAAACATGCCTTGGTCACTCTCCACTAGTAGAAACATGCCTTGGTCATTCTGCACTAGTAGAAACATGCCTTGGTCATTCTCCACTAGTAGAAACATGCCTTGGTCATTCTCCACTAGTAGAAACATGCCTTGGTCACTCTCCACTAGTAGAAACATGCCTTGGTCATTCTGCACTAGTAGAAACATGCCTTGGTCACTCTCCACTAGTAGAAACATGCCTTGGTCATTCTGCACTAGTAGAAACATGCCTTGGTCATTCTGCACTAGTAGAAACATTCCTTGGTCATTCTCCACTAGTAGAAACATGCCTTGGTCACTCTCCACTAGTAGAAACATGCCTTGGTCATTCTCCACTAGTAGAAACATCCCTTGGTCATTCTCCACCATTATAAACATGCCTTGGTCACTCTCCACTAGTAGAAACATGCCTTGGTCATTCTGCACTAGTAGAAACATTCCTTGGTCATTCTCCACTAGTATAAACATTCCTTGGTCATTCTGCACTAGTAGAAACATGCCTTGGTCATTCTCCACTAGTATAAACATTCCTTGGTCATTCTCCACTAGTATAAACATTCCTTGGTCATTCTCCACTAGTATAAACATTCCTTGGTCATTCTCCATCAGTATAAACATTCCTTGGTCATTCTCCACTAGTATAAACATTCCTTGGTCATTCTCCACTAGTATAAACATCCCTTGGTCATTCTCCACCATTATAAACATCCCTTGGTCATTCTCCACCATTATAAACATGCCTTGGTCACTCTCCACTAGTATAAACATCCCTTGGTCATTCTCCACCATTATAAACATGCCTTGGTCACTCTCCACTAGTATAAACATTCCTTGGTCATTTTCCACTAGTATAAACATCCCTTGGTCATTCTCCACCATTATAAACATCCCTTGGTCATTCTCCACTATTATATTATTATTATTTAGCACCGCGTCTTACTACCCGTTCGGGTTATACGCCTAAGTACTAATTACACTAATGGATTAAGAATTGGGAAGGTTGAATTTAGAGGAAGTGAACCCGCATTTGCGTGGAGGGAGAGTGGAAAACCATTTAGGAAAAATCCCTCTCAGTTCACCCGACCGAGATTCGAACCTCGATCTCCCCGTCCTCGGCAGTCTGGCTCTACACGACTGGCGCGTTAGCCAACTACGCCACCGAGGCGGGTCCCACCATTATAAACATGCCTTGGTCACTCTCCACTAGTATAAACATCCCTTGGTCATTCTCCACCATTATAAACATGCCTTGGTCACTCTCCACTAGTATAAACATCCCTTGGTCATTCTCCACCATTATAAACATGCCTTGGTCACTCTCCACTAGTATAAACATCCCTTGGTCACTCTCCACTAGTATAAACATTCCTTGGTCACTCTGCACTGGTAGAAACATTCCTTGGTCGTTCTCCACTAGTATAAACATGCCTTGGTCAGTATCCACCAATAGAAACATGCCTTGGTCACTCTCCACTAGTAGAAACAATCTAGTATCTTTCTGTGCCTGGACTTGAATGTAAATTGGTGAGCAAGAGCCACACTACGGAGCTGAGAGGCATGGCAGCTATTGAGGAGGGCTCGTATTACTCTAGTACGAGTCAAAATCTGAAACTCTGGTCTCAACCTTAGATAACCTCCTCTCCTTTCCTTCCAAGCTGGCCTACTCACACCAGTCAGACATTTATATGTAAACAATAATAAATGATAGTTTGATAATTCAATATAATATAAATACAACATTCTATCCATCTACCAGGAGTACAGACACAAGTTTAAACAGGCAACAACAGTATCTTAGTGACCATGACCTACCTCTATTCATGCTGACACAGTCCAGTCTGTGTTCTACTCTCTTCAACTGAAGGGGGGGACTGATGTACCCCGTACATTACATAAGTTTGTGTTTTAGTTGTGAACTTTGAGGCCTTAAAGTTTCTGATAAATGTGGAGGTCTTGCCTTTCTGTCCTCTTTTCAACATTTAATTTGTTTATTTTATTTTATTCCATTTTCTGTGATTATTTTGGTTGAATGTTTTCAAATCTGTCTTTTTAAATGTCTTATCAGTTTGCTATTCCCAGTTTGTTTACTTTAGTGTATGTTTAAAACACTTTTGGCGACATTAAGAACTAAGTTACAAACAAACGTGCGAGTCTGCCTGATGTACGCGACCCATCAATACCTTGGCTATTTCGGCTTTTAGCTTGTCGGCCTGAAGTTTGTTCTTGACGAGTTCTGCGCTGAGTGACGACAGCAAGTTCTTGAGAGAGGCTGTGTCCTCCTCGACCTTGAGCAGGGGCTTGACCGAGCCCCGGGAGATCTCGGAGCTCAGATTCTTCTGGGACTTGACAAAACCCCTGCAACGAGTTATAGGAACCTTTAGGTGCTAAGGGAAGAGTATTGTCGGGTCAAAGGGAGGTAGGCTAGAGTTAAGACTGGAACATAAACCAAGTGGATATATATCAGGGGTGTGCAAAGTCCACTTTTTCAATTCAAAGCAAACTCAAATTCAATGTGTGGAATATTCTCAAAGCCTAATTGAGGTTTGAATATTTAAAAAAAAATTACTTCCTCATCCCTACCCCATTAGAGTAATTATCATATATGCATATAACCTGAACAGGTAGTAAGACGCGGTGATAAAAATAAATGTATAATGTTGGGATTTTTTTTATACATTGGCATAACTATAATAAGCTTCCGACACCTTAGCTAAGTCAGTAGCATGTCAGTCTACTGAGCTAAGGGTCCCGGTTCGATTCCCGGTATGGCCAGAAAATGTATCATTGATGAAATGTGGATCTACCCTTTCACGTTGATAAACTAACAGCCGGAGGTCTGGATGATGTGCCTGTCCTAGTCTTAACAAAGATTATAAGGCATATAAAGCTACGACAGGCCTAGCAAGCCTAGGCGACATGCTGGATAATGGATGTAAAGAATATTTGACGTTAGCAATTAAGTATTTCTCTTTAAGGAAAAACTCTTTTTGTTCTCTGAGATATTTTGTTATATTTGTAAGAAGGTACAGAAAAGGTGGATAGAAACATATAAAAGGAACTAACACAATTAAATATAATTTATATTTAGTACAAAGAGCTGATTGTATCATCACATGTAGTTTTATATATCTATTGTTTAATAAACATAAATTTTTTACATATAAAACAGGATAGAATAATCGAGATTCAACATAATCGTCAGATCTGGAATTCTACTTTTGAAATGAAGTCAAAGCTGAAGCCAAGTCCAAATTTTAGACGCTCCGCACACCTCTAGGAATCATAGAAGCAACACAAGAACAAAGGAAAATGTCAGAGCCAAACTGGTCGCTTAAGCAAGGCGCGGAGATTATAGAGAGCCAAAAAGTTGAAATTATCAATTAGAGGCCTTCCTGGGAGCTGATAATAGCTCACCATTATTTGAAGAAGCAGCTGTCGGATATGAACTGACATATTTTACTGCAATGGCTCTGCTGTGGCAAGTTCATGAACTTCACAGGATATGGCCATGAAATAAGGAGCGAGGTAAATTGATACTCTTTCATAGCACTTTGTGTTCCAACAAACGGGAGTTTCTAGTGGGTGTGCAAAGTCCACTTTTTCAATTCAAAGCAAACTCAAATCGAATATATGAATTAATATTCTCAAAGCCAAATCAAAGTTCGAATCTTTTCCTTTAATTGTTTTATGCTTGAAAAAATATTATATTGTAGTTATTTAGATTACTATTGGCACTAAAATTATTTGGAAAATATTTTATTGCGCAAATGTTTGTAATATTTTGTGTTATTCTGTGTTACTATTTCCACAGACATACCATTATTATTTTTTTCAGATTTTTTCCATGTAAGTAATAATTTGTAACGTATATAAACGCTCAGGACGCTATAATTGAACATAAGTTGAGTATTATTGCTGTTAATATATTTATTGGTGAAGCTTCGAAGCCAAGTCGAAGTTTTGAAGCTTCACACATCCCTTGTAGTTTCTAACCCGGGAATTTCGACCATATTCAAGATCGTGGCATGTTTCGGGAGGGGATTGTGACAAAATTAAATAAAGCAATGATTCTACACTTAATAATTTGTTAATGAACAAAAATAATTTAATTTTAGTGTCTCTCAGAGGTAAGCAAGGTTTATACAACAGTTTTTTCTTGAATCCACACACTTTGATCAACAGGTGGTAAATATTTGACAGTGATATTATGTTGATTATATTCCATTCACGGTAGGAATTACTCTCTGAAAGGTCTTTTTTCCTACCAATATTCTACTATATAATAGCTTTCTGGTAGGGAAAAAAGGCCTTTCAGAAAACAATTCCTACGCTGAATACTTCACTCCCTACGCAAAGACTGGGAAACAACATTTACAAAGAATTTTTCAAAACTATACCATTTTATATCTCAGAAAATAGTGGCCCAGAGGAAATTTTTTACGGTGATTATTAACTTGATCGTAGTAGCCTAACAAGTAAAAAAGGTTTCATGACAATCCAAGGTGGTGGGTGTCATGGCCTGGGTGAATTGTCATACAGTTAAAAAAAACTAGCACACATTCATGGCAAACCAAAAATATAGTATATTATTGAACCTACTTGAAAGCATCAATTGTTTGAATAATTTCATTGGGGATCAAGTTTTCCTTGACAGCCTTAATTTCTTGTTTCTTGGGACCCAAACCTGCAAAACACACAAGTCATGATATTTCAATACTACCGTAGCAAAACTTAGTAGTTTATAAATCATAGGTCTATAAAAGATTAACTTGCAATTAGAATATTAGAGTGATTCAATGTTTAAACTCTTTCTACAAAATATCTCCAAGGTGACAACTTTCCCCACTAGAAGACGGAAATGTTACATTTTCTCTCTTTCCCTTAGTGGGTTGGCTTCACTCAATTTTCACTAAGGACCAGTTTCATAGCCAGACTGAGTAACCCTCAAGTGTGGCACTATATTAAATACAAGATGACACCAACCTAGACCAGAAAAATAGTTTTGCAGACTAAACTAACTCATTTAATTGTGGTCTAGGTAGGTGTTATTCTGTATTTAGCGTAGCGCCGCACTTGAGGGGTACTCAGTCTGAATTTGTTCAACAGTTTAGGATTTATTTATCAAGTTTGTTTTGTTATAGTTAATCACTTCAGAATCTTGTTTTGTGTATAGGTTTTAGAAAACATTAGATTTCTCATAAATAATCCCGCCCTTGGATCCCACTATAGACCTAGTCGATTCAGCCTTACAATTGTGACGGCAGACAGTGAGTCCCGAGACATGTATTAGCCTACCTGGTTTGCCTTGTGAGGTGTCCACCCCACCCAGACCCACACTCGAGATTGCTGCAGTGGTAGCAGCAGTCTTGACACCAAACAAACTCCCTCCACCAAGGCTAAGCCCCGTCGAGGTGGTGGCCCCACTCGTAGCCGGAGTCAGCCCAAATGACAAGCTACCCAGGGGCTTGGCGCCCAAGCCTTGCGCATTGGTTGTATTCGTGGGAGCAGTCGATGCAGAACTCAGCGCCCCGAGGGAGAAACTGGTCTCTGTAGAGGCTGGGGCACCAAATGAGAGTCCTGTAGATCCTGGAAAGGCAGGCTGTGAGGATGTTGCTGGAGCGCTGAAGAGGCCCCCGCCCAGGCCAGTGCTAGACGTTGCGGTTGACACAGTCGATGTTTGAGCACCAAATAGACCGGGTGTTTGGCCAATACCGAATGACAGACCAGTAGAGACAGTTGAAGTTGGAGCCCCAAATAATCCAGTCGAGGTTGTTGACACAGATGGTGCACCAAATGAAAGGCCAGACGATGTGGTTGCGGCAGGTGCACCAAATGAGAGTCCTGTTGATGTGGGTGCACCAAATGGCAGAACAGTTGAAGCAATTGAGGAAGGAGCCCCAAAGGTGAGACCAGTAGATGCGGGCGTTCCAAATGTGAGGCCTGTAGATGCAGGTGTTCCAAAACTGAGGCCTGTAGATAAAGCTGGTCCAAAACTTAGGGCAGTGGATGCAGTGGATGCAGGTGCACCAAACGAAAGACCTGTCGATGCAATTGATGAAGGTGTGCCAAACGAAAGACTTGTTGATGCAGGTGCACCAAATGAAAGACCTGTTGACACAGTTGATGTAGGTGCACCAAATGTAAGGCCACTCGATACAGAAGGTGCACCAAATGATAATCCAGAAGCAGCCGAGGCCGGAGTTCCAAACGAGAGACCAGAACTCTGCCCTGAAGGTGCACCAAATGAGAGCCCTGTGGGTTGTTGAGATGGAGCCGAGGAGCCAAAGGAAAGATTAGGAGTTGCCGTGGAGCCAAATGATGGCGAAGCGCCGAATAATCCTCCTCCCTGACTTGCAGTGTTGAGGCCGAAACCTGTCGGTGTCCTAAAAGCATATAAAATATACAAAATGCCAAACCTCACTCTTCTGGTTGCTGCATCACACCTCCTTATGATTTACAAGTAAAGCTATGAATGATTCAAACATAGTTTTGTTGTTAACCATAGGTAAACCATGAGAATATCGTAAGAACAATCTAAATGAATAAAATACACCAATTTTAAATTAAAAAAATATCCCGCCTTTGCAAAATTAAATGCCATAACATTTTTAGATTACATTTTGTGACCTATAGTAAAGCTTACTTATTGGAACCAAATGCAAATGAGCTTCCAGTATTGCCCGTGTTCCCGAACATTGTAATGATTTATTTTGTTTCTAATAAATTGTCAACAATTTTTAGAAGCCCATTCATAGCCGCTTGTCTATAGCTTAAAATTTCACAAACGAAAAAGGAATAAAAAAAAAAGCAACGTATACAGTTGCAAGAATACGAAATATATCCAGTGATGCCACACCACACAAATACATTAACCTAAATTGTGATATGAGCTATGAACCAAGGAGGTTGTCTAATAATAAGGTTCACAAATAAAATTATAAATTCTGGATTTTTTTTCAAAATATTAGTAATAAGAATAACTAAGATTAATATTATTTTTAATAATTAAAAGTTTCAGAAAGGAAACAAGACACAATATTGGTAAAAAAATTAACAAAGTTAGCTATGATTAAAATTATTTCAACTAACAATTTCATAGCATAAATTTTAAAGTTTTAAATGTAATATATTCCAATTAAAATATAAATATTATCTTTAATTTTAACATAAAAACTAAAATTTATTTTCTGCATTTATGTTAATATCTTAATACCTACCATGTGAGGAGAACACTTATTAATTAAATACTTTTTCAATTATAATGTTATTTGTTTCCTTTGTTTTTGTTTCATGTTAAAATTATAAGTTGTAAAAAAATGTAAACTTAAACTGTAATCAACTTCAAACTAGGTTGTTTTTTTAATGAAATTATCTAAAGGTTTTTAATTTTTCTGGAATTAAAAAAACAAGTGTCTATCTATAATTCCATTCCAAGGAACACTATCATTTAGTAATACGAGCAACTACAGCTAAATGATTTTGTATCAAGTAAATGTTTTAAAATCTGAAGACAAAAGTTGTATTGTTGAAGAATAAAAATCCTTTAAATTTCGTAATTTTCCTTCATGTTTATTTATAAACATCAAATAAATAGAAAAAAAAACATACTCTCTCCATTCTAGATAAATACTTACAAGTAAGTTAAAACAATGGGAATATAATACATAGTAACAAAACACTTTACTTTATGTATATTCTTAAAATAATTGAAAATGTATTTATATATGTATATCATCTCTTGTTTCACAAGTAATACTTTAACAATAGTCCCCGACGATTATAAATAAGTATGAACAATCTGTACAATTTTGCTTAAAATCCTTTGTTGTATTATGTCTAAGTAGGTATTCAAAGAAATTAAGGGAGCTTTGTTATCCACTGTTACTTTCTCATTCAATGGCATTAGGAACTCAAAAGTTTACTTACGCGCTCTCTAATATTGTTATTGCTCGTTAAAATTATTCCTAAATATTTAAACTAATTACCGGTAACCACATCAAATTATATGTTGTCCACAATATCGTAGGCCTAATCTTTAAATTATCACAATCCACTATAACTATAATATATATATATATATTATTACACAACATATTATTATTTTCTTATGTCAACAATCGATCATAATTACTGTCTACCTGTCTACATCAACAATGAACCCTTTTTCAGGCCATTGTCTTAAATTATCTGAAAAACATGAATAGGCTATGTATATAATTTCAAAAATTTAATAAGTGTGCAATTATTAATTAATACCGTGTTTTACTACCCGTATGGGAATAAGTATAAATTAAACAAAAGGGTGGCTATTTATGATTGTGACAGCATTTGTCAAAATAAGCGATCCAGATTTAAAACAATTAATTTGAAAATATATAAACATGACTTAACAGGCAAAAAATATCATTTATAGGCCTAAGTATGTGAGCATTTAAGGGGGCCACCTCAGTAAGCAAGAAATTGCCGTGAAGATGCTCAGCTCTAACACAATATTTAATTCTATGATGCGCTATTTCAAACTATGGTTCACACCAAAATAAACTTGAAAGATTACAACAGGGCTCTTTTTCATTAACAACCCGATATTTGGACTTTTATTAATATATATATATTAAATGTGACCTTTTTTTTTTAAAAACATATTTGCAGATCAATGAAACTAGTCTCAATGAAAAGGGGCTCTAGAGTTAGCCTTGCTCTAACAAATACAGTAATCATTTAATAGGTTCACAACATAAAACTTAAGATATTTAAGAAATGGCAGTGAGCTTTCCTTCTAACCTTAGGATAGGAAGTTTTGTAAATCTCGATCGGGTGTACCAAGGGTGGTTTTTTACAAAAAATGATTTTCCACTCACCCTACACACAAATGTGAGACACTTCTTCTAAATATAACCTTCCAAATCCATAAAACCATTAGCGTCATTAGGACGTGAGTGTATGACTTGAACGGGTAGTAAGATGCAGGGCTAAAAAAAATGAACAAGTTCTGTAGTTTTATTTCCTCCCTTTCTTATTGACATGACAGAGTGGTTGTTGGTGAAGGATGAAAGAAAGTATAAGCTTAGAAAGAACAATGAAGTAGATCCAGAAAGGGTAAACACCGTTGTATTTTAAACCGTGCGGCCTGACAGCGAGTGATACCTCCTCGCTGACCGAGGCGGCTGCCTTGATGGGTGTTCTATAAATAAAAGGAAGTGTTGTGTAATGTTACATACAAGAGGAGGAAGAAACAGTTACTTTATGTTTTTTCTACCCACTGCATCTTTAAACCCACCTTGATATTATGCTAAATAGCTGGGGAGGAGGAAGGTAAAATTTAAAGGAAATGTACCAGCATGTATGATTAGGGAGAGTATGAAACGTTTTATAAAGGTTTACAACACCTTCTTGTCACTTAACCAGACTTAACAACACGACACTAATGTGACTAATATTATCGGAAAGTCTATATTTATATTGTATTTGTTTTTTTATTCCTACACATGTCCACGAACATTAACCATGTTCATCCTAAATCCCTTTTTATTTCATCACCACATGTCACTACACATTCAGGTTGAACACATATATGTACTAACTACTCCAATGTGTTAGGTAGGAGTGAGGAAGGTTGAATTTAGAGGAGTGTACCCACATTTGCATGGAGAGAGAGTGGAAAACCTTTTAGAGAAAATCGCCCCCATTTCACCCAACCGAGATTCGAACCTCGGTCTCCCCGTCCTCGGCAGTCAAGCTCAACACGACTAGCGCGTTAGCCAACTACGCCACCGAGGTGGGTCAATTAGGTTAAATAAATCACTAATAGGTAAGATTGTCAACAAATATTGTTATCTTTGATAAAAAGAGCCATTAATGACTTCATAAAAAAATCCAACAATTTAGCTGTCGGTAGCGAGATACTGAGCCGAGGGTCCCCAGGTTCGATTCTCGGCATGACCAAAAAATGTATGATTTGTGAAATGTGGGTTTCCCCTTTTATAGTGATGTATTAATGGGCCGAGGGCTGGGGGCTGTGTCTGTTCTATTTTTAAGTTAGTTAATGAGTTGTGTGCTAATTTAATCAATAGGTTCAGAAAATACACATTAAATATCTTAAAACAAAGAAGGAAATAAATAAGTAGACATCAAAGATAAATTAAAACCCTTGAATCATTTTCTTCCCAGTATTTCAGAATTGTACTCACCTTAATAAATCTTTGTTGCAGGAATGAACCAGAATCATCTAAATTTAAACAAATTTAAATTACGTCTTCAGTTTCCCCAATTGACTCAGAGTCAGCATTATGAAACTGTTGAGGTCGACTCAGAGTCCGCGGGGAACTCGCAAGATGGCTCCGACACCACCCACCTGTCACAAGATGAAGAATACAACCACATCGACTCGCCACCAATGTCCAATGCCAAGGAAGCCACCGAACTGGCCGACCCGTGGTTCTCTATTACAAATGAGCCACATTGGCCGATCACTGGTAACGACAAGGCTACCCTTCTATCTGCGATGCAGGGTTTGGATGTTGTACAAAACACCGAAGAAGAAGAAGTCTTTCCCTTCTTGAAAGAGTTACAAAATTCTGATCAAACATTTTGTTGCGATGGTGAAGTAAAGACCAATACGAATATGAGAGTTTGTATGGATGAAGCCGGTGTCATTGAGCCAGAATGTTCCAAGAAGACCCCTTGTTCGGCAGAAGATGACATTTTGCAAATTATAAACACACAAATGTTCCAAAATGGCAAGGAAGCTACAGAGCTTGCCAGACTTGTATTTTATGATAACATCGACACTACAACTCATTCAAATACTAACTTAACAAGCAGCTCTATGATGGTTGAATATGATGATGTGCCTGAAAGTATAGTTAACAAGTTTTCTGGAAACATCCTCCCGGAAAATTTTAACTGCGCTGTTGACGAAGTTCAGGCAGACAACTCCGCACCAACAGATGCTACAGATCTTCAACGCTGCACTCAAAACAGCTCCCAGATATTCGGAGCATCACAAGAAATCAATATCAGCACCCAGAACTCGGAGTATTTAATGGATAAGATCTGTGACCTGAATCAGTACACCCTGGCCACACGCTGAGCTGCCCCCAACCCCTCAAGTTGAAAATTCGTAGATCATGTTCACAGAACGAAGATAACTCGCTGTTTACGAATTGGTTTGTGGAACCATCTTTCAACATATCAGAGCTTGAGCATGACAACCAAGTCAAAGACTCTTCTATTATTTATAGCAGTGATACGCTTCAATTGAAAGGCGATTTCTCAACAAATATGGCCTGTACACCTGAAAATAATGAGCTAGGAAGCTCCTTGGCTACAGAAAGTGAAGCTACAAATCGATCCGAAGAAACAATTCCGGTCAACACAACCCAGACAGTTGATGCAGGCTCAAATATTCCATTTATTGAGCCCAATCACTGCCTCAGTGACAATGCGCTAAGAACATTTCCTGAGAAACCTGATCTCAATACAAGTCAGAGTATAAACTCCCCTCCGGACAAACTTGCGTCCAGAGGTAAGGTCTTGTTTGAAGATAGCGAACAGTGGGAGATGTATCGCAGACAACATTCCAAGAAGGCTAAAAGGTCAAACAAGCCACCAAAACATTCAAGTAATTCCAATAAAAACCAGAAGAAAACAAAGAAATATTTCACAGCAAGGTAAGTTTAGAGTTTGTTGGGGACCGTCTTTCTAATCCAATATTATTATTTAGTCTGTTATATTTTTAAAACTGTAGGATGTAGAGTTTCCTACCTAGACCTCATACTATAATATATGTGGCCATTGTTTTTATACAGGCATACCCCAAACTTACGACAGGCTTAGGTTCCAGACCAATGTCATAATTTGAAAATGTCACATTGAAGCAATCATTTTTTTCATTTATTGATGCTTTTACTGCACAGCATTCTCATATAACAGACCTAACAGTTGTAAATAACACATTTGTAACTAAAATAAACACTGTAGGCCTTATATTTGTAAATAGGGTAAGCATACAATCACTGGACAGTGATTCGAACGGTAGCGTCATGTTACTAAGATGTCGTATCTACGACACAAACACCTCTAGTTCGGGGCATGAGGGCAATTGAAAAGCGTCATAAGTATAAAGTGCTGTAAGGCAGTGTACGCCTGTATTCCATTCAACTAAGACTTACCTGCTTCAGTATCCGCATGCTCTGAGATGTCACTCTCACAATAGACTAGACAGGGAGACCGTGGTTCGATCCCAGTCTGGTGTACTGAGGGTGGTTTTCCCTACATGATTCTCCACTCTTTCCAGGCAAATGTGGATAATCTTGCTCTAAATTCAACCTTCCTCATCCCTAACCCATTAGCGTAATTAGTACATAGACATATAACTTGAACAGGTAGTAAGATATGGTGCTAAAAAACTAAGGCTTATCTTCAGCTGAGACTTCCATCAGTAGGTCCCAGGTGCATGTGTTAAATATTTGTGTATGTAAACAATTTGATGTGGATTACAACCCTCCATATGTCCGCCATATTGCCCACTACCCTCTGTGTTGACGGTCTCTCCTCTTCATCCACAGATACGAAGAGCACCTCTAGGGACAGTCCAGGACTCCACACAACTCTTCACTGTCCTAGAAACACCAGACGCTCAAAGAAGACTAGGGTAGGTCAAGGACACACAAACAACTGCAACAACCCACAGTGTGCTTTGTTCCGATATAGTCTGGTCCCTGGTGAAGATAACAGGTCTATATTTATCATAACTGTGTGTACATACTTGCAACTGGGCCCCTGGTGAAGATAACAGGTCTATATTTATCATAATAGTGTGTACATACTTGCAACTGGCCCCTGGTGAAGATAACTGGTCTAAATTGTATCATAACAGAGTGTACATTAATTAACGTGACCAATTGTCTTAGACTTTCAGGGACGATTCCCTAAATAAAACTTTTGTCCTTTGACTTTTCAAATAAATCAATACCATATTAAATGTAGGCCTACATGGTTTATATAAATATGTTTCAATGAAGTCACTTGCTAAAAAGTTTAAATATAAAATACTATCACAAATATTTATCACTCATTCAGATATTTTTCCCCTTTTAACTTTTGGCTTTTAACTGTACATTTCTGTTAAAGAGTGGTCACGTCTTTCAATAACACAGACATAAAAAACATGATCTCATTTAAATGACCACCTGTGTTAGAGATGAGAAAGGTTGGGTTGAAAGAAAGTGTACTCACATTTGCATAAAGAGAGAGAGTGGAAATCCATTTAGGAACAAACCACCCTCAATACACCTGACCGGGATTTGAATCCCTATCTCGCTGTTACTTGCAACCCAATCTATTTCGAGAGCGACATCTTAGAACATGTGGCCACCAAAGCGGGTCTAAATGGTAGATAACTTCCCTGGCTCTCACCGTGTGTTTTATAATGGCTTTCCTTGAAAACGCTCACTTTAACCTTCCTCCAACTATGGTTTCCTACTCTCGCTCCTTGCAAATGTGGGTACACTTCCTTTATATTCAACCTTCATCCCTGATTCAATTTACATAATTAATACATAAGCATAAAACCCAAATGGGTAGTAAGACGCGGTGCTAAATAAATAATAATAAATTAGAAATGTTTCGAACTAAAACATTTTCAGGATATTTGGTGGTTATTCCGTCTGACGGTAACCTCTACCGTCACCAGGGGTACAACTTGCAAGTGTCATATGTTGTTTGCAGGCTCGCAGCGACGGTGCTGCTATCTGCAGACTGCGGGAAATCAAGATGCAAGTGAGCCAGTGGTTAAACCAGACAGGGTCCCCCATGGACAGAGATCAAGTGCACGGATTGGTCACGGAGGTGACGGCTTTGAGCACCAAGCTGCTAGGAGACGCACAGTTCAAGGTGCAAAGGACCCATACCATTCTAAGTTGTCAAGTTATATTTAAAAAATCTGTTAGTAAAGATAAGCCAAGATTGTGTGTATCTGAATGTATGATGAAGGAAGGATTTAGAGGAAATGTAACCACATTTGCATGAAGGATAAACCCCCTTCAGTATACTCGGCTGGGATACGAACCCTAACCTCCCTGTCATCAGCAATCCAGTCTATTGAGAGAGTGACACTTAAGTCAATTTGACTATAATAAAAGTAATTATTATTTTTTTAAATTGAAGTTGATGACATTGTCAAATATTTATATTACTTTATTTGTTCTGAAGTCTTCCGAGACCAGTTGTTTGGATGAAGGGAAACTAATATTGCCAGGCTTGATCCAAGTTGGGGAAATAATAACTTCAGAACCAGCTGCGGTGGCCGCATGGTCTAAAGCGTCAAACTTGCATTTGACTGGACATGCTAATGACGAGGCGACCAGGGTTCGAACCCCGGTCGAGTGTACTGAGGGTGGGTTTTTCCTAAATGGTTTTTCACTCTCCCTTTAATGTGGGTACACTTCCTTCAAAATTCAGAATTCTTCATCCCTAACTCATTAGTGTAAATAGTACACATGTGAATAGCATAAACAGGGAGCAAGACGCTGTGCAAAAAAAAAAAAAAAAAAAACAGCCATCATCTGCGGTGCGCAAGGAAACAAATTGTGTGGACAATAATCTGAGGTCAATTTATAGATTTTACTGTTAATTCCACTCAGAACACTAATCTCTAGTGCTTGGTTGGTGTAAACTCGTTGTTTGGACCAACCGATAGGGATGGACAAGTCCTGTGTTTCATCGCGCGCATCCCAGACGGTGGCTGTTGTGACTACAGCAGAAACGTCACAAGTTATTACTACAGCAGAAACATAACAAGTTATTACTACAGCAGAAACGTCACAAGTTATTACTACAGCAGAAACATAACAAGTTATTACTACAGCAGAAACGCCACAAGTTATTACTACAGTAGAAACATAACAAGTTATTACTCCCTCAATCCCGAAAACATTAGTTTTAATTTATTTCTTGTAGTTCCACCAAATCCTCGGTAGAACTTGACGTGCGTGGTTTATGTCCCTTCCAGGGTACAAAGAGGAGTGAGGTGCTTCAGATCTCCGAGGCGCTCCTGTACAAACTGAAGACCTCACTGGGGCAAGCCCCCAGACAAATTGATAATGCGTGAGTAGAGACGACAATAGAAGTGGTGGGGGCCCCACGCAAGAGGCACCTGGGAGAGATGGCGGGCCGATCCATAAAGATTGTTTCATACGGATGTGCCAAGTACAATTTTAAAATTATTAACAAAGACAAATCATTCATCATGCACTGTTTCCAGCTTGTGGCCGGGTCAGTTTAGTAAAATGCCTCCATCTTCCTCTATCCTTCCACCATTCTTCCTCCTGCACTCTTGTTCATTACTCTTCCAATCAACTATATGAAATATTCTCAAAGGTAAATCAAACTTCCAGTATTTTTTATTGTTTTATTTTTTTTCTTCAAAACAACTGAAAATGTTTCATAAACCTGTGAAGTAGCGAGTAGAAACCTGGTGGAGAACCACTGAACTATAATATTTAATTGTTCCAGATTGTTTCTCCAAAAAGAAGAAGAAGAAGAAAATTACTTCAACTCCTTCAATGACTACCATGGAAACTCGGAGTCGAGCCCCAGTTCTGACTGCGACAGTCGAAACGACTGCACTTACGAATCAACCATCGAGCCAAGCAGACAGGAGGACCCAGCATTCACTGCCAATCAACAAATCAACACATCACAAGTCTGTTCAATTAGTAACCTACCTATAAACACAAGCATGAGACAACTGACAGAAACACCGCTCTACTCCTCACAAGTCACGCCATCATTTGAAAAAAGGGAAATGGAACTTTCTGGACAGGAAGAGGGTCCGTTTGGAATGGTCTGGTCACAAGAACTGGCAAGGAACTTTAACAAGTTGCACGTGTCAACTTCTGTGTCAGTTGATACTCTGTTACCGCCTGGCTCTGAACATATCAACCAACAGGTGAAGTCTGTCGTATCTGAAACTTTGTTACCACCTGGCTCTGATCATATCAACCAACAGGTGAAGTCTGTCATATCTGAAACTTTGTTACCGCCTGGCTCCAAACGTATCAACCAACATGTGAAGTCTGTCGTATCTGAAACTTTGTTACCACCTGGCTCTGATCATATCAACCAACAGGTGAAGTCTGTCGTATCTGAAACTTTGTTACCGCCTGGCTCCAAACGTATCAACCAACATGTGAAGTCTGTCATATCTGAAACTCTGTTACCACCTGGCTCTGATCATATCAACCAACAGGTGAAGTCTGTCGTATCTGAAACTTTGTTACCACCTGGCTCTGATCATATCAACCAACAGGTGAAGTCTGTCATATCTGAAACTTTGTTACCGCCTGGCTCCAAACGTATCAACCAACATGTGAAGTCTGTCGTATCTGAAACTTTGTTACCACCTGGCTCTGATCATATCAACCAACATGTGAAGTCTGTCGTATCTGAAACTTTGTTACCGCCTGGCTCCAAACGTATCAACCAACATGTGAAGTCTGTCATATCTGAAACTCTGTTACCACCTGGCTCTGAACATATCAACCAACAGGTGAAGTCTGTCGTATCTGAAACTCTGTTACCACCTGGCTCTGAACATATCAACCAACAGGTGAAGTCTGTCGTATCTGAAACTCTGTTACCACCTGGCTCTGAACATATCAACCAACAGGTGAAGTCTGTCGTATCTGAAACTTTGTTACCAGAAACCTACAAGCAAGTAAATCAATCAAGCAAGCAGGCATCAGCTAAACCAAAAGATTATGATGACTCAACAAAAGTGAAATGCACCATAGGAATTCTCGATCAACCGATATCTCCCCTGGCTGTCAGAGAACAGAATGTTGATCCACAGCAACAATCTGTTGACTTGTTAAACAACTTACATCCGACAGTGGGCAGCAGAGCCAAGATAATGAACAGAACTAGAGCAAGAAGAAGCCTAAAGAGTAGTAACACGTCAAAGAGTAAAGGGTCAAGCAACAAAAAATGGAAAAGTCAAAATGCTCCAACAAAAATGCAAGTTTATACAAATGTTGAGGAGAGCAGTAAACAGGACTACCAACATTTAGAGCCTAGCACCAAAACAGAACAAGTGTATAGAAGGAAACATTCTGAGGAAGACTTGTCCATCGTTTGGGAAGATCCAAAGATGGGAGTCAATCCAGACTTCCCGCAACAAAGCCAGCCGGCGATGGTGTATTCGAAATATAAAAGTTTAAACAACTTCCCCGACCATCCAAATCCTCGGCAACAAATTAGTCCCGAAATGTTACGGCCGGTAGAGGACAAATCATTCTGCTCTCGACAGAAAACCCAGATCCAAAACATGACGGAAACTTGGATGGCTCTGAGAGATGAGTCATCACAAAGTTATTCGAATTCACGAAGGCAACAAGATAAGTTGCAAAATAAACAACCAGGTCATTCAGTTTTGGAAAATGAATCACAAAGAAGGTCAGGCAATCAAAAAGAGAAAATTCATCCTCGAAAGTTATCAAATTTTGATTTACAAAGTCAACTAGAGGCGACAGAGAGACAACCAGAACAAATGGAACTCGATCCTCAGCAATGTATTGTGACGCAACCTTGGTCAGACATGAGTCTAGAGTTGTCCGAGACTTCTCCGAACACCATGAAATATCAGCTAAAAGAAACGATGCCAGTCTCCTGTCTGGAACAAGAGGGCTGGTCCCTGGATAGTGCAACATCTCAGCAACAGAACCAATCTTCTCATGTGATATCCAAGCCGAGGGTGTGTTTGCCAGAAGGGTCGGTTCCAATCAGTCTCCTGGCGTCCGTGATAAAAGGTGTCATCCGTGTGACAAACCCAGAGGACTACAGACACAGCCTGGACAAGCTGCCTGAGGGGTTCTGGGACAATGATGATGTGATGATACCATGGCCTGAAGAGCACCAAACATATACAAACATTGACAAGCAATAACTTACCTCCGTCAATGAGTCGCCAACTTATTTTCTAGTGTTTGGTGGAACTCTCTAAATAAAATTTAATTTAATTTTGATTAAAAAATAAGAGATTTAAAATATAATCAAAGAAAATCTGGTTCCACTTTAAGTTTGAATTCACAAGTTATCAATATTCAAACAAAAGATTGGTCAAATCCACTATTTTACAAATCCGAATCTCGAAAAAATTGACGAATAAAAGAGTAAATAAATACACAATAGAATAATATAAAATAGAAACTAAATGTTAAACACTCATTCAGTTAAGTGTTAAATTAATGGTCTGGGTCTGGTTGTTAAGTTTGTTCTATAATTATCTTAGAGATGAGCCACTAATAAAACATATTTAGAATTTAAAATCAGAAAAAAAAAAATTGAATTCATATCCCTATGCACCGCGTCTTAATACTCGTTTGGGTTAGACGCTTATGTCTAATTAAACTAATGGTGAAAGGTTATATTTAGAGAAAGTGTACCACCATTTGCATGGAGGAACAGTGGGAAATCATTTTGTAAAAACTACTCTTAGTATACCGACCGAGATTCGAACCTCGATCTCCCCGTCATCAGCAGTCTAGTCTACTGCAAGAGTAGCACGTTAGACCATGCAACCACCAAAGTGGGTCGAATATCCCTGAGGGTTTGGGGGTTTCAGAGATTCAAGGATCTCATCCCTTTAATTAGTCCAATTTCGGATTTTATTTTTTAGCAAAGTTTGTTCAGAGGATATTAAAATCCGGGTCTTAACAAAAATTGTATCTTTAAAAGTTTGTGTATTGTTTATTAGAAAATGTGTGTAGTACAAGGATTTGATCTCAAAACCATCAGATAAACCCACCACTCAAGCCACCCAGTCATGTGACTGTGTTGGAACTGCGTAGCCCAAGGTCTAGGAATCAATTCCCTGCAAGGTGTATGAATACATCCAAGGAAAGGGCCTCCCTCGTTCGTCCAATGAAAAACATACATTTTATGATAACAAGATTATTAAAATATTATTTTAATGTAAACTATGTAAGACGATATATATATATGACAATTTGTTATAACATTAAGAAGTAGGTATAAAGTTTATATAGAACAATATTACAATGAATAAATGGTCAAAGTTATTTAGAATTACGGATAATAGGCCTAATTACTCACTAGACAAAATTCATGGCAAGAAACTCAAAATGTGCTTCGTTTTGAATAAATAAACAATGTGATAAAGAGTGACATGTTTTAAACATTATAAACAAATTAGAACAAGATTATAATCTACTAAGGCCAGGTTTATATTCATGAATCGCTAATAGCGAATAGTATGCAATATACAATTCACAAGAAAAATACAACAGTTTATAAATAAACGTATCGACCAAAGTCTTACTAAAACCGATTGTCTTTTATTAATAGAAATTGGCCTAACCTCTTTGATCAACTAGCTAGGCGTTTTAAAAATACTCCTTTTAAGGGTTCACTTGCTAAACAACGTTCAATAAAGAATATCTCATCTTGAAATTAGCCTAATTTAATATTATGGTGGACCTATTTCTCAATAACAGAATCACCCGCCTCGGTGGCGTAGTTAGCTAACATGCCAGTCGTGTTGAGCTCGACTGCCGAGGACGGGGAGATCGAGGTTCGAATCTCGGTCGGGTGAACTGAGGGTGGTTTTTCCTAAATGGTTTTCCACTCTCCCTCCACGCAAATGTGGGTTCACTTCCTCTAAATTCAACCTTCCCAATTCCTAACCCATTAGTGTAATTAGTACTTAAGCGTATAACCCGAACGGGTAGTAAGACGCGGTGCTAAGTATTATTATTATTATTATTATTATTATTATTATTATTATTATTAATAACAGAATCAAGAATGTAATATTTCACCTTTATTTTAAATCATATTTACAATCAGTGTTTTTGACACTAAAACAAAGAAAATCCATTAATAACGAACAAGTATGGCCACCACAAGACATTTTCAAACATAAAGAGAAGATATTTTCCATTTACTGTTTCTACTGGTGTTTAAATTGACTAGAGAATCTCCTCGCATTCTCATTTGCTGATACGTTTAAGTCCAAGGGTCGTCTATGCTCAACTACATGGATAACACACACAAAATTAAAGTTTTTCATTATTATTTTTTTTACCATTTATTTGAGGTACCGGTATTTAATGTGCACTTTCTAAACCGAGTGATCATATCAGCGCACAAAAATATCTGAGAGTGAAAGGGCCTACGGATTTTCTTCGGAAAGGTATTTACCTAGAGAGTTCTTTTACATGTCACAATCGACATGGGACCAACAGTTTACTTCCCCTCCGAAGAAAATTGTGCTATGAATTTTCATTGTTTAAGAAAAATCCAATGACTTTAACTGGGTTTGAACCCCCGAATATAAGATCCTGAGGCGAGCACTTTATCCTAAGACTACCAATGTCGACAAAGTTAAAGTAAACTCAACCTTACAACGTGTTCACTATTCACTATTAGCTATGTATGAATATAAATCCAGCTTAGAATAACAATTTGTAATTAAACCAGCAGCAAATATTACAATGTACCACAGATGTATCTTATTGAAAACAAATATATCATGTAGAGTGTACAAAGCTTCGAAAACTTCAACTACTTTTTGAATATATGTTAGCTTCAATTTTGATTCAAAAATAAAATTCTGGATTTGATAATTTACAAAGCTTTGCCAAAAAATATCAAAAGTTAAAACATACATTTAAAAAAAAATATATCATTTTATGTAATTATTTCCATCACAAATTATGCTTGCATAAAAAAAATCTAAAATAATTAAATTACATTTTGTGAGAGTAACTTAATTTATAATTTTAAGAAGAAATATATTGCATATGTTTGAAATATAACATACATACAGAAATACATACCTAATCACATCGTTCCCTTAAAGGGTAGGCAAGAAAGTGTGCATATAGTTCAAAAAACATCAACTCCGTACTTAATCCATCCTCACTAACTTCCATATCCTTGCATACTCCCTTCACTTCAACAACAAATATAACATTTTGTAAATTATTATATTTAATACCTAAATTTATATAGTTGTGCAAAGTATGATATTTATATCCAACAATTAACTTTTTTTTCTGGGAATATCTCATAATATTTTATTTGACTTTGAATTGATATTGTGTATATTTATACAAATGCAAACAATATATATAATTTGCAAAAATATCCAACATATTTATTCCAAGTTTGATGGTTCTATTAAACCTCCCAGCATGCAATTGAACTATTGCTAATTTTTGTCGTGTAATCCACACAACAGCACAGACAAAAATGGAACACAAATATTTATTTCAGCCTTTAACAATTTTAATGACAAAGCCAAACATTTTTTTCAGAGTGAAGTTGAAAGTGACGAATATTTGAAGTGTAGTCAAAGTTTAAACACCCCTGATGTAACTCTTAGATGTGTCCATATTTATTTATTTTAGACTAAAATTATTTTAAAAAGTGGTCTAGAACCAACTGTATCTACTGGGCTGTAATATTTGAAAAATATGGGTTTTTGACTTTTAGTTTAATATTAGTTCTTGTAGTATGGTATTGTAGTTAGGCCTTTTTATATAGAAATAACACCAAAATGTTATACTATATGAATAAAATGAAGAGTTTGTCTTCATGAGAACTGTGAGATATTTACCTCACACAGAGATCTGACATTTTAAAACTAGTAGCCCCTGTGTGCAAACCATGCCCTAGAAGACCAGAATTTAAAAATTCTTATTAGATTTCTTGAAATTGATTAAAACATGGGTCAGAGGAAATAAAATAGATTTTTTTTACTGTTTGTTTGAAGCAAAGAAAAATGTTGCCAGGGTAACCATGCAATCCATAGTGTATGTACCACAGGCAAGGCCAGATATTTCTGTTAGTAATTAATATTCTAAGTCATTTTTTTATCAATCTGCGACCAAGATTTTTTTTTTTAATTCATCCATTTGAATTTGAACTCAATAAAAAATACTTAACATTGTATCACAATAAATACAGTCCAGTTTACATAGGCAGAATATAAGTGAAGTTATCTTTGTACCAAGATAACCGTGTAAACAACAAATTCGTAACGAGTGGTTACTGTCAGGGATACAATAAAAAGAGAAAACATTTACCTTAAGTAATAATTTATAAAATAGACCATAAAAGCTTAAGGAGACATTTTGATTAAGTTTCATGGAAAAACACTTACACACTAAGAGAATCTCTTTAAGGAAAAACCTCTTTTCGTTTTTTAAGGTATTTTGTTAAATTTGTAAGCAGGTAGAGGAAAGAAGGTGGATATAAACATATAAAAGCGCCTAAACAATATGGATTATTTTAGGAAGTTGTGTTCCACGTTTCACACTCCCTCCTGATGAGTTCTGATAGAATGAAACCTAGGTCGGGGGAATGGGCGGTATATACAGATTTTCTTCAAGCAGCTACCATTTTCTCTTTGTCCAGTGGCAGCAATGTAAAGTGTGAACTGTGTTCTTCCCATTGTAAAAACCATATTGTGTTTGTCCCCTTATATAAGTTTGTATTTACCTTTCCTGAACTGCCTTCTATTTAATAATATATATTTATTGAATACAAACTCGGCTTGACTTGAATTGATAGTTGGGGGCTTTCCGAGAACCTTTCTTGAAACGGGATGAAAACATTTGAACTCGCAGGTCTATAATAATCCTCCTGAACTGTTCGACAGACTCTCACTAAACGAGTGAAACATTGGTAGTTATGTTGGTACTGAAGTCTGGGTGCAACACGAGACTGACTAGAGGAGCATAAACAAAACATTCGGACTTCCGAGATCCTAGCAGGCAAGACAATCAGGAGTCATAGCGGCTAGCAACCATGGGGCCCATGTTGGTGTGTATGAGGTCGAGATATGTAGCCTCTCCAACCAGTGGACCAACATAAACAACCACACAATCCCTGGGAACAACATGATACGGTCACCAGTGGAGCCAACATAAACAAACCACACATCCCGAGGATACACAGAACCATCACAATGGAGCCCAACATAAGACAAACCACACATCCCTGGGAACAAAAGATACCTCTCACAAGTGGAGCCAACATAAACAAACCACACATCCCTGGGAACAACATGATACCATCACCAGTGGAGCCAACATAAACAAACCACACATCCCTGGGAACAACAAGATACCATCACCAGTGGAGCCAACATAAACAAACCACACATCCCTGGGAACAACACGATACCATCACAAGTGGAGCCAACATAAACAAACCACACATCCCTGGGAACAACATGATACCATCACCAGTGGAGCCAACATAAACAAAACACATGTTCCTTGGAAAACAAGATACATTGCAGCACTCGCCAATACAACAAATAACTCTCCATCGACATCAAACTAAGTGGGAAGTTTAACATTTTATGGCATTTAAAATAAAACATTTGCAGTAGACATAGGTTTTCCTTGAAGAGTTGAGGGGAAAAGCAGAATTATTTTTCCATCTTCCCCCTTAGTCACTAAAATGGGATAAAATGGACCTCCCCTCTCCAAATAATTTTAAGTTCACTTTCTTATTAAATTTGGAAAAATCAAGTTGAGAAATACTGATAGAATGAACTGCTATCAGCTCCATTTTACCCGTCAATATGTTTTAAAACAACTCGATGGAGTTAGCCCGCAAGCCAGCCATACCGACCAAGCGGCCGCCGCCGTTAGTGATAATAGTGCCAACATTTGCAGAGAGAGGGTGTCATGTGGTCAGCACAACGAGCCCTCTGGCCATTAATCTAGTTTTCTAAACCGGAGCCGCTACTTATTTATTAAGTAACTCCTCATGTGTCCTCTCGAGGCTGAGTTTGACCTCGTTACAAACCCACTGCTTCACAAATAAATTCTGGAAACACCAGGGATCAAACCCGGGACCTGTATCCAGGAACTCGGGGGACATATAAATGAGAATTTAATTCCTGAGAGGGTTTAGATTGATGTGAATGTAAAGTTGTGTGCACTAATGGCGAGCAATTCTACACAAATATAAAGTTACAAATTATGACATAATGAGACCATTGGAAAGAGATTTCAAAATATAGACAATGTTAACTTACATTTAAATAGATAGGATATTAAATGGGAAGTTGAGATTTTTATTAATATTTAGTTACATTTATGTCACTTTCAAAAAGTGAAATCACGACACAACACCTGGAATGTAGTTAAAACTAATATGTCTTATTAAAGTTTGTAACATATTTTAAAACGCAATAGAAATTGTGTTTTAATCATTTAGGTGAAAAATATGCCTAACATTAAGGAACTTATTTTATTGCAATATTAAAATCTAAAACTTAACGACTAACTAACTAGGCAAACATTATTATAGATTTGTTAAAAGACAGGCTTTGTCAAACAAATGTTAGTATTTGTGTGGAAATGTTGAGACTACTGTCCACACAAAGGACAGACCAATAGAGAGGGGACTAATGTCTGTTCTAAGAACCGACCAATAGGGAAGTGATTACTAGCGCCTCCAAGAACCGACCAATACTGTGTTCACCTGGTTTAACCTCCCCTTGCAAACTATGCTAGCAGGTAACAAGCCAACTTCTTTGAGTTAAATGGACCTTTTAAACGTCAAATATGTGTTTGGTTAGGAATATAATGTTATTAGGAAAAGTATATTATTATTATTATTAGCACCAGGTCTTACTACCCGTTCGGGTTATACGCACTTACGATAATGTGTAATGGTAGAGTGATTGTGAGATGAAATGGAGGACCTACAGTTTAACATGGGATCCGAACCACGGTGGAGGCCTGGCATTTCACACATTCACAAGTTGTGATTAATACACGTCTTGTCAGAGGTGAAGGAAGGGTTTGGCAATCAGATAAATCTGTGCCGGGACCGAGGATTGAACCCCGGACCCCCAGCACAGAAGTCTGACACCTTACCCCTAGACGGGAAAAGTAAAGTATTGAGTAAATATACCTTAGAAAATTACAATTAAAAACATAAAGGTTAGAATTAGGGGAGAGAGCCAGCACTCATCTTAGTGATACTAGAGTATGGTTTTATCTAAATAATTTATAATCTCATATCACGAAGTTAAGTGCTTGCTATCCCTCATCATTTAAACCATACTCTATTCCGATTAAAAACAAAAAAACTTTGATAATTGACTCAAATTCAATCAGGCAATTGCTTTAATTTAACAGTCGATGTTTAGTATTTTAAGATAGCTTATTGGATAGGTTATTTTTTCTTTCTAAAATGTAAATATGTATATTTATAAATAATAAGTTATACTATTTAACCAACCTCCTATCCTAATCATTAGTTAATCCTAACTTTGGCAAGTCCACTCCGTGGAAACGGCCGTCAAGTCTTGCTTACTTTTGAACAAATCAGAATATTTTCATGAACAAGACTGTACCAATTCAAGGTCCAACAACTCAAAGCCTGTCTTCAACAACAACAAACTTTGGTGGATCTAGCGGTCAGTGTCTGCAGACCATCTTTGACAGTGCAGACACTGGTGAGTAAAACAGACTTTGTAAGTCCATGGTCCGTAAGAAATCGATGCAACAGAAACAGAATGCTCTGTCTACAGAGTCCTGATCATTATCCTTATCCGTATCCGTAAAAGTTGGTTAACTTTACGTTTCTAAGGACTAGTTTATCAAAATAATAGCACCAACAGCAGCGAAAGGATCTGTTGCTAGCCACAACTTTGAGAGTTTAAAGCATGCTATAATATATTTATTGTGATTGTACTTAACCTACATTTCAAGAATATCCTGGAAGTTTTATCAAAAAGTTATTTTGGATTCCTTTATTGATCAGGACTGCTTGGCGGTTGCTCCTTGCTGAGGAAGATTTTCTTTCCAAGAGTTTTATTGGACAAAGTTTTTGACTATCTCATTGGTTGTCATGGTCACGTGATTAAGGGTACGGATGGTGTGGAATTTCTACGAACCACAAACTTAGGAATTTGGAATCTGTAGATAGGGATGTAGGTTCTAAAAGTACGGATAACTTGGCCTTTTAGGCCTCTCAGTAAACAGTTATTAATAAAATATGAATCATATTATGTGTATCAAATTCCGATGTTCCCAAAATTGTTTCAAGTTGATCAAAATAAAAAGTTTTTTTTTGTAGTACAGGCATACCCCACTTTATGACAATTCGCTCAATGACGGTTTTAAATTGTGACTATACCCCATGTATTTGACGGCTGCCTGGCTGACGGAACGCTGCCAGCTTCCTGCTGGACTCAGTTTGTTTACAAACACAGTACGTGTTGCTTCTTTGTGAATTATAAACTGTTTATAGCTGTTTATATTTTTTACCAACTTCAGTGATTGAATGGTCTTAGGCGTCATTCTAGCAGTAGACTGGACTGCCCATGATTGGGAGATCAGGGTTAAAATCCCAGTTGGGTGTAACAAAGGTGGTTTTTCAAACCTCTTTCTCCAAACAAATGTGGGTACACTTCCTCTAAATTCAACCTTCCTAATTTCTAGCACATTAGCATAATTAGTAATTATGGGTATAGCCTGAGCGGGTAGTAATACGCGGTGCTAATAAACCTTTGTTTTAATTTCAAATGCTTTATTTACGTCAGTTACGAACATATATGATGATTTCAGTACAATATAAGCCCAATCAAATGATTTTTAAAAAAAGGCAATGATTCGCTTTACGACAAGTCTGGAGCCTAACATATCATAATAGTGGGGTGCACCTGTAACACACTCGAATAATGGCACTGTCCCTCCGTAGTGCGATCATCTTAGTCGAGTTTACTCCAGATCAAATGTTGGTGTCGATGATATAAGAACTTGTCTCTTTGGCATAGGATGAATACATTTGATGAAATAATGAAAGTGAAAGAATGAGTGAATATTATTTTCAATGAGTGAAATGATAAATTACATATAAGAACAACACTCGGACATTTGGTTTTAGTACCTGAATGACACCCCGAGGGGGCTAATTTACCTGTCATAGGCTCGGATATGAAATATATCCCTGGATTTTATGAAGTTACTGTAAATATTTCTGTACAATATTATAATTAATATATTAGCATTTTCAAACACAATGTATTGTTATATAGTGATAAGAGGTATCAATATTTGTGGAGTCAGGTTTACCACCGCTGACAACAATCGTCTTCCTCGTCTCGAGCGTGTCCACAGCGCAAAGTTACCGAGGACTAGAAGCTGAACTTCCCCCTAACTTTGAAAAAGCCGAGAGCGTTGCGATTGTGTATGAGAGAACTGAGTCCTATGTAGTTGTCCAGCGTGATGGATCTATGCTCTATGCGACAGTTGGCAGTCGTCCCCTGGGACTTCTCGACAGCCAACACCAAGTTGCGGCCCAACTCCTCCACGTCAAAGAGGTCGTTACCATCACTGCTCGGCTCTGCGGGGGATGGAAAAGCGACACAGGGTTGAATTGATATATCTTTCCCCGCAGCCCTTATAGTATTTAGATTAACCTTTTATGTAACTTATATTCAGATCATGTATCCTCATATTTTGTTATTCTTTCTATAGTAACTTCAAAATTCATAAATATGTAATTTTTTATAGTTATCTTTCACTTCCGTGTTGAACACCTGCATCAAGAAGTGGATGAAGACTCCACAACTTTGGGTGTTTCCCGTGTTTCAATAATTACTGGTTGGTTGAGGAAAAGAAAGGGAGCTAGTTTTGTTGCTCTAAAAATGTAAAAAACAGCGACTACACAGACACGGCATGCCAATTCTTAGCACCGTGGCTCAATTGATGCATCGCCATAAAGTTAAAAGAGGTTAGACCTATGTTTCGCTTCCTTGAGAAACTAAAATAAAGTATAAATCTTATATAAACAAGTTGCTTTGGAAATATAAAAATGATAAAGTTTGTAGTAATAATTAGTAGAACCGCCTAGAGAAAATGTATTCTCAAGTGATCCATTGTCTCGATGAAAATAAAACAAGTGAAGTGAAATTTGTAATTGTGTGGTGAGACAATTATATCAACAACATAACTAATTACCTACGTAAGAAAACGCAAGAGTAAAAAAACTAGTCAAGGTGGATTATGAAAACCTCTTATAGTGATTATTACGCTTACCTCCATTACAAGATAAATTTAGGACTAGTCGACATCAAATAAAATACAAAGAAGTGAATTGATTCAGGGTCAAAGATGGTTAACTTTCCATCTTTTTTGCGTTGACCAATGAGAGAAGAGAATACAAACCACTGCGCTGTTTGATGAAAACTAAGCTGTCGTGCACTGATTTCAACTTCCAACCAATATTTTTAAATGTGACATGAAATATATCGTGGATACAAGATAGGAATCTGATTTGCTTGACAGGAGATTTGTTAGAGTGAAATAATATGGTGTGCAGAGCATCTTCCTGTCCATTCGGGCCAGTTGTAGTTTTAAACCTATTAAGTAAGGACAGCAAAGGTGTAATTTAGAGGAAATGAACTCACATTTGTGTGGAAAACCAATAAGGAAAAACTGCCCTCAGTACACCCAACCAGTATTCAAACCCTGATCTCCCCGTCATGGCAGTCCGGACTGTTGTGAGATTTACACCTTGGACCAGAGAAGAGGGTGTCAAATGTTTGTGAACCTACCTTTACACCAGAGAAGAGGATGTGAAATGTTTGTGAACCTACCTTTATACCAGAGAAGAGGGTGTGAAATGATTGTGAACCTACCTTTACACCAGAGAAGAGGATGCGAAATGATTGTGAACCTACCTTTACACCAGAGAAGAGGATGAGAAATGATTGTGAACCTACCTTTATACCAGAGAAGAGGATGTGAAATGTGTGTGAACCTACCTTTACACCAGAGAAGAGGATGTGAAATATTTGTGAACCTACCTTTATACCAGAGAAGAGGATGTGAAATGTGTATGAACCTACCTTTACACCAGAGAAGAGGATGCAAAATGATTGTGAACCTACCTTTACACCAGAGAAGAGGATGTGAAATATTTGTGAACCTACCTTTATACCAGAGAAGAGGATGTGAAATGTGTATGAACCTACCTTTACACCAGAGAAGAGGATGCAAAATGATTGTGAACCTACCTTTACACCAGAGAAGAGGATGTGAAATATTTGTGAACCTACCTTTATACCAGAGAAGAGGATGTGAAATGTGTATGAACCTACCTTTACACCAGAGAAGAGGATGCAAAATGATTGTGAACCTACCTTTACACCAGAGAAGAGGATGTGAAATATTTGTGAACCTACCTTTACACCAGAGAAGAGGATGCGAAGTGAAGGTGGTGAACGGTATCTCGCTGCTGAAAGGGTTCCACTTCTTGGTGAACGCCAGAGGCTCTCCCCTGTTCCACATGACCCGAAGTCCTCGAACGTTTCTGGACCTACACAGAGAGTTACATGACATGACAGTAGGACAGTAGGACAAAGTGTGAGTAAAATAAATGAGCATTAACACGAGAAGAACAGAAGAAAGTGTGGCCGAGAGTTCAACAGAGAGAGGTGAGCTCGTCTCAGAGCCCTGGGGGTATCCGTGGTCTAACATCACAATCACAGTTCACATTACCATTGTTCACACCATTTTGAAAAGGGCATCATTTCCCCCTTCCCATCTTACTACTTGTTAGATAGTTCTTCATATTTTCCCCGATTTCCTATACAGTAAAACCTCACTAATTCGGACTAATTGGGGCTCAGAGTTGTTTGGATTTTAAAAACATAACCTATAAGATAAGGCAAGGTATGATTAAAACATCCTGTACAAGAACAAACCACATTTATTGCTTTATTTAGAAGAGGAATTTCTTGGTTCAACCACAATCATGTCACATGTCTCACATTCATGTCACATTCCCCACTCACTCATGTCAAATGCAACACTAACAGGTTTGAAAATACAGTAGGGCCCCGTTTCCGCTGTTTCGATTATCTGCGGTTTACCACTGCCCAATTTTATTTAGTTTTAATTAAAGAAAAAAATTGTTTGTAAGTCACAATGCCTCACTCAACTTCATCTCCTCATCGTGAGCATTGTGCTATATCACCATCATCATCATATCACAAGAAGAATTGAGCATAGTAAGTACACTGCAGTGTACAGTACACGTTGTTTTTATTATGTACTTTATTTATCGTTGGTAATTTCTTACTGTGAATAATTTATAAATTAAACTTTACCATATTTATGTATGTCACATGACTACCACATTATATAATAGTTCGGTATTATCCTCGGTTCCACGTCACCGCGGTAGATCTAGGAACGTGTTACCCGCGGATATGGGGGCCCTACTGTATGCGTCACACTTCCGTAACCCATATTTTCTATCAGTGTTTATTAATGTATTATTTTAGGCAAAGAGTTGTCCAGTTTAGTAGGGTTCAGATTAATGAAGTTCTACTGTATTTCAAAATATAGATAAAATGCTCTATTGATCTAAGCATTGCTACTAACAAACAGTAAAATAATAACTGTTCACCCGCATTGTTGTTTACATGGTCTAATGCGTCACCCTCGTATCGGACTGGTGATGGAGGGGATTGGAGGTTCGAATCCTGGTCAGGTGTGCTGAGGTTTATTTTTACCTAACGACAACGAGATAAATGTCAACCATCTCAAATAAAATACACATATCTCTATAAGGAAACCTCTGTTCACTTTATGAGGGTATTATATTTGGAAGAAGGAACAGGAAAAATGGATTGAAACATAAAAAAGGAACACAACATGGCTTTTACAATGAAAGGAAGAACACAGTTCACACTTTACACTGCTACCACTGGACAAAGAGGTAATGGTTGCCTCTTAAAGGAAATATATCGTTACCGCCCAATCTCCCGACCTAGGTTTCATTCTATCGGAACTCATCAGGGAGGAGTGTGAAACACAACTTCCTAAAAGAGGAAACCTTTGTCCTGTGTTTGTCCTTTATGTTATAACTTTTACATGTTCCTATATATGTGTCCCATCATTCTTTACAATTTTCCATTTTCTCTCTTTAGTGTTTTTTGGTTTCCTCTTTTAGGAAGTTGCATTGTGCGTTTTACACTCCCTACTATGAGTTAAGCTAGAATGAAACCTAGGTCAAGGGGTTGGGTGGTAGCAATTTATTTCCTTCAAGAAGCAGCCATTACCTCTTTGTCCAGTGGTAGCAGTGTAATGTGTGAACTGTGTTCTTCTTTTCATTGTAAAAGCCAAATTTTGTTCGTCCTCTTTTATATATTTCAATCCATCTTGCCTTTATCTTCTTGC
Source organism: Timema podura (assembly GCA_033556935.1). Lineage (NCBI taxonomy): Eukaryota > Metazoa > Arthropoda > Insecta > Phasmatodea > Timematidae > Timema > Timema podura. The sequence goes on from JAVRXN010000011.1 coordinate 88,266,918, forward strand.
ATTTATATTAAATAAGTTTATAAGACAAATCCCTTCTAATTCTTCAATTCCATTCACAGTGAACTTGTATATTCTGAGTAGACCTCAAAACTCGTCTACAGGTCAGACAAAGTTTACAAATATGTACAGAAATAATATAATAAAGTGAATCCAAACTACACCAAACAAAAGTTTTAGGAATCTAAAACAAACTACACCTAACAAAAGTGATAAGAATCTAAAACAAACTACACCAAACAAAAGTGATAAGAATCTAAAACAAACTACACCAAACAAAAGTGATAAGAATCTAAAACAAACTACACCAAACAAAAGTGATAAGAATCTAAAACAAACTACACCAAACAAAAGTGATAAGAATCTAAAACAAACTACACCAAACAAAAGTGATAAGAATCTAAAACAAACTACACCAAACAAAAGTGATAAGAATCTAAAACAAACTACACCAAACAAAAGTGATAAGAATCTAAAACAAACTACACCAAACAAAAGTGATAAGAATCTAAAACAAACTACACCAAACAAAAGTGATAAGAATCTAAAACAAACTACACCAAACAAAAGTGTCTAAAACAAACTACACCAAACAAAAGTTTTGGGAATCTAAAACAAACTACACCTAACAAAAGTGATAAGAATCTAAAACAAACTACACCAAACAAAAGTGATAAGAATCTAAAACAAACTACACCAAACAAAAGTGATAAGAATCTAAAACAAACTACACCAAATAAAAGTGATAAGAATCTAAAACAAACTACACCAAACAAAAGTGATAAGAATCTAAAACAAACTACACCAAACAAAAGTGATAAGAATCTAAAACAAACTACACCAAACAAAAGTGATAAGAATCTAAAACAAACTACACCAAACAAAAGTGATAAGAATCTAAAACAAACTACACCAAACAAAAGTTTTGGGAATCTAAAACAAACTATACCAAACAAAAGTTATAAGAATCTAAAACAAACTACACCAAACAAAAGTGATAAGAATCTAAAACAAACTACACCAAACAAAAGTGATAAGAATCTAAAACAAACTACACCAAACAAAAGTGATAAGAATCTAAAACAAACTACACCAAACAAAAGTTTTGGGAATATAAAACAAACTACACCTAACAAAAGTGATAAGAATCTAAAACAAACCAAACTCTAAAAACAAATATCAAGAAGTGAACAAAAGGAATCAACTAAAAGAAGTGTCTGATATGGATAGTGGGTAGTTATGACAGAAGTACCTTGGTTCGAAACTAATGAAGTCGAAAGCGGAGGTGGCACAGAAATTTCTGTTGGCTGCGTCAGAATGGGCCCAGCGCTGTTGTAGAGGCCTCAACAGGCAACCTTTGACGACCGTCACCACGCCCGTTGTTATCCCGTTCAACCTTCTACAACAACCGACATCTATAGGGGGGGACAACTTGACAAGCTCCTCGTGGGGCCACTCGGAGGGAATCTACAACTTAGAGTGGTAACAAATGTGTAGCCAGGAGAGTTGGGTGTGCGATACAAAGGTACGAATAAGTACAGGAATGTTTTTATTTGAAAAATATTCCAAAGTTTGAGTTTGTTAAAGCAAGTGTATGCACTGCTTTATTTATTTATTTTAGTAAAGTGTACATGGTACATTCATTATTTAATCAAGAGAACTGACTCTGAATTAAAATTCAATCTTGGTGCTTGGCACCCAATTTTTAGAAAGGGTCTTAGAGTAAAGAATACCTGGTGTCTTTATCTCCGGGTCTAAACCTCCGTGAGAGCGTGTGAGTGTTATCTAAACATCCTCCAGGACTCCAAGGGTCTTCCCTCAGTGTCCTGCTTGGATACTTTAATAGGGAGATTAATCAAGATTACAAGGAAATCAAGATACAAACACAGAAGGGTTTCGGGTTTAGGATTTTTGGGGTTTTGGGTGTCTCGGGGCCTCGAGTCTTGGGTTTAGGGTTTTGGGTTTAGGGTCTAGAGTTTAGGGTCTAGGGTCTTGGGCCTCGGGTTTTCGGGTTACATTAAGTTACGTTACGTTAAGTTGGGCTAGGTTTTCCTCAGACTTGAAGATGGGGAAAAATCACCGAAACATGTTGTCATAGAAGAAAAACTAAAACGTATATAAAATAAGGAAAAGGGAATTAAAATAATAAACAAGAAGATATAACCTTACTATATATTATTATTACTCCTTACCAAGTAAACATGAACATTATTAGAAATAAAACAACTGTCAAAGAAATATTCAAACTTTGATTCGGCTTTGAGAATATTTAATAAATATTTGATTCGTGTTTGCCTCAAATTGAAAAATATGATTTCGCACATGTTTGCCCGGTTATAATTTGTGTATAGAAGAGCATAAACTATTGGCGTGCTAAACAAAGGGTCGTGGTTTCGTTTCCCATGTCCAGGTATTATTTTTCAAATTTATGAATATAATACATGATGCAGCTCTATCTGTAACCTAAAGATCATCTCCGTCTTCTAAGCTTCAGCAACATAGAACCCTCCCGAGTCGCCGGTGGCTGCGGATTCAATGATACCTCATAGTAGCCGATGAATTTCACATGTCCATCACAGACTCTGCCTTAAACTATGAGTGAAACATGACCATGAGCATGTAGGTGGTCTTGGATAGCTCAGGGGTAGAGAATCGGCATGCTAAGTCATGGGTCCTTGGTTCGATTCTCGTGTCCGAGTTGTAATTTTTCAAATTTACAAAAAAAGAGAGCTAGGGGACTACTGTGACAAACATTCAGGATCTGTTTATGTTACCTTTTGTAGAAAATTAAACCAAGTGTTTCTAGTGAAACAATGTTTTAATTTTTTATGTAAGAACAGAATACAATCCTCAATTCAAGTCCTCTTTCAGACCACAATAATGTGATCTTTTAAATAAACCTCTTTTAAAATAAAACTTTGCCAAGGTTCAATGCACACCTAGCTTTATTAGACTCAGCTGCACACCTAGCTTTATTATTCAGCTGCACACCTAGCTTTATTAGACTCAGCTGCACACCTAGCTTTATTAGACTCAGCTGCACACCTGGCTTTATTATTCAGCTGCACACCTAGCTTTATTAGACTCAGCTGCACACCTTGTTTTATTAGACTCAGCTGCACACCTTGTTTTATTAGACTCAGCTGCACACCTAGCTTTATTAGACTCAGCTGCACACCTAGCTTTATTAGACTCAGCTGCACACCTAGCTTTATTAGACTCAGCTGCACACCTAGCTTTATTAGACTCAGCTGCACACCTAGCTTTATTAGACCCAGCTGCACACCTAGCTTTATTAGACTCAGCTGCACACCTAGCTTTATTAGACTCAGCTGCACACCTAGCTTTATTAGACTCAGCTGCACACCTAGCTTTATTAGACTCAGCTGCACACCTAGCTTTATTAGACTCAGCTGCACACCTAGCTTTATTAGACTCAGCTGCACACCTAGCTTTATTAGACTCAGCTGCACACCTAGCTTTATTAGACTCAGCTGCACACCTAGCTTTATTAGACTCAGCTGCACACCTAGCTTTATTAGACTCAGCTCCACACCTAGCTTTATTAGACTCAGCTGCACACCTAGCTTTATTAGACCCAGCTGCACACCTAGCTTTATTAGACCCAGCTGCACACCTAGTTTTATTAGACTCAGCTGCACACCTAGCTTTATTAGACTCAGCTCCACACCTGGCTTTATTAGACTCAGCTGCACACCTAGCTTTATTAGACTCAGCTGCACACCTAACTTTATTAGACTCAGCTGCACACCTAGCTTTATTAGACTCAGCTCCACACCTAGCTTTATTAGACTCAGCTCCACACCTAGCTTTATTAGACTCAGCTCCACACCTAGCTTTATTAGACTCAGCTGCACACCTAGCTTTATTAGACTCAGCTGCACACCTAGCTTTATTAGACTCAGCTCCACACCTAGCTTTATTAGACTCAGCTGCACACCTAGCTTTATTAGACCCAGCTGCACACCTAGCTTTATTAGACTCAGCTGCACACCTAGCTTTATTAGACCCAGCTGCACACCTAGCTTTATTAGACTCAGCTGCACACCTAGCTTTATTAGACTCAGCTCCACACCTAGCTTTATTAGACTCAGCTGCACACCTAACTTTATTAGACTCAGCTGCACACCTAGCTTTATTAGACTCAGCTGCACACCTAGTTTTATTAGACTCAGCTGCACACCTAGCTTTATTAGACTCAGCTGCACACCTAGCTTTATTAGACTCAGCTCCACACCTAGCTTTATTAGACTCAGCTGCACACCTAGCTTTATTAGACCCAGCTGCACACCTAGCTTTATTAGACTCAGCTGCACACCTAACTTTATTAGACTCAGCTGCACACCTAGCTTTATTAGACTCAGCTGCACACCTAGCTTTATTAGACTCAGCTGCACACCTAGCTTTATTAGACTCAGCTGCACACCTAGCTTTATTAGACTCAGCTGCACACCTAGCTTTATTAGACTCAGCTGCACACCTAGCTTTATTAGACTCAGCTGCACACCTTGTTTTATTAGACTCAGCTCCACACCTAGCTTTATTAGACTCAGCTCCACACCTAGCTTTATTAGACTAGATGTGTAATTAAATGACACCTGTTTCGGTGATCACATGGTCTAAGGAGTCACTCTCATGTTAGATTGCTGATGACAGTGAGAACGGGGTTTAACCCCCGGTTGGGTGTACTGAGAATGGTTTTCCCTAAATGGTTTTTCACTCTCGCTTCATGCAGATGTGGGTACACTTTCTATACATTCAACCATCATCCCTAACATATTAAACGCAATTAGTACAGATGCATACAACCTGAACAGGTAGTAAGACATGGTCCTAATAAAAAATAGCAAGGCTAAAAGCCAGCAGCCTGAGATGGAATGAGAGGTCTCCAGAGAGACTTGTGACTACAGTACCCCTGGACTGAGGTCTCCAGAGAGACTTGTGACTACAGTACCCCTGGACTGAGGTCTCCAGAGAGACTTGTGACTACAGTACCCCTGGACTGAGGTCTCCAGAGAGACTTGTGACTACAGTACCCCTGGACTGAGGTCTCCAGAGAGACTTGTGACTACAGTACCCCTGGACTGAGGTCTCCAGAGAGACTTGTGACTACAGTACCCCTGGACTGAGGTCTCCAGAGAGACTTGTGACTACAGTACCCCTGGACTGAGGTCTCCAGAGAGACTTATGACTACAGTACCCCTGGACTGAGGTCTCCAGAGAGACTTGTGACTACAGTACCCCTGGAATGAGGTCTCCAGAGAGACTTGTGACTACAGTACCCCTGGACTGAGGTCTCCAGAGAGACTTGTGACTACAGTACCCCTGGAATGAGGTCTCCAGAGAGACTAGTGACTACAGTGCCCCTGGAATGAGGTCTCCAGAGAGACTTGTGACTACAGTGCCCCTGGACTGAGGTCTCCAGAGAGACTAGTGACTACAGTACCCCTGGAATGAGGTCTCCAGAGAGACTAGTGACTACAGTGCCCCTGGAATGAGGTCTCCAGAGAGACTTGTGACTACAATGCCCCTGGAATGAGGTCTCCAGAGAGACTAGTGACTACAGTGCCCCTGGAATGAGGTCTCCAGAGAGACTTGTGACTACAGTACCCCTGGACTGAGGTCTCCAGAGAGACTTGTGACTACAGTACCCCTGGACTGAGGTCTCCAGAGAGACTTGTGACTACAGTACCCCTGGACTGAGGTCTCCAGAGAGACTTGTGACTACAATGCCCCTGGAATGAGGTCTCCAGAGAGACTAGTGACTACAGTGCCCCTGGACTGAGGTCTCCAGAGAGACTTGTGACTACAGTACCCCTGGACTGAGGTCTCCAGAGAGACTTGTGACTACAATGCCCCTGGAATGAGGTCTCCAGAGAGACTAGTGACTACAGTACCCCTGGAATGAGGTCTCCAGAGAGACTAGTGACTACAATGCCCCTGGAATGAGGTCTCCAGAGAGACTAGTGACTACAGTACCCCTGGACTGAGGTCTCCAGAGAGACTTGTGACTACAATGCCCCTGGAATGAGGTCTCCAGAGAGACTAGTGACTACAGTACCCCTGGAATGAGGTCTCCAGAGAGACTAGTGACTACAATGCCCCTGGAATGAGGTCTCCAGAGAGACTAGTGACTACAGTACCCCTGGACTGAGGTCTCCAGAGAGACTTGTGACTACAATGCCCCTGGAATGAGGTCTCCAGAGAGACTAGTGACTACAGTGCCCCTGGAATGAGGTCTCCAGAGAGACTAGTGACTACAGTACCCCTGGACTGAGGTCTCCAGAGAGACTTGTGACTACAGTGCCCCTGGAATGAGGTCTCCAGAGAGACTAGTGACTACAGTACCCCTGGAATGAGGTCTCCAGAGAGACTTGTGACTACAATGCCCCTGGTGAGAGAATGTTTCACTCACGGGACGAGGGAGCCGGACGGGTAGATCAAGTCCCCGGAGACGAGCGTGTCCACCTGCGTGAGAGGAATTCTGCGATACTCAAGCTGCTTCAGAGCGATGAAGTCGTACTTGACCGTGAAGAGCGCTCGAGTTGTCAGGAGAACAAGGCGCTCCTTTTCGTTGTCCCAGGAACTTATCCTAAACACATTCAACCATGAGAGATGCCAGGGGATTGCCATGAATAGTAGCGTACCTTGCTTGGTTCCACTATGGTGGAGCTTACAAGATAGGGTCATAGTGTAATCAGTCAAGGTAAGACTGCTACCTTGCTTGGTTCTATTATGGTGCAGCTTATAAGATAGGGTCATAGTGTAATCAGTCAAGGTAAGACTGCTACCTTGCTTGGTTCCACTATGGTGTAACTTACAAGATAGGGTCATAGTGTAATCAGCCAAGGTAAGACTGCTACCTTGCTTGGTTCTATTATGGTGCAGCTTATAAGATAGGGTCATAGTGTAATCAGTCAAGGTAAGACTGCTACCTTGCTTGGTTCCACTATGGAGCAGCTTATAAGATAGGGTCATAGTGTAATCAGTCAAGGTAAGACTGCTACCTTGCTTGGTTCCACTATGGAGCAGCTTATAAGATAGGGTCATAGTGTAATCAGTCAAGGTAAGACTACTACCTTGCTTGGTTCCACTATGGTATAGTTTATAAGATAGGTCCATAGTGTAATCAGTCAAGGTAAGACTGCTACCTTGATTGGTTCCACTATGGTGTAGCTTACAAGATAGGTCCATAGTGTAATCAGTCAAGGTAAGACTGCTACCTTGATTGGTTCCACTATGGTGTAGCTTACAAGATAGGTCCATAGTGTAATCAGTCAAGGTAAGACTGCTACCTTGATTGGTTCCACTATGGTGTAGCTTACAAGATAGGGCCATAGTGTAATCAGCCAAGGTAAGACTGCTACCTTGATTGGTTCCACTATGGTGTAGTTTATAAGATAGGGTCATAGTGTAATCAGCCAAGGTAAGACTGCTACCTTGATTGGTTCCACTATGGTGTAGTTTATAAGATAGGTCCATAGTGTAATCAGTCAAGGTAAGACTGCTACCTTGATTGGTTCCACTATGGTGTAGTTTATAAGATAGGTCCATAGTGTAATCAGTCAAGGTAAGACTGCTACCTTGCTTGGTTCCACAAAGGTGTAGTTTATAAGATAGGTCCATAGTGTAATCAGTCAAGGTAAGACTGCTACCTTGCTTGGTTCCACAAAGGTGTGGTTTATAAGATAGAGCCATAGTGTAATCAGTCAAGGTAAGACTGCTACCTTGCTTGGTTCCACTATGGTGGAGCTTACAAGATAGAGCCATAGTGTAATCAGTCAAGGTAAGACTGCCACCATGAATGGAGTGTACATGGCCAAGTGTATCAAGGGAATTGTTTGAATAGTGGTTAAGTAAAGGTTTCAAGTGGAGGCCCCAATTGTCAAGCAAGAGAAACTCCCCAAAATGTTTCATTTTCATGCAAAGAAAGTAAATACAGCTCTTTCCATGACTTTGTTGCGAGTTAACAACATAAGAGCTACGATCATGTTTTATGACTGGATCATGATCAACTTAACATTTGTTTCAACCTAGTTTTCATTTAATGTAAATAAACATAGTGTGTGAACAGGATTCATGTAATGCAACGCAACAACTCGATCAAAACACAAGACAATGGCTGTGTCTGAATAATCCATCCAAGGAGCCTTGGAAGGCAAGTGCACTTGAAATTTGCAATGGCGTCGGTTTAAAGGGTGAAAGTCATTCTTGACGGAATGATAATAATTCAATTTTACCGCTAAAGAGTACTGTTATGACACCATGGACAAAGTACTACCAACACTCAATCGCTTTGCCGTTGTAACGCAAGTTCGAAGTAGCCACCAGGATGCTCTAGTTACACTATGCTGTCTTTAAAGTATTATGCACACCCTATGCACTTCAGGGCATCAGAAAAGTGTTCAATTAAAGTGTGCAGTAAAGTGTGCAAGTGTGAAGTGCGTAGACTATTCAGACACAGCCAATGAAACTGTTCCCTATGATAGAACAGGAACACCTTGGGCTGGTTAGGATTCCAGTCCTGGCAACAGAAACTTTAATGGAGCTACAATATAAAATGTGAGTAGAAATGGACATACAAGCTAAACCTAAGATGGCATCTTCACAACATTAACAAACAAATTATGTTTTTTTTATCGTGTGGCATTACTGACTGAGAGGGACACGATATCCAGTTCGGTCACCTGATGTAGACTGTTCGCCACACTGTTGTGGCACAGAACACTACCCAGGGTACACCTATGGAGGTTGTCTACACATCGCACCCGCAATCAGTTGATGTGATGAAGGTGTGGAGTGATCTTAAACCTAACTTAAACCTAATTTACCAAACCCTGATGACCGTTGGGATAATTCCTCTTAAGAGAAAAATACCCAAGGTACAAACCAAGAATTGAACCCGGGACCCCTTAGCTCGTAGCCAGGTGCAATGACCACGGGGACGGATAATGCCGTACTAAATAGCCGTGTTGATGTTGCTCCCAACATGTTGGCTGCTTAGAACAGGTGTGTAATCTTCACTTAACGTTCATGTTGGCTAGCATGAAAGTTATTCCCTAGACCAGCGTTTCCCAAAAGGTGTTCCGCGGAACCCTGGGGTTCCGTGGAAGGGTCAAAGGGGTTCCGAGTTCAGATCTTCGCGTTCATTTGTCAGACATTAAGCCTAATTTTAGTGCTATTATAAGTAAATATGTGAAAAAATTTCATTCTTCACATTAAATAGTTACTTTTTTTTGTACGATAAATGTTTTATAATACTTATAATAATTATTTTTTATTTATAATTATTCTTTCTTTTCATGTCAAACATGAAAATATTCAAACTACACTACAAGGTACAATCACTTTTGTTATTATCAAAATGGGGTTCCGCCAAAAAAAGTATGATCAATTAGGGTTCCGTGGCCAAAAAAAATTGGGAACCTCTGCCCTAGACAACTCTTAGGTTATGTGAATGTTTAGTTTAACGTGACTCCAGTACTTTGGAGGATCAGTTTGTGACCCAACATTGCCGACAGTCCCTCTTATTCGTGCGCCCTGACATTTGGGTACTTGGGATACCCACACCACAGTCGGGGCAAATTGAAACCACAACCTACTCTGTAAGCAGCCAGGAGTTGATAATATCACCATCTTGTTCCGCAACAACGAGGTTGGCCGCACATTCTTTGATTGCGTTTTCCACCAGCCCGTTCCTGGACGTGAAGAAGTCCCTGGCCGCATCTTCCCCCAGGAAAGGGATCTGGCAGGCCATGTCGGTCCGGGGTGCACTAAACGAACGCTTCAGCTTCTCGTGAACTGGACAAAATAAAATATCGTCAACCAGATTCCAACAAACTTGAGAAGACATCTGTTAGTGTTACTATCTGTTGGCAGCACTGATTATTAAAGTAAATAAAACAAAATAGATTATGTAAACGGCTCAAGGCTGTTCCAACAGTGTTTGCACAATAAATATCTAATCTTTTTTCCAATAAAGTAAACAGGAAGAATAAGACTAACTTAGTGTTGGTCCCTTTAATAGACCTTTAACCCTTGTGGCTTATTGATGTAAACACATATTTTTAAAATAAAAGGGAAGTGTTTATTAATCACGCAAACCTGATCATTATTTGGTTGTGAGTCTAACTTATCGTCCAGGATATCCACATTTAACTAGGCTGATGAAGTAGAGAAGGTCTAAAAGAAGAGGACAGCAGGGAAATTTGTTCTACAGCTGTGTAATAGACCTGCTATGGAGAGTTGTTCTATAGGTGTGTAAGAGACCTGATATGGAGAGTTGTTATATAGGTGTGTAAGAGACCTGCTATAGAGAGTTGTTCTATCGGTGTGTAAGAGACCTGCTATGGAGAGTTGTTCTATAGGTGTGTAAGAGACCTGCTATGGAGAGTTGTTCTATAGGTGTGTAAGAGAACTGCTATGGAGAGTTGTTTTATAGGTGTGTAAGAGACCTGCTATGGAGAGTTGTTCTATAGGTGTGTAAGAGACCTGCTATGGAGAGTTGTTCTATAGGTGTGTAAGAGACCTGCTATGGAGAGTTGTTTTATAGGTGTGTAAGAGACCTGCTATGGAGAGTTGTTCTATAGGTGTGTAAGAGACCTGCTATGGAGAGTTGTTCTATAGGTTTTGTAAGAGACCTGCTATGGAGAGTTGTTTATAGGTGTGTAAGAGACCTGCTATGGAGAGTTGTTTTATAGGTGTGTAAGAGACCTGCTATGGAGAGTTGTTCTATAGGTGTGTAAGAGACCTGCTATGGAGAGTTGTTTTATAGGTGTGTAAGAGACCTGCTATGGAGAGTTGTTCTATAGGGTGTAAGAGACCTCTATGGAGAGTTGTTCTATAGGTGTGTAAGAGACCTGCTATGGAGAGTTGTTCTATAGGTGTGTAAGAGACCTCTATGGAGAGTTGTTTTATGGGTTTGTGTAAGAGACCTGCTATGGAGAGTTGTTTTATAGGTGTGTAAGAGACTTCTATGGAGAAAGAAGAGCTGTAAAGATGTACTTTGTACCCATTGTCACACTTGCAGCAGAAACAAGGACAGTGAATGTAAGAGAGACAAGGAGAGCATGTTAGCTGTAAACAGAGAAACAGGAGACATGAGATAGTAGAGGAAGCAAGACTGAGATGTATGGTCATGACGTGAGGATAGAAAAGAAGAGAATACCAAAGAGAATGAAGGAGAAGAAGTATATAGGAAAAATACTGCAAGGGAGACCAAGTAAGAGATGGGAGGAGCAGATAAAAGACATGTGCAAGTGATGAGGATAAGAATGCAACCAAATAAAGGAGTAAGAATGGTGTAAGGAGTGAGAAAGATGGTAGTATTTTACTAAACTGACCCGGCCACAAGTTGGAAACCGTTGGTGCTGATGATGATGATGAATGGGTTTCGGTAGAAATTAGGACCAATGTTCATTTTGGTGGTCAATTGTCAGGAAAGCATTAATATCTTTTTTTAGCACTGCGTCTTACTACCTGTTCAGGTTACTACTTTATGTTAACATGTTAGGGATGAGGAAGGTTGAATTTAGAGTAAGAGTATTCAAATTTGTGTGGTGGGAGAATGCAAAAGCCACGGCGGAAAAACTACCCTCAGTACACCCGCCGGCATTCGAACCCTGATCTCCCTGTCATCGGTAGTCCAGTCTGGCGGGAGAGTGACGCCTTAGACAATGCAGCCACCTAAGCACGTGGTATTTATACTGAATCAATATTAATGCCATTGACCGAGAAATCTATATTATTGATGATGATAATGATGATAGTAATAATCAGCAGAAGTGCCCGCCATTCCAGGGTGACCACACAATACAATGTGCGGCTTTACCACGCAACATTCTTCTTTGCTTCAAGCCAACAGAAAATAAAACTTTTCATTTAATTTCTTCCGACCCAGTTTATAACAAATTTTTAAAAATCTATTCAACAACTTTAAAACTCCATCTTTTCGAGTTGTGCATGTTTGTGTACAGGGGTTACCAATATTTAAATGTCAAACCTCAGCATGGGTAGATATCATGTAATGCTCATCACAGACACTCTCTTCATTTTAGTAATATAGATAATTATTTAAAATATTTTCACACTATATGATTATTTCTAAAAGAATTATATAGAAAATGATACAGTATATCTTTATTATGTGTAGTTGAAACAGTGACCTGGTGATTTATGGGTAAGGTGTTCAATCCTCAGTCCCGGCACATATTTATCTGCTTGCCAAACCCTTCCTTCACCTCTGACAAGACGTGTATTAATCACAACTTGTGAATGTGTGGAATGCCAGGCCTCCACCGTGGTTCGGATCCCATGTTAAACTGTAGGTCCTCCATTTTATCTCACAATCACCCTACCATTACACATTAGCGAAAGCAACAATAATGAATAATAGACCAGGTCTAGCATGTAACTCTCGCAATAAACTCAACGGGGCCCTGATCAAAGTCTGGTGTAACAGGTATGGTTTTACTCATGCAACTGCGGGTAAATTTCCTCTAAATTTAACCTTCTTCGTCTCTAATACATTAACTTAATTAGTGCATTAGAGTACAACCTGAACAGGTAGTAAGATGTGATGAAAAAATAAGGATGTAAAATTTAGACGAAATATACCCGCATTTGTTTTGAGGAAAGAGAGAGAAAACATCCAGGAAAACAAAGCTTAGTAGCCCGGACGGGATTTGAACTCCTAACCTTCCCGTCAAAGGCAAACCAGACCAGACGATGTTAACGCCTTAGCCCGCATGCCCACCGATGCGGATCAAGAATAGTATCAAAACCCATAGAGACCACTCTCGTAAATATCCCTAAATATACTCGAATGTAACCATTTAAAGATATCCGGTTGTAAAAGTTAACAATCAAGCACTTCAATATTGTTTACTTCGTTTGGGGATGGAAGCGATGGGCGACACGGCGTCTGCCCCGCCAGACACGGCCGGTACGGAACTGTTGTCAGCCCGTCCAGGGTCTGGGGGAGCTTCCCTTTGACAGTGACATCTGGGGACAAGGAGAGTTTGGCTATCGAGCCACTGTCGTCACTAGGGCTTCTACTGCCGAGGAACAAGTCGGACTGGATCTGTAGCGTCGCGCCCTGGAAATCTTCCACAGGTCCATCCTCTAACAAAGTTTCACTGATATAGTTCACTTGCTTCGACATCGTTTATCTGACACCTCCCGCATTTGTTAATTGATGTTCCCACATATGCAACGAATCGCTCCGCTGTTTTATTCCAGTGTCGCCACTACATTCTAGTAAATATCTTGCTATGATTCTTAAATTCTCTCTATTGATTAAAATGGTTCAATAAAGGTTCACCCGTTTCGGTGGCCGTGTGGTCTAACGTGCTACTCTCGTGTTAGACTAGACTGGTGAAGACGGGGAGATCGGGGTTCAATTCCGGTCGGGTGCACTAAGGGGGGGTTCTTCCTAAATAGTTTTCCACTCTCCCTCCACGCAAATGCGGGTGCATTCCTCTAAATTAAACCTTCCTATCCCTAATCTATTAGTGTGTTTAGTATATAGGCATATAAACCGAACTGGTTGTAAGGCGCGGTGATGAAAAAATAAGTTTTGATATACTCGAAAGACATTGTTATAGGCAGTGATCTTTATACTATACTATACTATACTATACTGAATTGACATAAACACACCCCATGCAAAGGGACAAAGTGTGGCGCTCAAGTTTGTCGTCTGCTCGATAGTGAGGCGTACAGATTTAACGGTTTCTTTCAATTTTTTTGTGAAAACATGTCTCTGGTGAGTAAAAGTGTTATTGTTTGAAAATAGTGAAGTACCCCACTTGGCTGTAGAAACATTTACATTAAGGAATATACAATTAAGTCTTACAGATAATATTGTACAAAAACAAATATAATCTTTAATATTTAAATATGCAGCTATCATCCATATTGTTTACATTTTGATACCAGCCTACAATATATTTAAAGTTGGCTACTAGCTTGTAGGGGCCTATATTGCTTTCAGAAACCATAATATATTGAAATTTAACTAATCACACAACGATGTATTTCATATATTCAATCAAATTAGCAAACGATGTCAAAATACTTCATTGCTTTGAATGTGTGTAAGAGAGAAGGAGATACCCAAAGTTCTCTTCTCTCTTACATAACTGTGGGCAGATGACAGCTTGAAAATTTCAGTCACAGATGTCCATCCGGTTAATATATTATAGAGCTCATTGGTTGTCGACAACGTTTGTAGATAGATATATTTCAATTTCATTGATTGTTAACTTTGAAACCATTATAAGACAATAATGTAATTTAAAAACAAATACTTTTTTTTAGGTATTATTTAAAAACACATTATTTAAAACAAATATTGTTGTTCTTAAGACATAGAAAAGAGTAATGAGGATGTTGGAGTATATGAGATAGTAGAGGAAGCAAGACACCGATGTTATGGCCATGTAATGATGATGTTGGCGTATATGAGATAGTAGAGGAACCAGGGTTGAGGTGGTATGGGCATGTAATGAGTATGTTGGAAGAGGCAATGAGATTGTAGAGGAAGAAACGGGGAGATGGTATGAGCATGTCATGATGGAAAAAGAGAGGATGCCAAAGAGAATGATGGAAATGAAGTATTTAGGAATACGACTTCAAAGGAGATCAAGAAAGAGATGGGGAAAAAAAAGATAACATAAAGTGTGCAAGTGTGAGAAGAATGTTGGAAGGAAAGAGGAAGATGAGGGCATTTTATTAAACTGACCCGCCTACAGGCTGGAAACAGTTGATGACGATGATGATTATATATTTTATGTCTATTAAAAAAATTAATAATTGCTGATGTTCTCTTAATAACATTAATTGATTAAATACACACATACACACACTCACGCCCAAGATGATCTTATTCTGTAGTGTTCACAAGTTTAATGCTTTCAGGGCATTAAATGATCTCAAACTAACTAATATCTCTTGCGCACAAGCTCCATTTTGATTCACCTGGACCTGGCATAGAATACTGTCACTACTCCTCCAACTCGTGGCTTAGTGGGATGGGTAGTCAGCGGCAAATAACTGTGGGGTTCATTTTGATCTTGTTTATTGAAATATATTAGTTACTAAGAGAGTGTATAAATGTGATGTAGGTTTCTAGAACAATTTGAGAGTTTATAAAAAGGTCCTTGTTCTGTCAGTGTCCCTACTCAGAAGTTCTGTGCCCTGACCTATCTTCGGTGTTATAACTTTGACTAGTGTAGAACACACGGTTGCTCGACTATGCGTGGTCGTTATACAACTCAGACTTTCAAGATGGTTTAGAGGGGTCCCCCTCTTCCGTACTGAACATAGACTCAAGCTGTAGGATATTCTCCTCACAAGTTGCCGTAACTCGGCAGCTGAGTATGTAAAGTACTTCAAAGTAGACCCTTGCAACTGGCATCCTTCACAGCCCCCCCCCCCCCCTCCTCAAAAAGGTCTAAAGCACACTGTTATATACCACCAGAAGAGGGGTGTTATCTATGGGTTAATATTTATATCAATACACTCTGTTGTGCTAATTGGCAAAACAATCTCTCTTTTACAAACATGACCTGATGTGCATGTACAACTGCTGATGCAGAATAATTGACAATAACGATTGCTTAGGTTTACATCATCCTTGCATACTTTTTATTACTAGAGGCTGCAAGCACTACAAATACTCAAATTAATCTGTTTCATGGCTAGAGCCGTCAATGGTCCAATAAATTAGATATACTTGAAAAATGAAACCTTAACCAAGAATAGAAGCCAGCTTATTTATGTTAAAAACTATATAATGTTTTGTATTTTATATTGTATGTACTGAATTATTTCCTGGTTATTCATAAAATAGTCCAAATTACTACTCTAAACATGCTCCTTCCTATCTAACTCGGGTCAAACCCACTTCGGTGGCCACATAGTCTAAGTCGCTACTCTTTCAATATATTAAGACTGCTGATGACTAGGAGATCATGATAAGTTTGATCTTGGTCAGGTGTCCTGAGGGGTTATTTTTCCTAAATGGTTTCCCATTATCTCAACACAAATGTGGTTACACTTTCTCTGAAGTTCAACCTTCTTCATCCCTAACCCATTAGCCTAATTAGTACACGTATAGCTCAAATGGGTAGTAAGACGCAGTGTTAAAAAAAAAGCTAGGATCAAAATTTTTATTTTGTATTTATTGAAATCCTGAAATATTGCCAGGTGTCAATGGGATATATTTTCCCCGCTAGTATTAGGGAATTCACGCAACAATTTGCAATCGAAATTGCTTACACAATACAGCACTCACTCTGCCAGCCTTAAAATTGTGTTTACTTCTAAGTATTCTGGCTAATATTTGCTATTCTTTGTTGAAAACTTGAAAATAAATAAATAACACATGAACGAGAAGTTTTAAATGCACTCAATATCAAAGTGAACAATGTCTCACACCATATTTTAGACTGTAAGTAACTTCTATAAGGAAAGATTATTATATATATTCGCATCCAATGTTCATTTCCTGTGTTTGTCCTTTTACATGTTCCTATCTATGTGTCCCATCATTCTTTACAGATTTAATTTTCATCACTTGTCCCTAACACTGCCATAATTTTCGTGATCTTGGCACTAAAGCTCTCTCGCAGCTACAAAACAAATTAGGTTCAGCAAAACAGACCTGATATCATAAGATTTTAACATTTTCCGCATCAATTCTCTCAATTCTGCTTTCAGAACAAAATAAAAGGGCTCAAATAATGTGACAAAAAGTATCATAAATAATGTATCTAATTTACTGTAATCATCAATTATGTACAATGTTCATTTAAACAATGAAAGCGTTACAGGAAACAAAATATAATACAGTATGTTAAAATAGTTTTTATTAAAAAAAATGCATAAAGAAATATGTACAGTTTATACATAAAGACAAATATCGCGCTGTCTCAACATGAAACTCAACTTTCACACCCATTGCTGTCACCACAAAATAAATGACCCAAAACTTTACAATTTGCCGAGGTTTGCAATTCTGTCCCTGTAATTTTATTGTTTGACAAAAATTAATTCATCTAACATTTAACGGGTAGGGGGTGAATAACAAAGAATTGAAAGCCACTCCTTAAACAATAAAACATGGGTCAAAAATATTAAATAGGTGATAGCAAAATAATTATATATAAATGAGTATAATACAAATCATGTACTTAAATAATTGGACGAGTATGAGAGCTAAACACAATATAACTTTAGTCCCTTTCGAAACATTGGTCATCCCTTGAATATTGCATTTCAAAACAGATTATTACAGTTTTCATCAAACTGGCCAACATGTATTTAATTG
Source organism: Timema podura (assembly GCA_033556935.1). NCBI lineage: Eukaryota > Metazoa > Arthropoda > Insecta > Phasmatodea > Timematidae > Timema > Timema podura. Next base: position 88,284,268 of record JAVRXN010000011.1, read on the forward strand.
GGTGTGCAAACATTTTAGATTTTTATCACCACGTCTTACCACCTGTTCAGGTTATACACATATGTACTAATTACATTAATGAGTCTAGGATGAGAAAGATTGAATTTAGAGGAAAAGTATCCACACTTGTGTGGAAGGAGAGTGGAAGAACATTAAGAGAAAAAAACTCCGTATAATCGATCGCGATTTGAACATTGATCTCTCTAACATCAGGAAATCATCTTATTTATACAGGACAAAATTTAAAGAAAAAGAAAACTCAGTTCTATATTTAAAATAAAACATTATTCAAATCAAGTTTTTAAAATAAATGAGGCCATTTGACGTAAAATGGTCAGTAGTAGTTTGGCTAGACCCAACTGTCGCCAATTTGGAAATGAATATACTTGCCAAAGTTGGGACAGTGGATTATTTTATTTAAACTTAAAAGATCAGATCCACTAGGAACCATTTAATTCCAATAAGTATCTATTTTGCAAGTTTAATTATGTATTACCAGTTTATGGTAGAATGGTCCAAGGCAACCCTGGCCAAATTGCAGGACGCGTGTGGCCCGTCACACATTTTTACACTGCCTGCAAGATATAACTATCCAGAGAGCAAGATTTTAGTGCTAAATATACCCAAAAAACAACATTCTTTTGGGTGACCCGGCAGTCTAGGGGTAAGGTGTCAGACTTCTGTGCTAGGGGTCCGGGGTTCATTCCTCGGTCCCGGCACAGATTTATCTGACTACCAAACCCTTCCTTCACCTCTGACAAGACGTGTATTAATCACAACTTGTGAATGTGAGGAATGCCAGGCCTCCACCGTGGTTCGGATCCCACGTTAAACTGTAGGTCCTCCATTTCATCTCACAATCACCCTACCATTACAGATTAGTGTAAGTGCGTATAACCTGAACGGGTAGTAAGACGCGGTGATAATAACAATAATAATATTATTTAGTACAATGTAAAATAACTATTGAACACATCAATAAACATAATAATCTAAACTTCTTAGTTTGCACCTACATTAAATAATGAAAAAGTTGCATTCAACTCATTAAGGATTTATTTTAATGGTGAGTTACTCATTTTTATATTTTTCCTTTCTTTTTTTGTTGTTTGTATAATTTTCTTCTTTTTTAAAATAGTAAATTTCAGCTACCGAAAAATTGTATTTTATTTAGTGGCACATTCTTATATATAAAATCAGTCAAAGAAATTGCCAGGAAGATTTAGGTTTGCATCCCGGTCAGGTGTACTTGAGGGGGTTTTTCTTTTCCTAAGTGAATTTCTACCTCTACCTCCACACAAATGTTGATACACTTCCTCATCCATAATACATCAGCATATTTAATATGTGCATATAACCCAAACAGGTGGTAAAACGTTGAATAATATATATATAACTATTTTAATTAAATATATTTTCACTTTACAATTTCAAAATAATTTACCGACTCAAGAGGTTGCTTTTAATTCATCAAAAATTAATTTTAAATTAATTTTCTAAACGTGCGCTCTTGTGTTTTAATACCATTTTTCAGTTATCTGTGAACTTGGGATAATTCAGACAGTTCACTTGTCTAGGATTGTGGACAGATTTTTAATGAAGACTAAAATTGTTCAGGATCAAGCGACTCATCAGATCATCTAGTCTGGTTTGTCAATGACAAAGGGGGTTGGGAGATTCATACCCCAGTCGGGTGTATTAAAAAAAAAGCGTACGTATTTCACCTCTTTCTCTATTATATTAGTTTAGTTAATATGTAAATAGCCAAACATATGATAAACAAAGAAGTTAATTATTTTAATATAAACAAATTTAGTTAATTATTGCACGGGATCTCTCAATTTAGCTAACTCCATATTAACTAATCACATTCTACCAAATAAATACCAGTTTAACACCAAACTAGATATGAACCCAGATTATCGGGTTTAAAACAAGTGACTTTAGGCTCAGAAATACAAAAGTGTGTTACCAACATAACAAAATGCTGGGGGGAAAAGCTTCAAAGTGACAGAACAATATTTCCAAAAGTAGCTTATTATGTTTAAAACTCATGTAATTTGCACACCCCTGCAAGAAAACAAATCCCGCATCATCCGTTCTGATGAGAATATTATTTTGGCGATGACACCACTTAACCCTAATTTCTTTACAAATAGCCTTAACTGACAGCTAGAAGAATCTACCAGATCTATTTTCATGTATCCATACACCAAATCATATGTTGAGCATTTGTCACTTTCGGCTGTAAAAACTTTCACAACAAACCATTTGTTTTTTATCACAGTTTTCTTAAGCATTTTCACAGTATTGAAATATTTTATGTGTTAGTGGGCAGCTCTGGTTCACTTTAAGAACGAGCGCTTCTAAAAGGTTGCCTTTACTTCATGAAGATGGTGAACCAACAAGATTAATGTGGTTGATAGCATCATTACGGGCCATATCCATGCGCTTGTCTTTACAAAATAAAGACTTTATATGGTGAAACTATTGTTTTTTACGGCTTTTTATTTAAGTTATGATTCATGGTAGCCAGTTATAAGAAGATAAAAGCATGAATATAATGTTTTAATTTATATTATTACATTCACTATAATCTCTCTTGTTGCTACAACCATGAAACATAGTAGTTTCACCAACCAACTCCCTGGGACGGGCGCTGAGCGTCTTTGTTTGTCCGAACATTCCTAGCCATGGGCACAAATCAACATCTCATTGCAATAAGTTATTGTAATGCCATCTATCAATGAACTACTGTACTTTTAGTAAGTCTGAATACTTCATAATGAAGCTAATAGATGGAGCCACCAGTTCAATGCTACACTATGGCCATGAATAAAGAAATATATGAGAAAATAAGTTAGTATCGAAAATACTTGTTGGATAAGAGCATACTAGTATAAAAATGGCTTCCAGGCCAGTACAGATCGTTGAGCTACAAACGTGCCAGGGAATGGGCTAATATTTGTCGTTTTTTCAATAAGTCATGAAAAAGTCAACTACACAGCAATCCTATAGGAAATATTATTAGAAGCTTTTGATAACTCTTTTTACTAACTATATAGTTTTACAAAACAAATAAAAAGTTTTTTTTTTTACAAAAGGGTTGACATTAGCAACTTTCAATCCATGTTTTCAATTGAAATATATTTTTCTAGCTGCTCCTAAAGGCTATTTGTAAGGAAATGGGAGGTATATCTTTCACAGGACACCTCATTAATGACACGGGCGTAAGAGAAACTAAAGTTGTCTGTAAAATGGGATTGATTTGGTACATGTACAGGCTACTAAACATTGAGCAATGAGCGACATTAAATAAATCTTCATAACGATAAGGTTTCTAAAACTTGAGAGCAATCTTTTAAAAGATAAATATATAAATTATATAAACATTTGGCAGAAAAAGCATCACAAATAATAGTGATGTGCAAACGTAACATTTTGTTAAGAGCTGGCCCCCTTTGAATAAAAAAATAACAAAAAAAATCAAGAGGTGCAGTGTGTTAAGGTTGTGGTTAAAGAACCATCCTTTAAAAAAAATGCTTGACAAGCATTTACAATATTTACAATTTTTAATTTGTTATTTGAGATACAATAAGAACTCAAGAACTTTTGATCTTTAGCACCCGTTGCAATTCCCGCAAAATGTGAGAATTGTTTCTTGACCTTGGTGTGAATTACTCAAGTATTTTCCAAGATGATCAAATGATGTTTAGAGTGGTCTTCGCAACACCCCAATTTGTGCTTAAAATGATTGGAATTTGTTAAATATAAAGTTGGATCTCAGTAGCAAAAGTCAATAAATAATAAAACAATTTTATAAGCCGAAAAAAGTAACTTGTGTGATGTAAATAGAAAAATTATGGTTCAATTTATTCCTCTCCGATTAAACAAAAAAAATTGCGTTTAGGTACAATATGACTGTCATAATGTTAGTAGTTTTGATATTGTTAATATTTAGGGGGGGGGGGGTGAAACATTGACTTGGCTTCAAAACAAATGTTAACTTTAACTTCACTTTAAAAAAAACTGTTGCTTCGGAGCTTCGCCAATAAAAATAATGAAAACTAATATGCCCGAATTATGGTCAATCATTTCCATTCTGAGTTGTTATAAATTAATATTCATATGAAAAAAAATCTGAAGTAATTGAACTGTAATTTATGATAACTTGATCTATCAGAATAAAATGAAATTTTACAAACAATTTTGCAATAAAAACTTTATAAGTAATTTTAGTGTATAAAGTTTTGCAAATAACCACAATATAATATTTTTTCAAACACAAAACAATTAACAAAAAATATTCTAACTTAGATTTGGCTTTGAAAATTTTTGATATGATCAATTTGAGTTCGCCTCAAAATTGCAAAAATGTATTTTGCAAATCCCTAGTTAATTTTCATTAAAACCAACACAAATAACCATTATTAGCAGATAAAAGGAAAAGTGTCAAAGCAATATTGCATTCACCTCTGTAACTTCAGGCAGATATAAAAAATAACACCTGTTTAAACTTGTTACTATTTTTTAACATGGAATTTTACAACTCACAATATAAAACAATAAATTAATAATTAATATTAGGGACGAGTCAAATTCACAATCAAACAAATTTGAGCATTACTTTTACCTTTGAATCTTAATTCAAATCTAGGAAAAATTGAAAATATAAATAGTAACTAAATGTTAACAGTCATACATTCAATTAATTGTTAAATTACTGGTATGGGGTCTGGTTGTTAAGTTTGTTGCTAATCAACCACCAACAAGCAATATTAGAGCTCTAAAACAAATTCCAATCAAAATTCATCTTAAATCCGATATTTTCTTGAATCCTCGAACCTCGTATTCCAAATTATTTGAGGGTCCCCTCTCTAATTAATATTATTACGAGTAAAATCCCTCGATCGTTTGCACAACACTAACCTAAACAAAAAGTGACAGTGCAAGTTAACAGATCTTCATTTAGTCAAACACTTATCAACATATTGAAAGCATTCTTCAACATTTTTTCCCCTCCGAACATTTGTAATCTCTTCAAAGTTCAAGAGCGGAAGTTTTTAGTTAAAGCTCGTCGAAAAGGCACAATGAGTGATCACTAGATTTAAAAAGGCACATTATAATCTGAAATATTTCATTATTGAAAATTTCTCAATCATTGATTATACTCTCTAAGAGAATCTTTACGGCTCAAAACCAATTTCAATAATTAATTTACAAATTTTGAGAGATTTTATCTATAAGCCTTAAGAATCGCGTCTTATCCAGATTGATAATTAATTCATAATTTTATAAGTTACATATTTTGGGTAAAACTAAAAAAAAAATCTTATTAAAATAATTTGTAAATATTGCAATATGTTAAAATATTCATAATAAAGAAAAAATTGAGACAAAATTTAATTTCACTTCACTTCATGTTGTTTTTAATTTCGCCAATTCTACATAACAATCTAACGTACTTTCTTTTAGAGTCACTATACGAGTAGACACATTTTAATAATCGATAGGATACAAAGCTCGGACGAGGTGAGCTACTCCAAAACTTGTAAAATATAAGAAATTATTTGTTATGCAAATTTGTAGGAGTGTGCGAAGTTTCTAAACTTAGATTTGATTTCGGGAAGGGGGGAAGAAGATTCAAATTCACTTTGAAGAAAAACCCTGGCTGCGACAACTACAAAGCTTCATCAATGAAGATAATGAAAGCCGAGATACTCAAATTTATGTTACATTATTGCCATTCTCAGCTGTAATATACGTTACAAATTAATATCAGTGACAAATCTGAAGTAACTGAAATGAATATTGTGGTAGTAACTAGATTTATCAGATTAGAATTTTTTTTCGCAATTAAACCTTTTCAAAGCGATATTAGTGCATATCATCATATAAATAAGTGCAATTTGATATTTTCTAAGCTTAAAACACAAAGCAAAAGATGTTCAAACTTCGATTTGGCATTGAGAATATTTCGTATAGTTGTTAAGAGTTCGTTGTGAATTGAAAAAGTGGACTTCGCACTCCCCTAAAAGTTTGAAAACATAATAATTTGATAGTGTGACAAGGAATGTTTTTAACTAAAGAGCATTTTGAAAAGGTAGGTTACCTTGCCCTATCACATTAGAAATTTAGAATAGTACACACATAATCTGATTTCAAATGTTAATAAAAAGTTTTTCAATCGACAACTAAAAAGCAAATCAAATACGCCACTTATTTCTTTCAACACACTTTTAAATTTAGTATCTATTATAATTACTCTGTACAGCTTTTATAATAAAAATATGAGATTTGTTTATGGACAAAAAACTCAACGGATTTGATCCAAAACTTCCGTTTCTCTCCGTAACCACAGTTCAAACACAAACAATCAAAACCGTCGGTGGGAAATACCTACATTCAAACTTTTCCTTTATCTGACGTAAGCCATCTGGGTGTTAGCTTAGCGCCCCACACCCCTTTTCTCAGCGCGCACTGCAGTCGAAATAAACTTGTCTTATTAAAAAGATGTTGATGGCACAAAAGTAACACTATGTATATATATAAAAATCTCTGGTAAAAAGATGAACTGGCATAATCTAATGAGTGCTAATGCATTAGTGGTAGAGTGTCACACTTCCACACCGAGCACTCGGTCGACGATGTAGGGGTACCTCTGCGCCTCGCTGTTCTCTTCGCTGCTCTCTCTCCCCTCAACCTCACGACTGTCGACACAATCCTCACCAGGTGGCAGCACAGGGACCGTGATCTTCACACGTGTGAAGAACGCCATCTTCTCTCTGGGACAAAAGATTGGTATTCGATAGAGACGACACAATTCCCTCAATTTCATTGACACACCCTGATAAGTAGGAAATAAAACGCTTTTTATAGCTAAAAAGGTAAAAAAAAACTAGCTCAGCCTTAAATGTCTTATTATTCTCTACAGATCTCCTTCCCCCAACTCTCCACCACCCACCCCTTTTGTGGTATAGTGTGATATGAAAGAAGAAACAGGAAAGGTGGATAAAAACATATAAATTATTATTATTAGCATCGCGTCTTACTACCCGTTCGGGTTATACGCACTTACGCTAATGTGAGATGGTAGGGTGATTGTGAGATGAAATGGAGGACCTACAGTTTAACGTGGAATCCGAACCACGGTGGAGGCCTGGCATTCCTCACATTCACAAGTTGTGATTAATACACGTCTTGTCAGAGGTGAAGGAAGGGTTTGGCAATCAGATAAATCTGTGTTGGGACCGAGGATTGAACCCCGGACCCCCAGCATAGAAATCCGACACCTTATCCCTAGACCGACAGGTCACCTAAAACATATAGAAGAAAACGAACACAAGATGGCCTTTACAATGAAAAGAAGAACACAGTTCACACTTTACATTGCTGTCATTGGACAAAGAAGTAATGGCTGCCTCTTGAAGAAAAATCGATCGTTACCGTCCAATCCCCTGACCTAGGTTTCATTATAACAGGTAGTGTGAAACACGCAATGCAACTTCCTAAAAGAGGAAAACAAAAAACACGAAAGGGAGAAAAAAGTAAATATATTGAATATATTAGTGCTTTGGATAAAAAAAATTACGACTAATTTTCTCATTATTAAATCTATTTTTTAAAAGAACACGAGGCTAAACCTGGTAGATCAAGTTAAGAAAGGAGCCACATGCTTGCCTCCTCTGTCGGAGCAGAAATTGTTTGGATAGAACCCTAAACGACACATTTTTAAGGACAAGTTTTCACTGTCACAAACAGCTTCCTCAGGACAAGAGAGAAGACTTGATGCTATTGGTTGGACTATAAGGTTGACTGTCAACAGCTGAATGACTTTCAGTTTTGATTTCACTGTATAGATGGCAGCACTTGGATTAAATAAGATCACCGTCATCATGAACCGTTTCCAGCCTGTGGCCGGGTCTGTTTAGTAAACAAGATAAAAAAGCTAAAAGTAATATAGTTACTATATTATATTATTGGCTAACATCCCAACCAAGAACATAGTTCTACTCATTCATCATGAAGATATTGTTTGTGATAACAAAAGTTTGTCTTTGAAAATGTATTTTTTCTATCCCAACAATTTAAATTCCAATATCACTCCTAATTCAAACAATCATTCTTAAATTTAAACTACTTACTTTTGGTCACAACACGACTTTAGTAAAAATCATGATTAGATTGATTATTGATCAATTCGATACCAGATATAATCGAGCAAAATGAGTAATAATATTTGACATCCATAGACTTGACGATTATGCCGTAACAACTGGCCTTGACAAGAGGGTGTCGTACTCACTTGAACGAGATGATGTCCGGTTTGCCCTTCCCCGCCTTGCTCTTCCGGAGCTTGTAGATTTCTTTGGATGTTTTCTTCAACATCTTATCCACCTTACGCTCCTCCACATTCTTGCCATTTTTTCCGTTTTCCGCCTATACAAGGGAAATACAAAGTTATATGCTGCTGTACAGCAAAGCATTTTTTGTTGTTGTGCTGAACAGGGGTGTGTAAAGCTCATTTTTAAAATTCAAAATCGCATCTAAATTCAAATGTTTTTTGAAAATGGTTTTAGGTAAGTTGCAAAAATACTATACAATGTGCATATTTATTTGTATTAAGGATTTAGGGGAGGTAATAGCGGATGTTCCTAGAAGTGTCCTTGTAAAGAGGGCGCAAGGGAAGTTACTGTACTCACCTGAGCAATGAGGTTCTGGAATTGTTGATCCTCCAGCACCCATGAGGCCATCTCCTGATCTCCTTGGGCGCGAGCCACCTCCAGACGGCTCTTCAGCTCTCGCAGGCGTCCCAGCTCGTCCTGTAGGGTTTGCAGGCGGGTGTGTTGCGCCTGAAGGTCCAACTCCAGGTCCAGGGATGTGCGGGCAGTCGCCGTCGCATGGTGACTGCTGAAACATCAACATCAGTCAACATCAGATACATAGATCATGTTTTGTGGTCAGTCAAATGATTGGATTTTGTTAAATAAAATGTTTAATTTTGGTAAAAAAGAAGTCTGTGGTTAAAATATTTATTTATGTTAACAAATCACTTTTTATTTAGGTGTTAGAATACGACAAATAGTAATTATAAAGCTAAATTATTTAAGTTTGCGTTTAGTATGTCAGTAGTAGACCACCTCTGTGGTCTAGAGGTCGAAGTTCCCGGGTTCGATTCCCGGCGCTTCCAGAATTTATCCGTAAAGCAGTTGGTCTGGAACAAGGTCGAGGAAAATGAGGAACTACTTGAATAAAGAGGTGACGATATTGGCACTATCATCGCTAACAGCGACGCTCACTCGGTCCGTATAGCTCTCCCGCGAGCTTGCACCACGGGAGTTTGTTTTAGCTGTTGCAATAACTGGCTCAAACACATATTTTACTGATATTATTTGGTGGAGGAAAGCAAATTTCCAAGACTAAGGGGTGTTGTGATTGGAATGTCGTTATTTTCAATTATCATTTAAATTAACAAAATTGTCATAATTTGCATTTAAAAGGTAAACTATCCAATTTTGTGAAAATATATTATTTTGTTTAATTTCACGCCTGTATTATTAATTAAAAAATGCTACAATGAACTTTAAATATGTTACATAGTCATTTTAATGTTCTAAATAAGATTATGTAAAGATGATATAGCCTACATTTATGTATTAAATACACCAATGGGTTAAGGATTAGGAAGGTGAAATTTAGAGGTGTACCCACATTTACATGGTGAGAGTGGGGAAACTATTTAAGGAGAACCACCCTCAGTACACGCCCCGGGACTTAACCTCAATCTCCCTGTCATTGACAGTCTAGTCTATTGCGCGAGTAACACCTTAGACCATGCGGCCACAGAGGCAGGTGACAATAAACAAACTTGGTTCTCATTTTGTCATGAGGACACTCATTAATATAGTATTATTTAGCGACTAGACTTGTAAAATTGAAATGGTATCATGAAAATGTTGGTACCTGGCATGGCCAGTACTGGCGCTGCGTTGGTGTTTGGACACAACTGTGCCGGGGGGATGTCGCCACCGAAGCGAGCGTCTCTCGATGGAGTTGCGCTGGAAGGGGCCTCCACGCCGATAGAGAGGCATAGAGCTGTCACTGTCACTTCTGTTCAACTGTCAACACAGACACAACGCTACATTACGCTGGATAACAAATACTTTCATTTTAAGCCCTACTTTCAGAATCTGACTTATCAACATTCACAACCTATTTATATATATTTTTTCAATCTCTCAACTTCATATTTTTGTCTGCTGCTATGCTTCAACTTTATTATAAATAGTCTTTCTTTGCACCTAAAACAAATATTTTTATTGCAAACATTGAATGAAAATCAATGTCAACCCTTGTAAAAATAATATTCTGTGTTTTGTCCCCAGATGTGGAAACAATAGACATTATTAGGGCTGTGGGAAGCTTCAAAACTTTGACTTGCCTTCGAAACAATTACCAGCTTTGACTTTACTTGGAAAAAAAATAATCTAGCTTCGCCAATAATCATCAATTATTGCCATTCTGAACTGTTATGGACAGTAAAAGACAATATTCATATGGAAAAAAAAATTGATTGAATTGTAACTTTAATTATCAGAATTAAACTAATATTAGAAACAATTGTGAAATAAAATATTTTCCAAGTAATTTTAGTACATGAAGTTAAATAAATAACCAAAATATAATATTTTTTCCAAGCTTAATAACTAACAATAAATATTCGAACTTTGAGAATATTTCATATATTTGATTCGAGTTCATTTCCAAATGAAAAGGTGAATGGATATAAATAAATACTTTTATAACTTAAGAGAAAAAGATATACAAAATATTCAGTTTTAAATAAAAAGTTTTTATTTTGTGAATACAAGCGCAGGAATATGGGTTGTATTGATGCCATTAGCCGTCTTCCTCTCATCTGGTTCACCATCTTTATTTATAAAGTAAAAACGACCTTTTATTCGCAAAGCCTAGCCTCTAAATGAAACTTTGACATCACTAACACAAAAAGAGAATCCTCCAAATGGTCATTTTCATAAATTAATATTTCAATGTAAATACACAGAGGAAAATTAAAAACAAATTGTTTGTTGTGAAAGTTTTGACGGCCATCGCTAGCTGTCAATTAAGGCTATTTGTAAGGAAATAAGGTGTTACAATTACTAATTTACAGGGGAAGTGACTTAATTCAGATAATTTATATTTAAATAACTCAAAATGACTTCTTTTTTTTGGGGGGGGGGGGGGGGAACCTTGTGTTAGGTCTCTAAACTTGACATCCTAACGTTTCCAAACTGCGGTCAATCTCACCCTGCAGATGTACTGGTTCCTGCTGATAGCCGCACTAGGACTGAACGTCTGTGAACGCTTGATCACGATGGCCCTCAGAGACTCGTCAGTGCTGCGTTTCCTGGGGCCCTTTTCCGGGATGAACACACACTCTGTGTTGGTCTCCTTGTCGTCAGTGTCAATGGGCGTCACCGTGTCCTCCTGTAGACAATCATGACGCAATAAGTAGGACTGTCGCAAGGTGACAAGAGTGGTGTAAGTTATAGTGTATTGCGTTGTTTGGACGCACAACTGCAAACTAGTGTAGAAAAAAAAACAACATCAAAATTCATATTTTTCTTGATTCAAGCTTTTTTATTTTCACTCCCTCAACATTTAAAATTCGATCTACCCAACCTGACATTAAAAATGTGTCTAGTATTTGTACAATTTGTCTGTGCTGGAACAAAACAAAAGAAGAATTACACTTGCAATGAAAAATAATCCAACTCCCATAATGGCCGAATATAGTGAATATAGCCAACTATCAAGGTTCATTTATTTTTTTAAAAGCTGTGGCTATTAACTTTGATATATATCGATCTAACAAAATGCGTATCCTATAGGTACAAAAGTGAATGCGTATTATCTAAGAACGTGATTATCGGCCGCATTAGAGTTTTATGAGAGCTGTTTTTTTAGAAAAAATTGCGGCTTATTTTCAGGCCAATGCGGTATGCAGCCTATGATTTTTATTGAAAAAAATTGCAGATTTCTATAGGTATATTTTATAGCATGCTGGGACTGTACCGGCTGGCTGGTGGGAATCGTGGGGCTAATAATAACCTCAAGGTCGAAATAAAGAGAGGGGAAGTATTCCCACCCTTCAGAGTAACTGTACTGGTTATTCAATAAGTCATTGTTAGTTGGTGGAAGAATCTGTTGTTTTTCTGATACTAAAAAAACACCCATGAAGCTCTGCAAGTGGATGTTCATGTTGAGAAGGCGGCTTTCTCAGCCTCTCAAGTAAACAAGGGAATGAGAATAAGCTACAATATGAAATTTAAATTAAGAACAATTGGCGAGACGCAACAATCAAATAATGTGCAGGCTGCTAACAAATTTGGTATTTGTGAGGCTAGTATAGGGCTTTAGAGGAAAAAATGAAGAAAAGTTTAAAAATGTCTGTGTAGCAATAAACGCGGTGAGACTGCCTAGTAATTTGTTACATTTTTAGCTTGTGGTATAGTAAAACCTTTTAGTTTTCAGGTAAAACACCTTCAATATTTTAGGGTTGTATTATGTGTGAAGCCATAGTATGTTCAGGCCAACACAGTGGTAATTAGCCATTCAGAATATTGCAGGTTTATTTAAATGCCGGAGCTTCCATTTACTGAGATTTGGAGATAATAATTGAGGTACCGAGGATTGTGATATAAAGATTGATTTGATTCTTTCAATAATAGTGAGAAATTTCACAAAATTACCAGTTAAGATACGAGAGTTGTCATACTGTGAAGCTATTCTTTACACCTTCATTTCAAAAAAGATAAAAAACTGTGTGACTACTTCCACATAAGACAGAATTAGGGAAGAAGATGTCACCTTTGTGTATTGGATTATTCACACATTTTTTCCCCTTTCTGGATTTTCAGAGTTGAGAATCGAGTAATAAAGTTTCATCAAATTATAAAAATGAAGTCTGTATCGGTAGAAAAATAATTCATTTAATATTTCGTGAGCACACAAGACTCACCATTTGTTCGAGAACGTCTTCGAGAATGTCCTCCTGACAGAACTCAACCAGTATCCCCTCCTCGTCATCGTCATCGTCGTCATCGTCATCATCTTCCTCCTCTTGACTGTCCAGCTCTTCCAGCGGGATACTGTTAAGTGTTGGCTGGAGACCTGTAACACAAACATATAATGTGTTGTGTTTCGTGTATCTCTTAAATTGTCGTGTATTCTCACTTCCTGTCCTCATTATACTTTGCGATACATTAAAACCATTATGTTCTTGTATTATTATTTTTACTTTAGTAATTAGAGGTCCCACTTACTTTGGTGGTCAAATGGGTCCAAGGCGTCACTATGGCAAAAGACTGAACTGATTGAGAGAGTAGGGTTTGAATCCTGGACAGGTGTACTAGTTTTCCACAATCTCTTTGCGCAAATTTAGGTAAACTTCCTCATCTCTAAAACATTAGCATAATTCATATGTAGTTGTGTTTTCATAGAAGAGTCCCTGTGCCACCCCGTTCTGAACTCGTCCTGGGAAGTAAGTTCTCACCCTGGTTGCGAGTCAAGGTGGAGGTCTGTTGGCTAATGTTCTCACCCTGGTTGCGAGTCAAGGTGGAGGTCTGTTGGCTAATGTTCTCACCCTGGCTGCGAGTCAAGGTGGAGGTCTGTTGGCTAATGTTCTCACCCTGGCTGCGAGTCAAGGTGGAGGTCTGTTGGCTAATGTTCTCACCCTGGTTGCGAGTCAAGGTGGAGGTCTGTTGGCTAATGTTCTCACCCTGGCTGCGAGTCAAGGTGGAGGTCTGTTGGCTAATGTTCTCACCCTGGCTGCGAGTCAAGGTGGAGGTCTGTTAGCTAATGTTCTCACCCTGGTTGCGAGTCAAGGTGGAGGTCTGTTGGCTAATGTTCTCACCCTGGCTGCGAGTCAAGGTGGAGGTCTGTTGGCTAATGTTCTCACCCTGGTTGCGAGTCAAGGTGGAGGTCTGTTGGCTAATGTTCTCACCCTGGCTGCGAGTCAAGGTGGAGGTCTGTTGGCTAATGTTCTCACCCTGGTTGCGAGTCAAGGTGGAGGTCTGTTGGCTAATGTTCTCACCCTGGCTGCGAGTCAAGGTGGAGGTCTGTTGGCTAATGTTCTCACCCTGGTTGCGAGTCAAGGTGGAGGTCTGCGAGGAGATGATGGTCGACTCGTCCGAACTTTCCTCCTTGGTCTGCCTGACGTATGTCGACATTTCGCTGTCTTGTTTTCCGTGGGGCCTGTCCTCTGCTGTCGCAGCGCTGCCACTGCCCAGCTCAGACTGCATGAAGCGGAAACTCAGGATGTTGTACCATTTGACAGATACATTCTCCGGGTCGAAGTCCGCCAGCGACACTTGGGCACAGCCCTGGCGACAAACACAGAAAGGAATGTTTCACCGCCGGTAGCAACTCGTGACCATCCAACCACCAAACCAGGTCAGTGTTTTGTTATTTCATTCATCAATATTATATCCGAATTGTCAGGCGTTATTAACAAAACTTGTCCACAACTTTTAACTCTAAAACTAACAAAGCTTGAAACCAATCGATGATAGCCCGCTTCGGTAATCGAATGGTCCAAAGGTGTCAATCTCACAATAAACTGTACTGCATATGACGAGAAATCTGGGTTTGAATCCAGGTCGGAAGTGTTGAGTGTGGGTACACTTCCTCTAAATGCAACCTTTCTCATCTCTAACACTACACATATAACCTGAACTGATTGGTAATACACGGTTCTAACTCTACAAAGTTAACCAAGATTGACAACAACACAGTCAATAATGGATCTGATCCAAAGCTTTATCCCGGATTACCAGGCGAACTCTAAGCCCTGGTATCTTGGCGTGTGCTCACCAGGCACTCCTCGTGTTTACTGGGGTCCATGCCCCACACGTTCACCTGCAGCGTCTTGGTGAACAACTTGGACAAGGGCACGCTCAGTGGGAAATTCTCACCGAACGTCGGTTTGCGTAGATCCGAGAGGGTTTTGGTGCAGCAGGGGGGCGTGTTGGGGTGCGGACTGGGCAAGAGAGCCGCCATGATGCAACTGCAAGTTAGAGAAATTAAACAGTAATGAGGGAGTGTGTGTGTCTATTTCATCAAGGCTTAAGAGTTAGGCGTCGAGACTGTCAGAGTTAGGCGTCGAGACTGTCAGAGTTAGGCGTCGAGACTGTCAGAGTTAGGCGTCGAGACTGTCAGAGTTAGGCGTCGAGACTGTCAGAGTTAGGCGTCGAGACTGTCAGAGTTAGGAGTCGAGACTGTCAGAGTTAGCGTCGAGACTGTCAGAGTTAGCGTCGAGACTGTCAGAGTTAGGAGTCGAGACTGTCAGAGTTAGGAGTCGAGATTGTCAGAGTTAGGAGTCGAGATTGTCAGAGTTAGGAGTCGAGATTGTCAGAGTTAGGCGTCGAGACTGTCAGAGTTAGGCGTCGAGACTGTCAGAGTTAGGCGTCGAGACTGTCAGAGTTAGCGTCGAGACTGTCAGAGTTAGGCGTCGAGACTGTCAGAGTTAGGAGTCGAGATGTCAGAGTTTAGGAGTCGAGACTGTCAGAGTTAGGAGTCGAGACTGTCAGAGTTAGGAGTCGAGACTGTCAAGTTAGGAGTCGAGAGACTGTCAGAGTTAGGAGTCGAGACTGTCAAAGTTAGGAGTCGAGACTGTCAGAGTTAGGAGTCGAGACTGTCAGAGTTAGGAGTCGAGACTGTCAGAGTTAGGAGTCGAGACTGTCAGAGTTAGGAGTCGAGACTGTCAGAGTTAGGAGTCGAGACTGTCAGAGTTAGGAGTCGAGATTGTCAGAGTTAGGAGTCGAGATTGTCAGAGTTAGGAGTCGAGATTGTCAGAGTTAGGAGT
The DNA here is from genome assembly GCA_033556935.1 of Timema podura. Taxonomy (NCBI): domain Eukaryota; kingdom Metazoa; phylum Arthropoda; class Insecta; order Phasmatodea; family Timematidae; genus Timema; species Timema podura. The sequence goes on from JAVRXN010000011.1 coordinate 88,300,136, forward strand.
CGAGATTGTCAGAGTTAGGAGTCGAGATTGTCAGAGTTAGGAGTCGAGATTGTCAGAGTTAGGAGTCGAGACTGTCAGAGTTAGGAGTCGAGACTGTCAGAGTTAGGAGTCGAGACTGTCAGAGTTAGGAGTCGAGACTGTCAGAGTTAGGAGTCGAGACTGTCAGAGTTAGGAGTCGAGATTGTCAGAGTTAGGAGTCGAGATTGTCAGAGTTAGGAGTCGAGACTGTCAGAGTTAGGAGTCGAGACTGTCAGAGTTAGGAGTCGAGACTGTCAGAGTTAGGAGTCGAGACTGTCAGAGTTAGGAGTCGAGACTGTCAGAGTTAGGTGTCGAGACTGTCAGAGTTAGGTGTCGAGACTGTCAGAGTTAGGAGTCGAGACTGTCAGAGTTAGGAGTCGAGACTGTCAGAGTTAGGAGTCGAGACTGTCAGAGTTAGGAGTCGAGACTGTCAGAGTTAGGTGTTGAGACTGTCAGAGTAGGCGTCAAGACTGTAAGGGCTAGGCATCAAGGAGATGAACCATCAATAAGCCATTAGAATTCTTAAAAACTTCAAATTCCCATTATTTTTTTTTAATCTTGAATTTGATATATTTTCTCAAATCTATGATATCCCCCATTTCTCAGTTCTACTCACACAGTGAAGTTGTCAGGGATAGAGAGCGCCGTGAGGTTCCTTGCTCGTTTCAATGCCGACATGGAGCAGACAATCACACTGGGAGTATCTGGAATAACAGTCAAATTAGAAACAACGACACCAGCTTGCTTTCAAAGGTAGCAAGTCGAGTTGGGTCGAAACCACTATCTTACAAATACAAATCTCAAACCTGATGAACATAACATGAAATACACACACATAATGGAACAAGAGAAAATAGAAATAATATTAATGTAGTTTGGATGTACTTTTTTTTTTTTCAAAAATTCTACAAGATTAAAAAAAATTAACTGTAGACCTATTGTTCAGACTCATAAAAAGCCAAAAAAATAACAATTTTTGTACTTTTCCTGACTCAATTCATAAATATTTTTGCCACCAACTCATACATTTGACTAAACTGAAACTATAAAATTGTATTCCTTTTTAATCAAAATGCTGTACGCTTCTAAATTTATCCCCAAATAATTAATTTTATAACTTTTTTTTTTCAAAATTATTTACTATTTATAAAAATGGGTGTCAGTAATCTTTTAAGAACATGTGTTTTAATATACTTTCTAACATTTTAAAATTATGAATATACAATACTCGGACTTGAACTTGGGAGCTTTTAGAAATATTCGACTCGAGTTCGATTCAAATGCAAAAACCCATGTTCGCAGACCCCTCTTATATAATATATAAGCCAAAATAAATATATATATATATTTTAATTCCATCCATTCCCAAAGGAGGACATTTTTTGGCCCAAAATCAAATATTGTTCTAGTAGAAACTAAGAGTTTAATTTTCTTCTCACAGTGATGTCAACAGTTTTTAAATATCTGTTAAGGGTGTCGTGGAATTTAATAACAACTTTTTCTGTTCATTTCAAAAGTTTGTCATCTAATGCTGCTATGCTCTTGACAGATATTCAACAACTCTTTGATATCCCCGTGGGAATAGAATTATACTCTTTGTTTCTACTGGAGCAATATTTGATTTTGGCCACAAAAAAAGTGTCTTTCTATAGAAAGTGCTAAAACCCTGGCCTTTTCTCGTGTCTCCCCCACCCCACCTATGGATGAAATATGTAATCATGTTTACATATAACATTTTGTTCCAACGTTAGATATTGTTCTCTAAGTACTCAAAATTCAATTCAACTTGGGGAATACTTCATATTACCAGATTCAACTTTGGTTCTAATTGAAAAAGTTGACTTCTCTCACCCCTAGAAGTAGTTGCATATTAATCAATATTTGTCTTGGCAAAGCTTGGTAGATGTATTTTATTTTTTTATTATTTAGCACCACGTCTTACCACCCTTCGGTTATACGCTTAAGTACTAATTATCTAATGAGTTAGGAATTGTAAAAGGAAGTGAGCCGGATTTGCGTGGAGTGGAAAACCAATTAGGAAAAACCACCCCTAGTTGACCCGACCCGGTTTGGAAACCTATATTTCCCCATCCTCGGCAGTCTAGCTCAACAGGACACTAGCGCGTTAGCTAACTACGCCACGAGGAAGGTTTGGTAGTTGTTGAAGTCAAAGTTTGGCGTGTTCCCAGTGTACAGAAAGAGGATGTTGGATGTACCTGAGTTTGATCTGGACTGGGCAGTCTCTAGGTTCATCTCGTCTAGTGCCGCGGCCGCAGGGTCGCCGAGGGACGGACGCTTCTTGTTGGACGCCTCGAACACACCAGAGTCCCCGGCCACAGACTCGTCGCTGACGGCTGCCGACACGGAGCGAGTGTTGGTCCCCGAGGAAGACAACTCCTGAGGGGGCGTCTCAGAGATGGGGGACAGAGGAGGGTCAGGCCTTCCCAGTCCTGAGCCCTGGGACATGTTGCTACCGCGAGTCAGCTCCAAGAGGTCCGCCAGTGGTAGGTGGGGGGGCAAGAGGCTCAAGCCCCCGCCAGACTGCTCGGCGTGGAGCCGCAACTCAGCCAGCCTGTCTTCCAGTTGGCGCTCACGCTCCACCATCTCATAGGCCGGAGGGGGCCCCGTTGTTGGGTCGTAGAGTGGCGAGACTGGGGGGAGACGGAGGAGAGGGACGAGCGAGGAGAGGGGGACTCACTAGTCCTCAACAAGCGCTCCACTCTCCTACAGACACAAGACAGAAGCTGTCAACGACAGAAGAGAGTGAAAAGAACCAGCCTGTTACCTGGCTAAATGATTTTATAGCAATGGAAATTGATCACAATAAACTAGAATAGGTGCAAAATTAAATAAGAAACCCCATGGGAAAGAATCAAAAGGTGGAGAGGATGCAATGAAGGTGGGTCAAATCCACTGTTTTACAAATCTGAATCTCCAATTTACCTTCGAATTCTGAATCTCTAGTGTGAATCCAAAACTTGGAAAAAAATAACATAAGAGGAAACGCAAATATAATAGAATTTAAACTAAAAGATAACATTCTCTCTTATAATCCATTCATTAACATTATAACATTCATACATTCAGTTAATTGTTAGATTACTGGTATGGGGTCTGGTTGTTGAGTTTGTCCTCTAGTTATAATTTATTCTGAACCACCAATAGGTCAGATTAGAGCGCTTAAAAATATTTTTTTTTAAGGATTTGAGTTCAAATTATTTTCTCAAATATCCTTTAAGGATTGAAGGATTGGCCCTAAATCCAACACACAAATGTGATTTTCTCTGCTTCGATGTAAAAATAGTCACACACATTTTAACATAACTAGAGTAATATATATGCTCGTCGTCATTATTACACCGCGTCTTACTACCCGTTTGAGTTAACCACTTACGCTAATGTGCAATGGTAGGGTGATTGTGAGATGAAATGGAGGACCTACAGTTTAACGTGGGATCCGAACCACGGTGGAGGCCTGGCATTCCCACATTCAAAGTTGTGATTAATACACGTCTTGTTCAGAGGTGAAGGAAGGGTTTGGTCAATCAGATAAATCTGTGCCGGACTGAGGATTGAACCCCGGACCTCCAGCACAGAAGTCTGACACCTTACCCCTAGACCGCCAGGTCACCAGTGGTAAACTGTTGTTGGAGTAAAAATAACTTTCTCACACCCTTGATGGTAGTTGTGTAATATAAATATTTACATGGAAAAAAAGGGAATAATAATAATAATAACAATAATAATAGCAATAAATAATAATAATAATAATAATAATAATAATATATAATAATAATAATAATAATATAAATAATAATAATAATAATAATAATAATAATCAATATATTTAATATAAAATATTACATGAAAAAAAAATAATAATAATAGATTAACAAAATATATATTTGTTAATCTGTTAGGAAGGGAGGAAGTATCTGTACAGTGGATCCCACAAGTATTGCAACAGGGGTTACCTCAGGGATATGATCCTTTGGGGTCGGTTTTTTCTTTTCGGATTCTCTTGGGTCAGGAAGTTTAAGGCGGGCAGACTAGAATATTGTTGAATTGTGAGGTTGTTTGAAAGCAACTTTGGGGATGAACTAAAAATCTTTTGGGTCTCTTTTTTTCTCTGTCAATTTTCATTATTATAAAATATTAACATTTAGAATGTTGAATCAAATATAAATCCTGACAAGATTCAGATCAGGTTTCAATTCCTTACAAGTTTAATGCTTAGAATTGAGCCCTTTTAAGGTTCTCTAATAATCGGTCATAGAATCAAAACCCCATTATTCGAGCTGAGACAGTATAACGTGGGCGGGTACCTGTGCAAGTCGATCATGTCGACAGGCCGAGTGTCGGCCGGCAGGTTGGGACTCCCGTAGATGTCTGTGAAGCTCAGTCCAGAACTGAGCGATCCCTTGCTACTCGTCGTGGACAAAGAGCCCAGACTAGAGGAGCTACTGACACTCAGCGTGCTGGCCGACAGAGTCTTCAGCTGCCCTTCCAGCTGGGTCATGGAGCGCAAGGCATCTCGCAGCTGTTGCAGGAGCAGCTGTTTCTCCTCGTGTAGTCGCAGCCTGTCCGTGATGGCTCGGTTGGACACCTCCAGGGCCCGGTTCAGATCTTGCTCCAGACGACGGATCTCCAACTGTATGTCTCCCATCTCCTGTTGACTGCGGGAGCGAGGTGTGATGCTACGTAGCTCTCGGAGTAGCTGTTCCTTCTCTTGGAACAGTAACAACCTGGGACAAGTGAGACATAACTTAGGAGTAGCTGTTCCTTCTCTTGGAACAGTAACAAACTGGGACAAGTGAGACATAACTTAAAAGGAGTGCTTCTCTTGGAACAGTAACAAACTGGGACAAGTGAGACATAACTTAGGAGTAGCTTCTCTTGGAACAGTAACAACCTGGGACAAAGAACCTCTCGTGAGACACTACAAGGGAGGGTGGTATCTACAAGGGAGGATGGTATCTCCACAAGGGAGGGTGGTATCTCCACAAGGGAGGATGGTATCTACAAGGGAGGACTGGTATCCTACAAGGGAGGATGGTATCTACAAGGGAGGGATGGTATCTCCACAAGGGAGGATGGTATCTACAAGGGAGGACGGTATCCCCAAGGGAGGGTGGTATCTCCCCAGAGGGGCGGATTCTCTCAGTCTACCAAGGTTGGGGTGGTATTTCTTACAAGCCGGTAGGATGTCTATCGACAAGGGAGGATCCCTGGATCAGCTCACACACAAAGGGTCATTGTACTAACAGGTAGCATGTCCTATCAAGGTATCTACAAGGGAGGACGGTATCTCCACAAGGGAGGATGGTATCTACCTGTCCTGGTCAGACTCGGCCTGGCCCGGCACCACCTTCTCCTCCAGGTCTGCCAACTGTTGTTGGATCAGTTGTATCTTCTTCCTCGCCTCGTCGTACAGGAGTCTCATGCGAGCCATCTCGGCTAGACGCGTTCCGATGGGCATCAGCTAGACAAACCACACAAAAGGGTCATTGTCACCTGAGACCCGCTTAGCAATGTCCCTAATCATGCTCCAGTTCCCTGTCGACTGTTTTAAAGGACAATATTTATTAATAGAAACTCAAGTCAATTTACAGCTCTGCTGTAATTGAGGCGTGTGTAAATCCCACTTAGACAATCAACCAGTCAACATGAACAACACCAATAATCAAGCCGAATAAACGTTTCTATATTTAATCTTATTTATGCACAAATTTTAGTTGTAATTCTTTCTCTTTACTTTCTGCACTACTTAATAAAAGTTGTTTTATTGACATTTTTGACTAAAAATAAATATTATATATATCATCCTTTTTAAACTGAAATCCAACCTTTTTTTTGACGAAATCAAATAATTTTATTTTCTGCAAATCTGAGTCTTTAGTGATAAAGACACACAAATTCTGCGAACATTGGGAAAGATCGAGGAAATAAGGTATATCTATTCAAGTGATCATTTCAGTTAATTTCCTTTCAAGTGATTGTATTTTTAGAGTAACTTTCAAGTCAATACGAAACTACAAATCAAAGCCTCTAATGATTGATGTGTCAAAGAACTGGTCCTACAAGGTGCACTCACAGGAGACAACTCCTCCCATCAACGGTGGGGGGGGGGGGGGGGGGGTAGTTGTTTCCCAGCTGTCCGGTGATGACAGGGTCTGTCCCTAATTACCCGTTGTGCACGTAATGTGTGTGGCTACGCTCTAAGAACATAAGCCTTGATGGGCTGGAGGAGCCTCGATCGAGGTTTCTGTTACCCAGATAGTGGATGTCGAACCCTGACATTTGAAAAGGTGCTGACTTATATGCGGTGTTACGCAGGGAGTTATTTAATATCCCTCAAGGTGTGTCACACCATGAAGAGATGTAGAAATAGAGAGAACCTCTAGATAGCCTTACCTCCCCAGAGAGGTCGGTCTGCGAGGCGGTGCTCAGCTTTTCCTGGGGCAGGCTCAGGGTGGAGATGTCCGGGGAGCTCTCGCAGAGCTGCAGACGAGTCAGGTCGTCCTTCAGCTTGGCCAGGGACTGCATTAGTTCCGCTTTCTCCTTCTCGCCAGAGGACAAGGACTTCTGGATGCTCCGCAGTTCCACCATGATGGCCTGGCCTCGGTGATGTTATAGCAGCCCCCCTCGTGGGCACTCAGTTTCTGCTCCACCCTGTAAAAACACATTCTCACGTTACTCGGGTCAATTAACAGGAGCAAGTGAGTGAAAGTACCCCCTCCCCCCTCGTAATGTTACAATATCAATTGGAGTACAAGTCCTTTTTTCAATTCAAAGTGAGCTCAAAGAGTAAAACAAGAACAAAGACGATATCGTGTGATGAGATCTAAGCCAATCACAATAGTTCAGCCTCATCAGCTGTGTCCGCTCGGCACAATTTAAAAAATCGGCTTTACTTTTCTCCGAAACCACAAGAGCTTGGGAGACCGAATCACATTTTTAAAGCAAATGACTCAATCAAGTGTATGCACCTACAAGGTTAGATATCAGGGGACAGCTGTGTCTACTGTTGTGAAATAACTCATCAAGTAAGAGTTGTGTGTGGTTCTAGTTGTGTATTTGTTTGTTTCACTTCACACAGTCATTAGAAACATCCATCGGCTTGTTAACCTTTTATTTATCATCACATGTTACCGCCTTTTCAGTTATACCCATGTATGATAATTACTCTAACAGGGTAGGAATTAGTAAGGAAACAGCTTAGAGGTAATCTACCAGCATTTGCATGGAAGGAGAGTGGGAAACCTTATAGGGAAAACCACCCTTAAAAGACTCGACCGAGATTCGAACCCTGATCTTACCGTCATCAGCATGCCCATCTAACACAAGAATGACGCCTTAAGCGTTTGGCCCTGGAGTGGGCGATGTTAATATAAAGAGCTGTTTTTCCTCTTGAAAACTAAAGGTCAGTAATCAGCTGTTCTAGTTTGTGTTGCAAAGCATTATGGGTCAACATATATCATGTGAAATGCTGCGCTACACAAGGAGATTGTACTTCAATTTTCAGATAACACGAATCAAACTTTATTAAAGATCACGATTATGACCGCACTGTGGTTTTATAAAGAACAGGCCATAGAAAATAAAAATAACCCTTTTGGAACTGTTTTAAAACTTGCAGCTATACATATATTTCCAGCCTTTTTATTGTTTTTAGTTTTTCATGAAATTTTGTTTTTTCCAGACACAAATACTGACTGGATTTTAAAGCTGGCTAAACCTCTGGATAAGTCGGCAATAGAAACGATGTATGTTACTCACGAGGCGAGCGTGTCTACACCACGCTGTGTGCAGTGCATCTCCGTGCGGATCTGTTCCAGCTCGCTCTTAAGCCGCCCGACCCGGTTCTTGGCGAGCGCCACGTCTGCCTTGAGCAGGTCAGGATCGTACTTGGTACTGACGCTGCTGGAGCTCGAGCATACTGGACAAGAGAATCAACCAGTTTTGGGTCATTGTTTGTAGAGTTGATGTGTCTTTAGAGTACACTCTTTACCAGTAAAATATAGAGCCCTCAGGCAGCTGTGTTGTACTCACTAACCAGGATAGCTTTAACACAATATACAACTTTAAATTAAAATATCGTCAAAAAATCTCACATGAGCGCAGGAATTAAACCTGAAACTTATCACGTCACTGGGCTATCAGGAACCGGCCGGTTCTTAACTCATGGTTTAAGGCATAGTCTGTAATGGACACATGGAATTCGTCAGCTTGTTGATGCCGCTCATACAACATTTAACTATTATTATTATTATTATTATTATTATTATTATTATTATTATTATTATTATTATTATTATTAGTACCGCGTCTTACTACCCGTTCGGGTTATACGCACTTACGCTAATGTGTAATGGTAGGGTGATTGTGAGATGAAATGGAGGACCTACAGTTTAACGTGGGATCCGAACCACGCTGGAGGCCTGGCATTCCACACATTCACAAGTTGTGATTAATACACGTCTTGTCAGAGGTGAAGGAAGGGTTTGGTATTCAGATAAATCCGTGCCGGGACCGAGGATTGAACCCCGGACCCCAAGCACAGAAGTCAGACACCTTACCCCCTAGACCACCAGGTCACCCAACATTTAACTGTAGTCAAGGATTCTTTGAATTGAAAAATTACACCTGAACACAGGAATCGACCTCAGCTCCTTTGTCTTAGTCTGCCAATGCTCTAACCACTGAGCTAGACAGGTGTCCTGTGTCCATGGTAATTCTCCACCCATATTTTGAGGCAAAGTCTGTGATGGACGTGCGGAGATGGCCAGCTACATATGGGTGATTAATTACTATCATGAGCTAACAGATAACTCAACCACCTTAGACTAGGGAGGGCTTTGTGATGTCAACAGTACAATTGTATGAGTGCACATATCATGATGGATCCGATGAATCCACACTCCTATCACGGACTACCCCAACAATCCTCACTGGACCAGGAGATACTCACGGCTGGTACGAGAGGTGTTGAGCGTGGCGAGGGCGTTGTGGAGGTGATTGTACTCCTCTTGCGCTAGACACAGACGCTGCTGCTTTACGTCATAAATCTCCTTCTTCGCCTGAAACCAAAATGGGGCATGATCAATGGGGCATACCTCATCCTCCTACCAGGCAAGCACTAACCCGTTTACTTAAAATATATCCCCCTTTCTCTGGTTAAAAGTAGGAGGGATAGCTTGAGACTATGACCTGCTTCAGTGGTTCAATGGTCTTAGAGGTTGTTCTGGTAATCAAGGCTGTAGAGTCAGCAGTCGGAAAAAATTTCCCCATTTCGACTTCAAATTAAAAACTTATATTATTATAACAATGCATGATAAACATCTCATTTTAATTTTATACTTGTTTTATAATTTAGGACCAATATTTGTAATTTTGAGTGACAAATTCATTCAAATCTAAATTCCCAATGTCAAAGAAGCTTCCCATAAAGTCGTCTGTATTGGAGCATTTTACAGCAGTCATTTTGTTATTACTAATTAATATACTTTAGACATTTGTGAAGGAGTCAAGAGTCGAAGGCTCGGTGTACCGACTCCACAGCCCTGCTAGCAAGAGATCAGGGTTAAAATCTAGGTCGGGTGTATCGAGGGTCATTATCCCTAGATAGTTTTCCAGGCTCTCTCCACGTAAATGCAGGTACACTTAGTATAAATTCAACCTTCCTCAACCCTAGCACATACGCATACAACACAAACAGGTAGTGAAATTACCAAAAAACTACTTGAGATGGTGAGAGCTGTTTTTTAATGTGCTTTTGGGTCCGATTAATGTTTTATTACAACAATTAAGTTGATGTGCCGATCTTTTTCTTCTTCTTAGAATTGCGTCTTACTACCTGTTCGGGTTGTACGCTTATGGATTAATTAAGCTAACGTGTTAGGAATTGGAAAGGTTGGATTTAGAGGAAGTGTACTCGCATTTTCAAGAAAACACAAATTTCACCAATTATGTTTTGTTTTGTGTCATGCCAATAATCGAACCTGGTACTCTTAGGTAGGTAGGTAGACAAGCTACCGACTGAGCTAAGGTTTCGGACCTAAATAAATAAAACAAACTTTGATCCGAGATTGCTAGTGTCCAGCTAAACATACTTGGATGTGTTAGCTTAGCAACACAAGCAACCAAATATCTACTGTGTGAAAATAAGAGCAGACAGAACAACTCCAAAATATTGGTATATTCCCGACAGAGAGAGGGAGAGAGAAGGAAGACAGTGTTTCTCTCTGTCTCTCTCTTCACAATCCTGGCTCTCAGCCAAAGATAGGATTTCAAGTTATCACGAACAACAGAGTCGCAAGAAAGAGAGAGAGAGATATGTTATCGCTAGTAACAAGTTACTCAGCGGTTGTGCTAACCTCCAAGACATCTTGCGCCGTGTGCAGATAGTCCCTCAACATGGCCTCCTGGATAGCTCGCCACTCGAGGCGGGGGTCTTCCAACTGTGTACATTCTAAACACAAACAAACAACTAGAAGTGTCTAGTGGTAGTTTTCCTAAGCGCTAATATCTCAAGGTCAACAATCGGATAAAGTTTTACAAGTATCAACTATAATTTAACTACAAATGTTTTTTATTCACACTTTTAAAATGTGAGATCATAATTTATTTAAATGTCTAGTATTTTATTTGATGAAAAGCTACCTAAAATAAACATGTTCATGTGGTTGACGTAGTATCAGTGAGCGTATGTTCATGTGATTGACGTAGTATCAGTGAGCGTATGTTCATGTGGTTGATGTAGTATCAGTGAGCGTATGTTCATGTGGTTGATGTAGTATCAGTGAGCGTATGTTCATGTGGTTGATGTAGTATCAGTGAGCGTATGTTCATGTGTTGATGTAGTATCAGTGAGTGTATGTTCATGTGGTTGACGTAGTATCAGTGAGCGTATGTTCATGTGGTTGACGTAGTTTCAGTGAGCGTATGTTCATGTGATTGACGTAGTATCAGTGAGCGTATGTTCATGTGGTTGATGTAGTATCAGTGAGCGTATGTTCATGTGATTGACGTAGTATCAGTGAGCGTATGTTCATGGGTTGATGTAGTATCAGTGAGCGTATGTTCATGTGGTTGATGTAGTATCAGTGAGCGTATGTTCATGCTACTCACGGTTCATGTGGTTGATGTAGTATCAGTGAGCGTATGTTCATGTGATTGACGTAGTTTCAGTGAGCGTATGTTCATGTGATTGACGTAGTATCAGTGAGCGTATGTTCATGTGGTTGATGTAGTATCAGTGAGCGTAGTTCATGTGGTTGATGTAGTATCAGTGAGCGTATGTTCATATGGTTGATGTAGTATCAGTGAGCGTATGTTCATGTGGTTGATGTAGTATCAGTGAGCGTATGTTCATGTGGTTGATGTAGTATCAGTGAGCGTATGTTCATGTGGTTGATGTAGTATCAGTGAGCGTATGTTCATGCTACTCACGGTTCATGTGGTTGATGTAGTATCAGTGAGCGTATGTTCATGTGATTGACGTAGTTTCAGTGAGCGTATGTTCATGTGATTGACGTAGTATCAGTGAGCGTATGTTCATGTGGTTGATGTAGTATCAGTGAGCGTATGTTCATGTGGTTGATGTAGTATCAGTGAGCGTATGTTCATGCTACTCACGGTTCATGTGGTTGATGTAGTATCAGTGAGCGTATGTTCATGTGGTTGATGTAGTATCAGTGAGCGTATGTTCATGCTACTCACGGTTCATGTGGTTGATGTAGTATCAGTGAGCGTATGTTCATGTGGTTGATGTAGTATCAGTGAGCATATGTTCATGTGGTTGATGTAGTATCAGTGAGCGTATGTTCATGTGGTTGATGTAGTATCAGTGAGCGTATGTTCATGTGGTTGATGTAGTATCAGTGAGCGTATGTTCATGTGGTTGACGTAGTATCAGTGAGCGTATGTTCATGTGGTTGACGTAGTATCAGTGAGCGTATGTTCATGTGGTTGACGTAGTATCAGTGAGCATATGTTCATGCTACTCACGGTTCATGTGGTTGATGTAGTATCAGTGAGCGTAATGTTCATGTGGTTGATGTAGTATCAGTGAGCGTATGTTCATGTGGTTGATGTAGTATCAGTGAGCGTATGTTCATGCTACTCACGGTTCATGTGGTTGATGTAGTATCAGTGAGCGTATGTTCATGCTACTCACGGTTCATGTGGTTGACGTAGTATCAGTGAGCGTATGTTCATGTGGTTGATGTAGTATCAGTGAGCGTATGTTCATGTGGTTGATGTAGTATCAGTGAGCGTATGTTCATGCTACTCACGGTTCATGTGGTTGATGTAGTATCAGTGAGTGTATGTTCATGTGGTTGACGTAGTATCAGTGAGTGTATGTTCATGTGGTTGATGTAGTATCAGTGAGCGTATGTTCATGTGGTTGATGTAGTATCAGTGAGCGTATGTTCATGTGGTTGATGTAGTATCAGTGAGCGTATGTTCATGTGGTTGATGTAGTATCAGTGAGCGTATGTTCATGTGGTTGATGTAGTATCAGTGAGCGTATGTTCATGTGGTTGACGTAGTATCAGTGAGCGTATGTTCATGTGGTTGATGTAGTATCAGTGAGCGTATGTTCATGTGGTTGACGTAGTATCAGTGAGCGTATGTTCATGTGGTTGATGTAGTATCAGTGAGCGTATGTTCATGTGGTTGATGTAGTATCAGTGAGCGTATGTTCATGCTACTCACGGTTCATGTGGTTGATGTAGTATCAGTGAGCGTATGTTCATGTGGTTGATGTAGTATCAGTGAGCGTATGTTCATGTGGTTGATGTAGTATCAGTGAGCGTATGTTCATGTGGTTGATGTAGTATCAGTGAGCGTATGTTCATGCTACTCACGTTCATGTGGTTGACGTAGTATCAGTGAGCGTATGTTCACGCTACTCACGGTTCATGTGGTTGACGTAGTATCAGTGAGCGTATGTTCATGTGGTTGATGTAGTATCAGTGAGCGTATGTTCATGCTACTCACGGTTCATGTGGTTGATGTAGTATCAGTGAGCGTATGTTCATGTGGTTGACGTAGTATCAGTGAGCGTATGTTCATGCTACTCACGGTTCATGTGGTTGACGTAGTATCAGTGAGCGTATGTTCATGTGGTTGACGTAGTATCAGTGAGCGTATGTTCATGCTACTCACGGTTCATGTGGTTGACGTAGTATCAGTGAGCGTATGTTCATGTGGTTGACGTAGTATCAGTGAGCGTATGTTCATGTGGTTGATGTAGTATCAGTGAGCGTATGTTCACGCTACTCACGGTTCATGTGGTTGATGTAGTATCAGTGAGCGTATGTTCACGCTACTCACGGTTCAGTGGTTGATGTAGTATCAGTGAGCGTATGTTCACGCTACTCACGGTTCATGTGGTTGATGTAGTATCAGTGAGCGTATGTTCACGCTACTCACGGTTCATGTGGTTGATGTAGTATCAGTGAGCGTATGTTCACGCTACTCACGGTTCATGTGGTTGACGTAGTATCAGTGAGCGTATGTTCATGCTACTCACGGTTCATGTGGTTGATGTAGTATCAGTGAGCGTATGTTCATGCTACTCACGGTTCATGTGGTTGATGTAGTATCAGTGAGCGTATGTTCATGCTACTCACGGTTCATGTGGTTGATGTAGTAGGTCCCAATCTGCGGGTCGTAAGCCTCCTCCCAGCCCAGAGGGAGCTCATTGCCGATACAGTCTGCAAATGTCTGGGGCTTGGTGTACCTGGGGAGAGAGAAACAGAGTTAACTGGGGGACTTTCAGTGGTACAGTTGTAGCAAGATTATGTATCGTCCAAGATGTATTACGATACCATATTATTGATTGTGTTTTGGATACAGGAGGCCTAATACCGTTAATGCCTCAACAATCTTGAAAGAGGCAATGGCCAACAAACAGGGCTAGGTTTGATTCCAAAAACTATTAATATATCAATGAGTTATTTTCAAAGCATATTTCTATTTACTGAGCGCCGTCTAAACTAATAAAAAAATTGGTTTTTAGATCTAAATTATTTATTTGTAAAAATATAACTCTGGAAATTGTTCACACTAAGTTTTAATGATGGGATACAGCAGACCTAAGTTAAGGTTTTTTTTTATTTTTATATAAAAAATGTTTTGAGCCAAATAAATAAAACATTATGTCAGTGAATATGTTTGGTTTAAATTTGTTCACATGACAATATCGATAGTTCTTGAATATTTGTCCCGAGCAGCACAACATTTTAACAAGACTTCTTCTCTTCATTTATAAAGTTTATCTTGGTTTTTTTTAGCAATGAGTCTTACTACTTGGTCAGGTTATACACACACGACCTACACTAATGTGTTAGGGAGGAGAAAGGTTGAATCTAGGAGAAGTGTTCCCTTGTATGTGGAGGGAGGAGAGTTGTAAACCATCCTCAGTACAAGTGACCAGGATTTGAACCCCAATCTCATCATCAGCAATCCAGTTCAGCACGAGAGAGAAGCCTAAGACCAGGGGTCCCCAAACCGAAGATGCCCTTGCACCACAAACAATACATCCTGCAGCCCTCATAACATTTCTTACACTAATATCATGAAACCGCTTCGGTGGCTGCATGGTCTAATGCGCTATTCTCGCAGTATACTAGACTGCCGATGACGAGGAGATCGAGGTTCGAATCTTGGTCGAGTTTACTGAGGGTGGTTTTCCTAAATTGTTTTCCACACTCCCTCCAAGCAAATACAGGTACACTTCTATATATATAGCCTCCCTAATCCCTAAAACCATTATGCAACATAATTAGTACGCTTAAGTGTATAACCTGAACAGGTAGTAAGACACAGTGCAAAATTTATTTTTTAAATTATGAAAATTCAATAACGACAGTTAAATTTTACAATCATAAAACAAAACGGTAAGCATCCCATGTTCTGACTGTGCCTTATCATTTATTCAGATTCGATAAAATTGTCAATCCTGATTACAAACAAATAAAAAAGAATATCCTAAAATTGCCACAGTTTAAAAAACTATCAGACTGTGAAACCACCGATGCGGGTAGTTTCAACTATTTTGTCTCATCCAAGTTTTGAATAATCCAAGTTAGACTGGGTTCAAATACACTTAAGATGATCAAATTCTACAAAAAATACTAAGTGAGGTTGTAACTAGGGAATGTGCTTTCAAACCCTCGAAAACCGTGAGAATAGTCAAGATTCGGGGACTCAAGAAAATAATCAAATTCAAGACTTAAACATCTTTATTTAAAAACCAAGGTTTTGATTGGATTTTCGAGCGCTAATACAGTACGGTATATTGTTGGTTCAGAACCAACATAATTATAGGACAAATTCAACAACCAGACACCAGACCAGTAATTTAACATTTAAGTTAACTGAATGTATGAATGTTATAGTTAATATTAAGGATTTGTAAAATAGTAGATTGGACCCAACTCGGGCTATAACTCAAAACTACAGTCCGATTTTAATATGAAAGACCCTATCTGACAGCTAGAAATGTTATTAGATCTACTTTCACGTATTCATACATCAAGTCGTATAATTAGCAGCTGTCACTTTCTATTGGCTAATCAATACATATAAATAATAATAATAATAATAATAATAATAATAATAATAATAATAATAATAATAATAATATAATGTCATAAATGTCGACCACATAAAAATTGTACCTTGACTTTACAATCACAAATTAAATATAATTTTACCAAATAAAGTAGAGGAAAAGCTGGTCCAGTTACAAGAACAAAAAAAAAATTTTGCATTTAAAGACAAAAATTACAGGTATAAGTTACAACGTTTATTCTTTCATTTATTTGAGGTATTGAACGAGCACTTTCTGAACCGACTGATCATATCACCACATGACTTATACAACTAACTTAAATATAGAACAGACACAACATCCAGCCCCAAGGCCGTTAATTCATCACTGTGAAAGGGAAAACCCACATTTCACCAATGAGACAGTTTTGGACCATGCCAGGAATTGAACCCAGGACCCTGAGCTCAGTAGACATGCTAACGACTGGGCTAAGATGTTGGACAAGCTACAATTAATTCCCCCAGTAAAATGTTTTTAAGGATGTCCTAGCCCTTGACAAGACACATGCCACCGACTGGGCTAAGATGTTGGACAAGCTACAACTAATTCCCCCAGTAAAATGTTTTTAAGGATGTCCTAGCCCTTGACAAGACACGTGACTCTTCCCCCCTCCCCTCAAATCAATAAGAGACAACCCCTTCCCCTCTCCTCCTCTCCACGGTGGAACAGTCGGGGGGAGGGGGGGAGCACACATGATGAAAGGTGCACTCGGACACTGCTGCCAACACAAAACAACAATCCGACATCTCCCAAAATAGCCCCCCAGAGAGACTCAAGTCGCCAAGCTGTCTCTTGGGCTCATTCCTTGCCCGACAGGGTCTGGAACTGAGGGGGGGGATGAACTAACAGACAAGTGATATATCTGCTTCTCAAATTTCACACCAAGCTCCCTCTTCTCCTCTTGTACTGAACACACTGATCATATCAACACACAATTTACTAACTAGCTTAAATCTAGAACACACACAACATCCAACCCCCTTAGCTTTAAAATATCATTGCCAAAAAAGGGAGGGGGAGACCCATATTTCATTAATGATACTACTAATTTTTCAGCCATGCCGAGAGTCGAACCTGGGACCCTTAACTCAATAGTCAGACACACTACCTCCTGGGATGAGATGTTGGCACATTTCTAAATGAAATACTCACTAAACCTCTAGCTAATTTCAATCTCTTAAAACTAGTTATTTTAATATTAATTAATGGTAGGTGAAACATTTGTGGCAACTCTAAAAGAACAGCAAATTAAAGGTATTTGAAACCAGGCAGTGTAGTGGCTAAGTATGATGGGGGGGGGGGGGAAGTTGAAATGGTTATGTGCAGAGCCCACCCCCTCCACCCCACGTGTACCCGGTTTGGGTTTTAAACCTTATTACAGCTCCCCGAGTCAGAGATGAGCATGTAAATCGTCTTTAGGTAATAGTTTAAAAATCACTCCAAATAAATTTGTTTATAACTGGCAGTGTTATGTGTCCTGATTTTTCAAGGTCATGTATCTTTAATATTAAAATTACATTAGCATCCACGCAAAATATAACGCACTCAGACCATGACATAAATAGCTAGCACACTCAATTTTCTTATGACGATATTATTGAGTGCATAATTACAGCGGGCTTCTTGACCTTGAACCCAAAAAATATGTAATTTCATTAAAAACAAATAACCTTTTAATTAGACAAAAATACATTTATTCTTACTAGTTTTAAATAGGTTATAGTTATAGTTTGTACTTAAGTGGCAAAATGTAGTATTTAAAATTAATTTAGGGCTGATATCTAATAAAATAAAATTGTCTTTTTTTTATTATTACTAGGTATTAAAACGGGTCTATATAAAAGTACAAAGTTTAGTAAGACTTTACATAAATCTTAGACTGAGGCTACTCATTTTTTTAACCTGAAAAATTAATTTTAAAGTAATACTACTGTAGGGTGTTCACCAAATAATAATTAGTCCCATGAAGTTAAATACATTAAAAATATTGTTTATTTATTTATGAATATAAAATAAGGCCAATTTAAAATATAGTCACCCTACTCTGGCGTTATCGTGTTAGAAACTTTAGTAATTATAAAATGTTAGGTTTATCAAGTTTCACATTTGCACAAAAAAAAAGTGACAAATAGACCAATGAAATAAAAAATAAATACTTCTGCCGACAGCACACACTAGTATAAACGACGTCATCAAATTTGTAAACTATGTTTCCGCATTCCACACAAAGATATCTCATTACTTTATCATTTCATCGTATCCTCTGTTCAATATCAAAGTGATTATCCGTAACGCGCGTTTTTTCACATAGATGGCAGCACATGGAATTAACACAGGACAAAAATCCACAGAAATATTACAAAAACTAGACTTTTTTCGACGACTTTCGCGATAACAGCTCACAATATCAACAGTAGAATGAAAATCCCGCATTATTTAGAACAGTTCACAAACAAATACAGAGTAATAACGAAAGAAAAACACTGAAACATCTCAGGAATTCGAAGGTTTGACGTGGGGGCCTCGCAGGGGTGAAGTGAGCCTACCTGTCCCGTGGATCAATCCAGGTCGTTTTCTTGCTGTTGTGATCGATGAAGTAGACCTTCCCATCGTAATCTCGCGCAAAATCCCATCCATCCGGCAATGGTATCTCTCCATTTCGTCTCCTTGGCATATTTCACCACTGAAATCCATCCAAATGTATAGCAAATGGCAATACTCTAACTAGTTAATCCGCCATGTTGAATACCTCATTATCATGAGTAGCGTGACGTCACCTTCGACTCATGTTGAGCGGCCAATAGGCGGCCAGATGCCTTGAGAAAGGAATGCGTGTATTAACATAACCATGAAGTAACTTGAATGACTTCTATTCGTTGCCCCTCGTATTAGACTTGGTATGTCAGGGGAGCGACTTGGCTGCGAACAAACAAGTTGGCTAAAAACTTTTTGCACCGTTAGAGAAAGTAAAGCAAACATATCAAAATATTTGTTGCAAAATACTGGTTTATTGTAATCGTGAGATATCTGACTCACAGATAATAAAATCATCCGCATTTGAGACCTACCTAACATTCTAATTTAGTTTTAAAATATACAAATATAATCATCACGACGATAGAAATATGTTTTCAAAATAATAACTTTTCTGATACACTTTATTCGCAACGCTTCTGCGCGTATAATCGATTGAAACCGAAGTGGTAATGAAAAGTTGGCACCGTAGAGGTCTAAACCCACTCCCCAGCCGTTCCAATCGCTGGCATTCCATTCTATTATCGCCGCACATACCTACGTTCCTTTCAGAGGGGGGAAGTCGTTGAACTGTGGGTGGTGGACCACATTTTTCGGGCATAAGACCTGCATTGCCTTGTACATGATTTCAAGTTTACAGCTCTTTGGGGCTTAATAATGTTGTTATAAAGTGTAAGATTAAACCAAAAATATTATCAAACTTACAATCCCAGAATTATACGTAAGAGAAATTAATTTAATTTAGAAATATATTTAAATAGAACCCTTATTTCGAATGCGTCAGGCTACCTGAACAAATACAGACTGTTTTTGTTGACACGCATCAGATCCAAGGGCATACAAAAAGGGGGAGGGGGGCGCAGACCCCTCTAATAATCCGCCACTAATGGGACACTCTTAATACCGTAAAATAAACTAGGTCATCACATATTTGTCATTCCATTGGTACCAAGTTAAAGGTTGTGTCTAATGTAAAGGGTAAATGGGTCATTTTCAGGGTAGTGACAAAGGGAGGGGGTTCATTTACACCCCCTCTACCTTTTCTCTAGAACAGCGGCTCACAACATTTTTTCGCTTGCGTACCACTTGGCAACCCAACCCCAAAAATGGTGCCCTTAATTTTTAGCACAATATGTAATTACTACAGTAGTAGTTATTTCTGATTTATTTGTTGCAACTGAAAATAAATGGCCTAATAATAGGATTAAGAACCAATGTGATAATAAACTGAACAAAGATTACAGATTTTTTACATTAAAAAAGAAAAGTTACAATAAAAACTAACACATTTAATGTATTAATAGTTATAAAAAATATTTTATGTTTGAAATTGAAATAATTCTGTCAAGGTCAAATATAAAAGAAACCTCGCTCCACCCTTCACCATATCGTTGAGTTAATTTAATAACCTTTGACTGATATTTTGGCTCACACTGCTGGCATATGTAGCTCTTTCCGCCATTGTTCAAAATATTTTCGCGTACCCCCAAAGGTCCTGGCGCGCACCCCCCGGTGGGAACTGCTGCTCTAGACAATATTATTAACAATGTATTTTTGTGTTTCACGTCAATGCCAATGTAAAATGGCCACAACCAGAATTATATTTCAAACTCCAGGTAGGGACCTTGCCATGAGCCAGCGTAGGCAGACTCCTGCGTCCCCGCCCCCTCCTAATAAAAATAAGAACTTGTGTACGGTTCTGCTTATTTCTCTCTCCCCCCACCCCCAATAAATAAAAGGTAGCTACGCCTGTGAATACAGGAATGTTAAGGAACTAAACCATATCAATGGAATAATGTATAATGCAATAGTGCATCCATTTTCAAAGCAAACAACGTTATACTTCGCTCAAATCACAACCAGACATCAGTTGGAAATATTAATGCTACAATGGTAGAGTCAATTGTATTACAAATAAATGGAGTAGTAACATCATCGTGTCAGAAATAATCCACGTGGTGGATTGAAAAAATATGAATTGCATTTTAAGAAAAAAGGTCAAAACTCATAGTTTAATATTTAGATCTAATAATGACTGTCACGGCATTATTATTATGTTTGGTCTTTTAGATCAACCACTGGAGGTGACATACCTACCACTGGAGGTGACATACCTACCACTGGAGGTGACATACCTACCACTGGAGGTGACATACCTACCACTGGAGGTGACATACCTACCACTGGAGGTGACATACCTACCACTGGAGGTGACATACCTACCACTGGAGGTGACATTACCTACCACTGGAGGTGAGCTGCCTACCACTGGAGGTGACATGCCTACCACTGGAGGTGACATACCTACCACTGGAGTTGACATGCCTACCACTGGAGGTGACATGCCTACCACTGGAGGTGACATACCTACCACTGGAGGTGACATACCTACCACTGGAGGTGGCATACCTACCACAGGAGGTGACATGCCTACCACTGGAGGTGAGCTGCCTACCACTGGAGGTGACATACCTACCACTGGAGGTGACATACCTACCACTGGAGGTGAGCTGCCTACCACTGGAGGTGACATGCCTACCACTGGAGGTGACATACCTACCACTGGAGGTGAGCTGCCTACCACTGGAGGTGACATGCCTACCACTGGAGGTGACATGCCTACCACTGGAGGTGAGCTGCCTACCACTGGAGGTGACATGCCTACCACTGGAGGTGACATACCTACCACTGGAGTTGACATGCCTACCACTGGAGGTGAGCTGCCTACCACTGGAGGTGACATGCCTACCACTGGAGGTGACATGCCTACCACTGGAGGTGACATGCCTACCACTGGAGGTGAGCTGCCTACCACTGGAGGTGACATGCCTACCACTGGAGGTGACATACCTACCACTGGAGTTGACATGTCTACCACTGGAGGTGACATGCCTACCACTGGAGGTGACATACCTACCACTGGAGGTGACATACCTACCACTGGATGTGACATGCCTACCACTGGAGGTGACATGCCTACCACTGGAGGTGAGCTGCCTACCACTGGAGGTGACATGCCTACCACTGGAGGTGAGCTGCCTACCACTGGAGGTGACATGCCTACCACTGGAGGTGACATGCCTACCACTGGAGGTGAGCTGCCTACCACTGGAGGTGACATGCCTACCACTGGAGGTGAGCTGCCTACCACTGGAGGTGACATGCCTACCACTGGAGGTGAGCTGCCTACCACTGGAGGTGGCATACCTACCACAGGAGGCAACATGTCTACCACTGGAGGTGACATACCTACCACTGGAGGTGGCATACCTACCACTGGAGGTGGCATACCTACCACAGGAGGTGACATGCCTACCACTGGAGGTGAGCTGCCTACCACTGGAGGTGACATGCCTACCACTGGAGGTGAGCTGCCTACCACTGGAGGTGGCATACCTACCACAGGAGGCAACATGTCTACCACTGGAGGTGACATACCTACCACTGGAGGTGGCATACCTACCACTGGAGGTGGCATACCTACCACAGGAGGTGACATGCCTACCACTGGAGGTGAGCTGCCTACCACTGGAGGTGACATACCTACCACTGGAGGTGGCATACCTACCACAGGAGGCAACATGTCTACCACTGGAGGTGGCATACCTACCACTGGAGGTGGCATACCTACCACTGGAGGTGACATGCCTACCACTGGAGGTGAGCTGCCTACCACTGGAGGTGACATGCCTACCACTGGAGGTGAGCTGCCTACCACTGGAGGTGGCATACCTACCACAGGAGGCAACATGTCTACCACTGGAGGTGACATACCTACCACAGGAGGTGACATGTCTACCACAGGAGGTGACATACCTACCACTGGAGGTGATATAGTTATATAGTGATATAGTCACTATATAACTATATAGGTGATATAGTTATATAGTGATATAGTCACTGGAGGTGACTGATCTCCTTGTATATAACCCCAAATAACTTCTATAGGCATCTAATTTTCAAAATTTCCTGGAAGAGGCCCAGCCTAATAGCTTCAAGAGACA
Source organism: Timema podura (assembly GCA_033556935.1). Classification (NCBI taxonomy): domain Eukaryota; kingdom Metazoa; phylum Arthropoda; class Insecta; order Phasmatodea; family Timematidae; genus Timema; species Timema podura. Next base: position 88,322,537 of record JAVRXN010000011.1, read on the forward strand.
TGTAATTTTCAAAGATTTTCCAGGTGAAGACATTTCAAATAGTTTCTATACCGTTATTTTAAAACCGGCATCTAACTATAGGGGAAACCGCTCTAAATAGCTTCTAGGGCATTCACATTTCAAAATGGTGTGGGGGAGAACCACTCCAAATAGCTTATAGAAGAATCTAGTGTTTTTTAAAATTCCAGATGAAGGCCATTGTAAATATTTTCTAGAATATGACGGAGGATGGTCTCCAGGCCCCTCAAAAAACCCTTCAATTTTTTTTCTAACTGCCCCCTGGGCAAAAAGGTCTCGCCGGACCTGAAGCCGAATATTACAAAAATAGGGGGGAAGGGGCGTGCGGCATCCTTTGCCTTTGTTACCGGGCCCCGGTTTTATTAGAAATAATAGTACAAGCAACAAAGATAAATACTCGAGGATTCATTTAAAGAAGTCTCCACGTGTCCACGTTACCACGTGTCAGCTCGCTTACCGCAGCCAGTGGCGACAACACCGTGCGACTTGGCGTATTGTTTGTGGTAATACGTGCCGCTATTTAGATTGTTTATAGCGCATAGCGTTTCAAGACGGATTAGTCAAATGAGAAAACTGTGAATTTAATCTAGAGTAAAGAAGTAGAAATACTTTGGGATCACCGATTAAATGTTTATAAAAATAACAAAAAGAAGGAGGGAACTTTCCGAAATTCCCTGAGAGCTACGAATGTGACGTTCCCGATTTGAAGAAAGAGAGAAGAAATATCTTCGTACGCCATTCCATCGTGAGCATAAATACCAGACAAAAACTACAACTAGTTGAGATAATAAATGTTATTGGGATAGATTTTGCCCCACAAACAGTTGTCTGTTCCACTATCTCCTTTGTCTACTGTGATTCTTCAGCTGTTGTTCGGCAACAAAGACTAGCCGCGGCTGCTATTGTTCTCGACGAGATCTTTGCAGCAGACCGGCGACTGGAAGCAGATGCCAATTTGTTGTGTTAGTGTAGAAAAAACCGCCTTAAAACTATTTAGTCTATATACAACAGAAAGATTTGTCCTGATGTGTTCCCTCATTCACCCGGAGCTGCGCGCGCACTCAGTCGCTACGCCTGGTATCACTAGTCCATGCACATGAAACAGGTGAGTCCCGAAAGTGAGGTAGTTTCCGGTTCTTTCTGGAAACATATTTACAAGCGAGTGAGAAAGCCAAATGTTGTCAAAATGAGTATCTTATTTACCTCCCAAGGATCTTTTACACGCCACCTTAGACATGGGACGGATGGCTTTACTTTCCATCTGAAGGAAGTTGTGCTACAGGTTATCATCGCTCGATAAAAAGAAGGAAATAATCCGCTGGCTTTGACAAAGTTCAAATATGCGGCTCTGTTAAAAAAATGTCATAGGTGTTGCTAGTTTTTAACTATCGAAAGTGATATGAATAACCCATTTTTACTTTAGTAAAAAAAATTACTAACTGAATAAAACAAATTATTTAATAATAGAATTAATTGTATGAGTCTCATAAAAAAATCTACCTCTATTGTTTAGAGTATGCGTTGATCCAAACGTGAATTTTCAATTTTCCAAATAAAACAATTCACTGTTTATTTTACGGTACCAATAGTGCCCCCCTTTTTGCGGATTATTATAGGAACGTGTCCTCCCCTCCCCCGCCAACAACTATAACATTGACCACGCTATATGGCACAAGTAAATCAAAGTTCAGCAAGCCCGCCACCAGTCACGCTACTGTCGCCGTGTTATTGAGATATTTGGTTAAAATTTAACCAACAGCTGTTATTATTTTTGTACACTAAACTAAATCATTGGTTGAAATCAACGTGTTTCAATTTTCTGTCTGTCACGTGAATCTATAAATATTCATCCTTAGAAAACATGTCTAAGTATAAGCCCTACTACAATCAGGACCGCCTAGTAACTATATCTTCTGATTGGTTTATCACTGAGACTTGATTTATATTAATGCGTACCGTATAACTAATAATGAATAATGCGCAAGGAGTTGAAATACATTATTTTCAATAATCGCGTTTATAATTGATAGTTGATAGATTCAAGTTTCAAAAGATATTGTTTAGTAAAAGTAGTTTTTTTTAATGAGCCCTTTGTTGAAGTATTTCTAGAGATATTTAGTATTGAAAAGAGATTAGGCCTTTTTCTATTAATAAAAGACAATGATTTAAGTAAGACTACGTTTCATTATAAACCGTTATATTTTCTAATGACTTGTGCACTGTATGCTATGAAATATTTAATATTAGTAATGCACTATACATGAATATAAACCCAGACAAATCAAATGACCACATTAGTGCTCTTCTCTTTTGACTTGGTGAACATAAGACCACAATAGAAATAAAAAGTAAGTAAATTGTCTGTTGATTATATTACGCCCTTAGTACTGTCAAAAATGAATCAAAATCTGTTGAATAGAAAAATTATAAGGTTAAGTTTATATTAATCCATAGTGCATAGCTAATAGTAAATAATGCATAGCGTATAATTCATAATAATAACGCAAGTTTCCACGGCGAAATGGAATGAAGGAAGTTTGGGTAAAATCAATTTATTTTTATTTATAGAAGTTGGCCTAGCCTCTTTGTTCTAGTAGATACTATTTCTATAAAAATATTACTTCTATGTAAATGTTGACTCGAAACATTTTGTTTATTAAATTGTATATTTTGAAACATAAAATGAATATTTTATAAGATGTTATTGAAAAGTTTTGATTCTTTATTTGACTTTGATTTTATTACTTTCATGATTATTGGGGTAGACATACTCAGTTAACAATAAGAATGTATTTCTAGAAAATTTCAAACATGAAATAAAATATTTTTCATTTGCTGTAAATACTGGCGTTTTAATTGGCTGGAGCCTCTCCTCAGTTCTCATTGGTTGATCAAGTCGAAGGGTTGTTTATTCTCAAGTCCGTGAATAATGCGCACAAATTTAAATCAGCTAATGAACCGTGCACTACTCACTATTCATTATTTTTCCGTTGTGAACAGCTCTATATTGTAAGTGGCTCCTTTCCCTTTATGAGAAAGTTCATGAAGCTTGTGACTGAGTTGCAATTGTTTTTTGTTTTCTTTCTGACTACGTACCTCTAAATCGGGATCTAGAGGATGCTGCCCTATACAAAATAACGCGTGAGGCTTAGACGGAAAAATTTATTCAAGTTTTATGTCGATGAAAGTAAAAAATATCGATCCAACTGGTTTTAAAACATCGTGTTGCTTTGTTTATGTATTGAGCAGTTTATCATTAAATTGGATTTTAATAATTATATTCTTGTTTAGCTTTTACCAAGCGATTTTTACTTTAATTTTATTATGATGATGTTCAAATAACCATGTGTTTTTCTGATGGTGGCAAGGGTCTTTAGCTCGAGTCTAGTTAAAGAAGCCACGAAGCATTGGGTAGTCAGCGTCACCGTGGCGAATGCGTTGATATAGAATGCCAATATAATTATACCATTTCTTATCCATTACTATTGTGGTGAGGTGGATGTGTTGAAGGGCGTGTGGTAGTGATGGTCAAGTTACTTTCCCCCTTATTTTTCCTGTCGGGCCAGTATCACAGTGGTAGGGTCATGTGGTAGTGATAGTGTGAGTCCTCCCCTCTCTTTTTTCATGGTGGTCCAGCACGTTGCACTCACCCAACTAGTGATATTAAAATATCTGGAAAATCTATTCACTCTACCAACTGAATATAATTCCCGATAAGCGGAGTCTCGCACCACAAGAGAATTAGCCAAGGACAACTAACAGTAATGAGCAACAATTAAGGGGAACCTAGTGTCTTCCAGAACATTATCGTTTCCTTGTAAGGTAGATGGAGTAGCTAAGATGATAGAGCTATATTTCTTTTATGCGTTAATAGTAATGTTTTTCAACTTTAATGTGCGTTGTCTGCTATGCATGAACCTAAACTAATCCTAAGCAATACATGACAATGAATCTGAAAACAAAATCAATATGGCACATATATTTATGGCTAAAATTTGTTACACATTATTTCCAATAGCTTAATAATATTTTTTTCCTTTTCTTAGCCATTTATCTTGTGTTTTTATTTTATGGTGAACAATCATTCTGCATCATTAGATAAAAATAAAATGTTATAATAGGCATAGCCCAAGCCTGCTTTTAATAGATCAACCTTGATATATCCAAACGATGACAGCGCTATTATGGCTAATACCAAATACATGTATATTCAAGGGTAAATTATTTAAATTGCTTGGGTAATACCGAAACCGAATACGGTTTTAAACTTTCGTGTGTAGTTAAACACAAGTTCAAACGAGTTTATATAAACACTTGCTGACAGTGTATACTTTTCAGAATTATATAGTTTTCTTAATTTGTATATGATATTTAAAATGTAAGACTCATAAATATGAGTTCTTCAGATAAATCAACATGTTCAACTCAAGCTACACCGACGGGATCTGGTCAAAATACTTCTACAAAAAAATCTCTCTTCACTCCTTGTAGACGTTTGGGACTAGCTAGAAAGTCTGGTGGGGCAAAACCTTTAAAATTGATCTGGGGAAATGACATTCGCCTGGATCATCACCAAATACATCTACATCTTTAGAACCTTCGAAAGAACAAGCTACTGGTAGTCATTTAGGGTTTACGAATGTAACAAATAACGACCCCAACATTCACGTCACTACTCCCAGCAGCAGATTGGCCTTACCAGCTGTAGGTCGATATCCAAACGAAAAGAAGTTTTAAATGTCTCACAAGTCAATGTTGAGTGCAGTAAAAAACAAATAGACACGCATGTTAAAGATAAAACTGAAGTACATTTTATCGACGACAACATTGGTAACACCACAGACGCTTCACCGCAAAAAAGAGTATTAGCTAACCCTTCCCCACAAACCAGACCCGCAAATAGACCTACAAGCTATACAAGTCCCATTCAACATGTGACCGACATTTCCAAACAATCTTTAAAAAGGCTAATGAAGCTTAGTCGAGATAGTTTGTGATCGAAAGAAAAGTTCAATAGTTGGTAAGAGTTTTACTCGTGAACCGTTGGACACAGTGTGCCCCCAAGGGCCAACAGAGTCCCACAGTAAGTGTCTAGATTCAGATGATGACTTCAACTCGGAAGCTAAACTCGGTAGCGCTGGTTGTGAAGAAGAGAATAATGACCAATTGTACACTCAGGATATGTTAACAAGGACACTAGCAAGAATACAGAAAAACAAGACAAACTCTCGGCTCTTAATCAGACTTTACTCGAAAAAACAGTGAGCAAAACACTTTTAACTGTACTCTATTACACGATGGCTACAGCCAAGGCAATCCTGGGAATGTCTGAGAATAAAAATAAGGCAAAATTCGGGAATTTATCCACTGGTCTATAAAACCTATTGATATCACATCTAAACACTGAAACGAGTTACGAGAGAGATTTTGTATCTCGCATGTTAGCAAAATGTATCGCCTAGAAATGGCAACATAAGATGATTGTAAAATGTTTTTTAAGTCGCAATTAATACCCGACCTGAAACATTTAGGACAAGTTAGAAATGTTGGTGTTTAGTGGCTGCTAGCATTTTATTTTAAATACGTGATAGACGTAGTAAATGTGAAAAGGGTCATTCTCCAAAGAAATCTGTAAAAGGGTTAATTAATTCACTAAACAAGAAAAAATGTTTTCTGGAAAATCTGAAAAAAGTCAGGAAATTTTATAAAATAAGTTTTATAGTCACACTTTACTAGTAAATTTGAACAATATATGTAACTTACATTACTCTCTGTATTTTTTAAATTCAAATTTTTTGTTAGGATAATAAGTCCAAATTATCTTAGCTCAGCCGATAGCGTATCTATATAGTGAACCGAGTACTGGGTTTGATTCCCGGTATGGTAGAAAGATTATCATTAATAAAAATAGGGCTTCCCCCTTTACAGAAATTAATTCACAGCCAAGGGACTTGTTCTAGATTTAAGTTAGTTTGCGAGTCATGTGCTTATATGATCAGTTGGGTCGAAACATGTATCATAAATACTAAAACAAGCAGGTGCGCTTGCAGCATTATTTTTTGGGTGATAATTTACATATTACAAATTGTAAAGACTTTTAGAGCCGTATGCAAGAACTTGAGTAAGTGGATGCTTTGTTGACCCTAGCCTGGGTTTACTTGCGTCATCTTAGGTTAAAAGTTGGAGTGATGGTGTGCTCGGGTCCACTAAGCATTCACTATACATTCTTGCATATCTCCCTTAGTGAAACATCATTTTGTGGTTGTTTCAGAGGTCCCAGGAGCAACTGCGACAGGTGACTGAGAAATGGCTGCGAGGCGGTCAGTCGGCCTTAAGCCATCTTTGCAACAAGTACCAAACTCTTGGTCACCAGTTGACCATCGCACAGATCCTGGAGCATCTTCAAATACCGCCCTCGCTGCTACGCTACAGTGTAGACGACGAAGACTTCTACTGACTACGGCAAGACAAACCAGACAATATTCAACCAACACGAGTCAAAGTCCCACTTAGAACTCCCCGAACATGGTCCATACATATTTTTCACTGTTCATGTTTTGAATTTGTTTCACTTCCTGAACAACGAAAGCTGAACTAGTGATCCAGATGACTATATATAGACCAAAAGTACAATAATTGTACATAAACATCATCATCATCAACTGTTTCCAGACTGTGGCTTGCTCACTTCAGTAAAATGTCTCCATCTTCCTCGTCTCTTTTCTTCCATTCACCTCTCACTTTCACACTTGCTGCTATCTGCTCCTCCCATATCTTTCCTACATACTTCATCTACATCATTCTCTTTGGCATCCTCTCCTTTTCCATCATAATTACATGTCCATACCATCTCAGTCTTTCTTCCACTACTATCTCATGTACTCCAACATCCTCATTACATGACCATACCATCTCAGTCTTGCTTCCTCTACTATCTCATGTACTCCAACATCCTCATTACATGTCCATACCATCTCAGTCTTGCTTCCTCTACTATCTCATGTACTCCAACATCCTCATTACATGTCCATACCATCTCAGTCTTGCTTCCTCTACTATCTCATGTACTCCAACATCCTCATTACATGTCCATACCATCTCAGTCTTGCTTCCTCTACTATCTCATGTACTCCAACATCCTCATTACATGTCCATACCATCTCAGTCTTGCTTCCTCTACTATCTCATGTACTCCAACATCCTCATTACATGCCCATACCATCTCAGTCTTGCTTCCTCTACTATCTCATGTACTCCAACATCCTCATTACATGCCCATACCATCTCAGTCTTGCTTCCTCTACTATCTCATGTACTCCAACATCCTCATTACATGTCCATACCATCTAATCCTAGCTTCCTCTACTGTCTCATGTACTCCAACATCCTCATTACGTGTCCATACCATCTCAGTCTTGCTTCCTCTACTATCTCATGTACTCCAACATCCTCATTACATGTCCATACCATCTCAGTCTTGCTTCCTCTACTATCTCATGTATTCCAACATCCTCATTACATGCCCATACCATCTCAGTCTTGCTTCCTCTACTATCTCATGTACTCCAACATCCTCATTACATGCCCATACCATCTCAGTCTTGCTTCCTCTACTATCTCATGTACTCCAACATCCTCATTACATGCCCATACCATCTCATTCTTGCTTCCTCTACCATCTCATGTACTCCTGGTGACCCCTAACTTGCTCTCCTTGTCTCTCTTACATTCACTGTCCATGTTTCTGCTGCATGTGTGACAATGGATACAAAGTACGCCCTGTACGATACATCCTTACACTTCAAGGGCACTTCTCTTCTAGTGGTAATATTTGAATACAAAAAGAAAGTGCAGGAGACAAGAAAAGTGAACATGTTTAGTAAATAGCGGAATACTCTGTACCTATCGTACATATGCAACAGAAACATAAACAGTGAATGTAAGAGATAAACTGACCCGGCCACAGGCTGGAAACAGTCGATTATTAGTTTAATATGAAAAAAAACAAGAACACGTTCAAAACATTATTTCTAGCGTCTGGGAAGGGTCCAAGCCCCACCACTTGAAAACTCGACAGAATATTTGGTTATGTTTATGTGGCAGAGTTCTCGAGTATGTTTTAGGTCTGTATTACGCCTGCATGCATGAGAAAATCTTTTTTATATTCTTCCTCACGAACTTTCAAGTTGTCGAACTTAGGAGTTTGTTTCATATTTGGATAGTAGGGCTTCGACTTGACTTGAAAAAATCACTTCATCGGAAAAATTTCTGACAATTGTAAAGTTTCGCCAATAAAAATATTAACAGCTCAAATATTCAACTAATACATCTGAGCTGTTGCATACCTTACAAATTAATGTTCATCTATAGTAATAGAATGAGTTTGTCTGTATGAATGTTGCATGTTATCTCCTCACACTGAGGGCTGAAATTTAAACAATAGTATCACCCTTACATGAACATGTGCACCTAGAAGTCGGAATTAAAAAAAATATATATTTGATTTTTTTAAATTTAGTAAAAAGTGAATCAAAAATAAATAAAGTTTTTTTCTGTCTATTAGAAGCAAAGAAAAGTGTTGCCAGGGGTAACCACGCAACGGACCGTGTTATTACCCAGGGCAATGCCGGGTACTTATGCTAGAATAAATAATCTCAAGTACGATACTTTTTTTTTTATCACCACATCTTACTACAGCGTTTGGGTTGTACGCTTATGAGTTAGTTATGAGGAAGGTTGAAACTAGAGGAAGTGTACCTGCATTTGTGTTGAAGAGTGTAAAACCATTTAACAGGTAACATCACCCTTGATATATCTGACCGGGATCTGAACTCCAGTCTGAGTTTGTCCGGTTCGCGGTTTGATCTCACATAGGCTTAATTTTAATCATTATTATTATTATTACTATTATTGTAACCGCATCTTACTACCCATTCGGGTTGTACACACTTACGCTAATGTGTAATGGTAGGGTGATTGTGAGATGAAATGGAGGACCTACAGTTTAACATGGGATCCGAACCACGGTGGAGGCCTGGCATTCCACACATTCACAAGTTGTAATTAATACACGTCTTGTCAGAGGTTAAGCAAGGGTTTGGTAATTAGATCTGTGCCGGGACTGAGGATTAATTTTAATTTTAATAAAATAAATGAGCATCAAGAGTACAAAACATTTTCTTGTGTTTATTTAGAAGAGTAAGTACTCATTTATTGAACATTTAGCGACACAAACCCTTGTAATGGTACTGGGTGGGTATTTGACAGAATTACAACAATAAACTCGGGAAGTCAGAAAGTACAGCAGGATTTTGGTAGGAAGAAAGTTTTAGAAAAATACACACACATTTATTTGAATTCAACAGTGATGACACTTTACTCTTATCATTTTATAAGTATCGATAAAGTTTGTCAGCTGCAGATCACATGATTTGATGTATGAATACATGAAAGTAGATCGAAAAGCTTTTCTGGCTCTCAGAAAATGTAAGTGCCCCAGACAGTTGAGCATCACGACTCGCAGTCAGCCTGTCTTGGTACACAGATGAGAACTTGCCTGTACTTCCTAGTTTCATAGAAGTAAACAAACTATAATTACTCGAATTATTAACCTAAACACTTAAGTTCAAGTGCCTACAGACACACACCAACTTCAAGTGAGCATCGATTTTCTCTTTCGTTCCCACAAACAGGGTTTGTGAAAGCCCATCCCCGGGTTTAGAACCTGTGGTTCCTAATGGGACGCTCCGGGTCGAACAACTTTGGGTCGTGGAGAAACTCGACCTGCTTCAGGTAGTACGCCATGAACCCTGGGGACAGACACAAGTCGTGATTCACGTATTCACACATGGATTGGATTGCGCTTGTTCAGTGATTAGATAAATGGTTCCTTATGAACAACCTTTTAGAGCAAATAATATATTCCTCATCGCAAACATTGATTCAAAGTCAATAATATCGATCCTTGTGGGAATAATTTTACTTGCTTCACTAAACTATTTATAGTTGATAAAAAAATAGTCATCAAAAGCTTCTAATAATACTTTCCTAAGTATTGCTGTAGTTAGATTTTCTCACGACTAATTGAGAGAGCAAAATATATTAATAAAACTATTATGTAGTTCGTTTTGCAGTTGTGGAAACAAGAAATATTAGAAAGCGTGATAAAATACATTAAAAATTACTATTGAGATGTTACGAAAAATGTAACAACTAACCCCACAAGTTGGGCACCTATTTGCGATATTACGACCATAGCTAGGTTTATTATATTTTAAAAACCCAATGAGTGAACAAATGAAAGCGGTTATTTCCATAATTTAAAAACATGTTAAAAGAAATACTTACTTAAAAAAACTGTTTGTTGTGAAAGTTTTTACAGCCGAAAGTGACAGTTGAAGCTCAACATATGGTTTGGAGAATGGATACATGAAAGTAGATCTGGTAACCTTTCCTTGCTGTAAAGTATAAGTTTTTTGTAAGAAGCCCAGGTTTGACTCACCCACATTTTGAGACTTGATAATCTCCTCCTCAACCAGCTGCTGTTGTCTCAAGCACAGACCCGTGATATGACGCCCGTATATACGTCCGGTGTACGGAGACACGAACTGAGACAGAAGCTTGGCATTCTTGTAGTCGGGCGTCAGCTTGAGGCGACAGAGTACACACTGGGCTTTCTCTCGCTCAAACGGGTTGGGCATGTCCGAAACGGGCTGCGACACGAACAACATTCTCACACTCAACCCTTTGTTCCTGTCCCTCTCTATAAAGATATCAGACAGAACTCGCTCAAAATGAACCAAAAAGCCCTGAACGGCCGACTCAAAATTCGGCTAGGCTGGTACATTTCAATCAGTGGCCACCTAAAGTTACCTCTTTGTATATCTCAGATGACCCCTGTAGAGTAAAAGCTACTTAAGTCTTAGCACCAGACGAAAGAAGGCGCAATTCGACTTTGAGGTCCAAACCCAAGTAGGTACACCTTGATTTTCCTATGAATGGACATTTGGAACAGACATGTTTCTTTGCGGTAAACAATGATAACATTTTACCATGTCATTATTGTTTATTTTATAGGTATTGATCAAAAGTGACATCCGCAGATATGTGAAGGTAGATCTAGTAACTTTCCTAGTTACCAGATATGTCCATTGTAGGAAAATGGTGGTATTTGTTACATATAGAGACAGTAAAGTTTGATCTAGCTCCTACCATGTCCTTCTGACGAGCGGCCATGATCTTCTCGTCCAACTCTGGATACTGCAGCGGGCCAAGACTACTCGACAGTCGTCTCACGGTCCATGGTGCCGAGAGACCTCGTAGCTTGCCTGTAAGGACAACAGATAGTGCTGCAGTCTTCTATTGTACAACATTCAATGACAGGGTTGATATATCCTGGGTGTTTAGCACCTGGGAGTAAATATCCTATGGCACTATGTAAAGACTAGATTGTTGACCTCACTGAGAAATGAACCCAAAGTATTTTGGCGGTTGTTGGTAATAGAAACACTACTGCTCAATATTTTGAACAAAGACTGAGTTTTTTTGTATAGTGTTTTGGTGAGAGGCGTAGTAATCTGGTTACTAGTTCTGTCCCACATCTAACAACCTGCCTGGTTAACCACGTATGTGCTACCTATACTAATGTGTTAGGGGCGAGAAAGGTGAATTTAGAGCAAGTGTTGGCCTACCAGAAAGTGGAAAAACATTTGTTTTAAAACACCCAAAGTACACCTGAATGGGATTCAAACTCAGATCTTTCTCGGTGTCGTCAGTCTGGACAGTCTCTCGCGAGAGTGACGCCTTAGACCATGCGAAGTCAAATTATTACAGAAAGTGCAATAACAAGTTTTTGATATTTTCGCAACAGATTCATATTGTGCTTGTTGTGTTCTATATTAACGTTGTGCGCATGCACCGAGCAGTGTTTGCAAATAGACCTGGCTGCAAAAGGTTCTGTCGACCACGAGGCTCGAGAGTGTCGGGTCCAACTAGTGCGCTTGAGGTTAGATGAAGCTGTCCCCTGGAAAACATGCAGCGTCCAAGATTAGAGAGTGGAGCGTCTGTGATAGCTTGCTATGCGAGCTTAGATTGTGCTGTGATGAGAAGTTAAGGTAGGTCTGTTTGTAAAGTTAGCGTCCTACGGAGAGAACCTAGTTTGACTCTTGGTTCAATCCCTTTGTTCATGAGCTGTGAGTATTTGCACACAACCCATTTTAATAAAAAAAAAAATTTAGTCTTTTAAAAAGAAAACGCTAGTCAAATTATTTCCTTAAGCAAAAATTTGTCATATAATATGTAGGCCTATAGTGTTTTATTTTCTGAGAAGGGGGAGATGCTTTATTAATGGAGGGTCCGCTTAGATTCATCTCGCCTAAATAATAAAAATGTGGATGTGCAGTTTGGTGCTTGGCTACAATCAGCGAGATTGTGGTTCAATTCCAGGACAATTTTTTTTAAAGAGGTTATTCAAAATAATCATTTAGTAGGAGCCTATATCGCCAAGTAGCATCCAAACACATTTGTTTATTGCTTTATTATGTTGGTATCTTGTCTCTACTATCACTGTTCTGTTAACCCTGGAGTGGTCACGTGGGGTCACCATGACCCTTACTTCTGTAATGTATTTTAACCCTTTTTTGTGTTTTTTTTTTCAAATGTTTTACCAAGAAAACAATATTTTATCCAATTTTAACATTTAACAATTAATTTTTTTAAACAAATATGCATTACAAAATAGCCAAGTCTAATTTTGAACAAAAAAAACCCATCCAAAATGTTCTTCTTTGGTTCTTTTATTTTAACTCATGATTTTGTTATTTTTTTTTTCAGTATTATTCTAAAACTTTTGTTTGAGATGAAAATATTTAATTTTAAACTTTTTAAACCCTTCACAGAAAAGTTATATGATTTACAAAAACACTCAGAGAAAGTGATCAATATAACAAAAACTTGATAAAAAATGATTATTTTTTTTAGTTTCAAAACATAAAAATAAAACAATTGTATTTTTTAGTCAACTGTCGCCTTTTATTATTAGGTCAGCAGCTTCAAACATTTTGACGCTCTTCCCATGATTCCCACAAATATAATTTAGGCACACCGGGCAGGCGTGGTAGGTCTTGTTCCTGAATTTGATGGACGTTTTACATAACGTTTGCGTTTTCTTGGAATTTCTGCGGCAGTTGTTACTTCTGAGAAGTGTGGGTGGCGCTCTTGTACCAAAATTGCCACAATATCAGCTTTCTAGGAAGCTCTGGATTTTACTCTTACACAAACGGTCGCGCGGGGTCAGGGTGACCCAAGAGGCTGTGTTATCAACAACCGCTGAGAGGTAACTGGTGACTGGTAATCACGCCTTTAATTGGTGGAGAGGAAGCTGGGAAGCTACTCGAAGGTAGGGCCTCAAAATAGGTTTGGTGGGGGATGTATAATGGAAAACAAATCACGATGGGTCATGATGACCCAGTGCGACTGTTCCAGGGTTGATATAAAAAGTATGTTGAACCAATCACAGGAACACTATTGGTATTTATCGAATCTCCGAATTACTGTTGCGTATTATTCATAATAAAATGCAATTTTTTATTCTTGTATGACAAAGAAAAACGTGTTTGTTGACACATTCGAGACGAACTATCCCGAAATATTGTAGGTTTGGTACATAAGAACTTCTCACTGCCCTTTTAAATAAGTGTCACTGAAATGTGTTAGAATCATTAGTATAAGTGAAATGATATGATATTACGTCTATTAGTAAATTTATAAACAAAAATTTGCATTTAATTTATTGAATTATTATTTAACCATTAATACCTATTATACTATTAGATCTTGCCGCCATCTTTCCTACTACGGATAAATAATAAATAGCCCATAGCTGGAGAGTTCTTAGAAAACAAATATAAGCGTTGCTGTGGTTGTACTGTAAACTAATTATATATTATATTTATTTTATTGTATTACTGTAGATTTTCTAGTTGTTAAATAAGATACACAGATGAGTGAGTGGGCAAATCTACATCACGTGCATTAAGTAAAACATAACGCTCAATTTTGTCGTAGGATATAACCAGGGGGACTAGTCAAATGGGCTGATTGTTTTTGTGGATAAAACTGATATTGTTTCATAATATTGTACGTCGATTAAAGAAAAATTTACATTAAAGGAAATACAATTAAGTTTCAGAGATAAAATTGTGTCGAACCAAAAGTAAATATATAATACATATAATATAAAACTATATAGCTACAAATCATATTGTTTAAATTGTTCAAACTTTGAGGGTGGAATTTTTCGCAGAAAATTATTCTATAGGATACAATAAAATGACAATATACAAATATTCAAGGACGCTTGGACAATTTTAATATACGAATCAGTCAAAGAGGGAGACATAAATAACCTTTGTTTACACAAAAAACTTACCTTGGATGTTCATGGTGTGTTCATAATTGTAGATATAAGATAGGACAATAGTTTAGTTCACCATGGTAGGACTAGTAGTTAATTTTCCAGGGAAAACACACTGTACATTTCCGTTAGGTTATATGTTTCAACAATACCGTGACCAACTATAATATGTTCCTATCTTATAAGCTTCACCCTAATGTATCTCATCAAAGGTCACATTTGTATTATCTTGATCTAAATCACTTTTTATCGAACATTCCAGAACGATCTCACAGAAGATTAAAAAAAAGTGTCCCAAAATAAATGTGGGAGGCAAATAAAGAGAAATGTAATAGTTTAATACATAAAGAAATACAAAGTCACAGCCAAAAAAATTACAAACTCATCGCTAAAAATTAAATCTCTATTAATTTATATTTTTGTTGGGGACAGCTTTTTTCTAACTGCATGGGCAAAGTCCAGCAAATATATATCTCCTGGATAAGACTAGTTTATGCTAGGTTGGATTAAGTTAGGTTAAGTTTGCGCACATAGCAACTAATTCGAAAGCAGAGATACCTATAGTATGATTTTGGTAGGAAGAACAGTAGAAGTTAGTTACTAAAGTTATTAAAACAATTTAATATATTGATACATCAAGTCATGTAATCTGCAGCTGTCACTTTTGATAGATATTATTAATACCTATAAAATTACCTAAATAATATAGTCAGTGTTATCATTGTTGTCTGAAAAGAATATGTTTGAATTTTCTCTATTGTTCTTCCAACTAAAACAGGCTGTAATAGGTGGGACCATTATGAATTGTTTATATTAAACATCCGTGACCGATGGAGATGTGCGATATTACCTACTTCAACCGGGGGACCGATTTGATAAGCAGCCATCAAGGTCAAACGATTTATACATATTCTAATTAGACAGGATTACCTGAGTGGTTTGTTTATATTTATTATGGCAGTGCCTTATCTGAGAAGGCAGGGTTCAATCTAAATCTTATAGTCTCCATGAAATTATTCTAAGTTCGAAGTTTTGATAAACTCTTAAAGCAAATGAAGATACATTTACTTGGATAAAATCGTTTATTCCTTCAATTACATCTTACTATCGATCTCTAACTAAAACAAAAGTTATGGCTAAGATAGACAACAATAGTCAGGGTTGAGTGAACTCCGAGGCACCGTGCCACCGGTGCTGTATAAGAAATAAGTAAGTTATAATAACAATTAATATTTGATAGGCTAGGAGTCCTAAATTTATTCTATTTTTCTTCTTCTTGTATCTGTACGGAAATTCTAATAACATAATATTGTCAATGTTCATTAGGCCTACAGCAAGGACACGAAAAATTTGCCCTTCCGAATTTGATAGGAACAGGGGTTGAAACTTGAAATCCATATAATCAGTAACTTTGGGATTTTTTCACTGTTAATGGATGCAAACAATTTGTACATACAGAATATATCTGGAAAATTAACATTTATTTGCCGTATTCTAGGGTATGATGACCGATGAGTAGACCTATGATGTAATTTTTTGTTACAAACAAAGACAGAATTAGGCTTACATCTTGTTAAAAACAAACCTTTTAACAACAACCGTACTGTATTTTTCAGCACACGGTTGTAACCGAAACTTTTCCAGTAAATATTAATAAAAAATTTTTATTCGAAAGTTTGTTCCAGATAGTTGCGATTTACAATTTCCTAAATAGCTCAAAGATTTCGAAAAAATGCAATGATTATTATTTACCTTATATTTTATTTGAGATGAATTAGCAGGTTTAATTACAAACTGTCACAAAACTACATACAATTAAAATTGTCTGATTTAGAGGTTTAAAATATGTATACTATCGTAAACAACTCAAGGATTTTGAAAAGTATATTTTGTTCGAGGTAGAACTTTTAATCCAAAACTATATTACAAAACCTTATAAAGGTAGAGTTGTTCTTTTAAAATGAATAAGAAAAACAACGCATATGGACATTCCATTCATTTTTGTTTCGTAATGATTTTACTAAGGTCATAAGAAAATATTTGACCAAAACTGCCCTAAAGTGGAGGGCTTTGGAATAAAATGTTTCCCGGGGACACAAACATGTTTGATGTGACTCTAGCTGTACTAATCATAGAAACATTTTGTCACTTACTACCAACCTCTTGTATTAAAATAAAATATCTCACTGCATGCTGAGTCCTTAGCCATTAAATTCCGATTTGCTTAGATGAATAAGAATATTTGAAATCCAGTTATTCTAGAGTTCATACGCCCTAATATTTATATTTATTGATTAATTCTAAATTAAATTTGATTAATAATGTGTGTTTAAAAATACAATTTTATCTTAAGAAGGAATACTTTGTTTCACGACTAAATAATACAAATAAATAAAGGCTAGATTAAAAATATAAATAAAAACAAACTCAAGCAAACAATGGCAGCAGAGTACGTGCGGCCAACTTGATAGAGCTCATATTTCTCTTCCTGCCCAAGGTCGATAGTAATGATGGAACCTGTCTTTTGCTGACGGAGCACAGCGCAACGATAGATCAGATGGCCTCCACCACGAACATCAACATCTGGTCAAGCCCTCACGGCGCAAATTAAGATAGAACGAAATAATGCTCTAGTTGGTAGGTGTATAAACCATTAACCACGTGCGTGTGGTTAGCGTGTTAAACCACAGAACCTAAAATGTATATTTCATTTTGCAGAGAGATGGAAAAAGCTAATTCATTTGTATTGTTTCCTTTTAAATAATATACACCGAAGTAAAATAGCAGAGCACAAGAGTAAGAAACATCTAATTTGGATTTATCCCCGACACATTTCTAAACATACTCCTAAAATACGGCATGGCTAATCATTCGTCACACCTCTCAATATGTTTGATGGCGTATATCAGAAGAGGACATAGTCTGCTGGTGTCGGGAAACTAAACTCTCGACTGGAGGCTGATATTAACTTCGATTGACATCAGCCGAGTTTACAATCCTTGAACACAGATAAACCCTGGACGAGTTTCAACCAAGGAAATACTAATTGAAACAGACAATTATTCTGGTTCAAGCTCAGAACGGTGCTCTCATATTTTTCTTGGTCTCCCTCGGGGTTCAAATTTCGATCGTGTATAATTTATATAATCCACCCTCTTCATCCTTAGCCATTAGATTAAGTTCTTAACATAGCTTGTGTTCAATTGCACCTAAACGTTCATTAAAAATTGTGAACACTCAATTCTTGGTGTTATAATTAAGTATACGTCATTACGACAAAGTGGCCACGCAAACTTTAGTTATGATGCGTTGTCCCACTTGATCGAAGTCACGACCACGAGGATGCGTCAAGTGACCTTGATTTGATCGACCTTGCGCATGTTTTCTCACCTGCAACTGGTCGAGGGAGCGCTAGTTATAATTCACGGCCGCGGCAGTAAACAAGTCGATAACCGCTCTCTACATTCTATACACTTCATCTCGCATAAGTCGAGAGTGCGTGCAAGAATCAACACAAATACTGGAATATTCGAGTGAAGCATGCAGCTAGAAAGATAACCAAATACACTCTCTCAGGAGAATGCAATCTATCTCAATCGTGGATAAAATAACTCTTGGTGTGGTGTTTCAGACGTTGTTCAAACCTTAAAGACTTTAGTTCGAATCCTAGGGATAGGCCATTAAGCTGTTTTGAAGCCTACTAAGTGCGGTGTTGAGCACCTATAAAACCATTATTAAAATTCCCCTCTCAACAATCTTGTTGTGATGATCTGTGCTATCCCGGAACCCTCTCAGCTTGTGCCACATGCAGTAAAACTAAACGAAGTCACTGTTTCCCCCACCAATCATTGTTGTGGTTATCCACTCCATGAATCCTCTATAATTGTGTGATACGCAGTAAATTTAAACGTAGTAAGTTTCCAAACCATTGTTTTGAAGCTCTACTAACTTGTGGGATTCACTACAATAAACAAAGTATTAATAATTTCCCCCAACAATCGTTGTTGTGATTATCTATGCTATCCCGAACCCTCTCAGCTTGTGACATTCATAAAACTAAACGTAAGTAATGTTTCCCCCAACAATCATTGTTGTGGTTATCCTAGTCCAATAACCCTCTAACTTGTGTGATACGCATAATATTAAACGTAGTAATGTTTTCCCCAACAATCATTGTTGTGTTTATCTATGCTACCAATAACCCTCTCAACTTGTGGGACATTCACTACAACTAAATGAAGTCAATTTTTCCCCAACAATCATTGTTGTGTTTGATCTATGCTACTCCAATAACCCTCTCAACTTGTGGGACATTCACTACAACTAAACGAAGTCAATGTTTCCCCCAACAATCATTGTTGTGGTTATCTATGCTATCCAATAACCCTCTCAACTTGTGGGACACTCACTACAACTAAACGAAGTCATTGTTTCCCCAAACAATCATTGTTGTGATGACCTATGCAGTCCACAGCGTTGCAGTTGTGAAGCAGTGCAAGGTCACTGTAAGAGCGGGTCGCGCCTCGGTTTATGCGATGACTCGTCAGATCCTCCGGGTGATAAGTCAGGTGACGAGTGTCTCGTTCAGTTGTCATCGTATAAGACCTGACTGAGGGTCAGTTATCAGGTCAACGAGTGCTCTCGACGACAAATCAGAAGCAAACGCCATGTTACGGTGGCTATTTCTAGTCGCCCTAGGCGTCGTGACCACAAATAAGGTAAGATTTATTATTATTATTGTTATTGATTTGACGTAGTTTTAACTCAAATTACAAAATGTATCCCTGAGATAAGCGCGTTGCCTCAAGCGAACACCATTGTTATAATATAAACAACCCTGAATAACACTAATATTAGGTATGAACCCTAAAAAGATATTTATAAAATACATTAATGCATTATTCAATAATTTTCGAGTCATTAACATATTAAAAAATGTTTATAAGTCCAAATTGAAGCGATAGTACGATTTGTCTATTTATTAGAAAGTGTGAGTTAGATTATGCTTGACTAATCACCATGTTAGGATTAAAAATAGCGTGAGATCACGATTTTGATATTTAATTTAGGAATAACGTGAGAGCATGCGTGGGATTCAACAAACGTGTAATTGCGCTTTTATTATGGATATTAAAAATAATTTAAAATTGGCCTTTTTTTTTATGAATATTAGGAATAACTTGAAATAACGCTTTTGTTATGAATATTAGGAATAACTTGAAATAACGCTTTTGTTATGAATATTAGGAATAACTTGAAATAACGCTTTTGTTATGAATATTAGGAATAACTGAAATCACGCTTTTGTTATGAATATTAGGAATATCTTGAAAACACGTATTATTTTTCCGATTTGCCATTTTAGAGACATTTTTAATGTGTTTGAATATAAAATCATTCAAAACAATTAATATAAAATCATAAACCTGATCTTAAAATTTAGCTCACACCCACACAGACCACACCAAATACCCCCAACTAGAGATGACAATTTTCCGGTAAATTTTGAATAAGAAAATATTCTGCAGTGGCGGCTTCCGGTGGAGGGGTTAAATTGTAGAGGTGGGGAGGGTAGATAGGAAACACGGGAATGGAGGAGGGGGGGGGGGAGACAAATGTCGGGCCAACCTTAAAATTATTTTAATCATCCTATTGAGGATAAAAAAAATTGAAGTATGATTTATGAACATGAGGGTCTACAAAGGCTCGCATTCTTTTGTTACTTTTCTATATATATATATTTTATATTAAGCACCCCGTCCTACTACCCGTTCGGGCTAAAACCATATGTACTAATTACGCTAATGTGTTAGGGATGAAGAAGGTTGAACTTAGAGGAATTGCGCCCGCATTTGTGTGGAGTGAGAGTGGAAAACCATTTAGGAAAACCTCCCTCAGTGCACCCGACCGGAACTCAAACCCCGATTTGTCCTATCATCGGCACTCTAGTCTATCGCGAGAGTACGCGTTTGACCGTGCGGTCCACTGAAGCGGGTCTTAATTACTACTACTATTACTATTACTACTATCATTTATTATATTACTGTTATTATTAGCCATTTAATCAGTTTAAATTATTTTACAGAAATAATAATTGAAAATTTTCCGCCTCAAGCTCTATCCTCAAAACCGCCCTCCTTTATTTTGGTTACACCACTGGTTCATTGTAAATAATTTTAATTTCAAGCAAAACAAGTTGTGACAATAATTTTTAGTTTAACAATAGTTAACAATAGATTAGCATATTTTATGTTGATATAAAATAGTAATATTGTCTAGACGGTCCTACAGAATGTATGTAGGTGAATAAGTTAAATTACATTATTATATATATATTATGTATACCTATTGTTAATAATGCTATGATGTGGATTGACCTAGCAATAGCTACACGCATTTAAGTTGAAGTAAAATAATGTCCTAACAGGAAAACTAAGAGGGTTGTCCTAGACGTAAGTCAGGGGCCATTTTAATGTCGCCGATGGGGTTTAATGAGAATACATGTTAAGGGAGCTTTTGGATACCCAAAGTGGCGTCATCCGAGGTTATATAAGGTCCAAGGAGAGGTCTATTCCGGTATTCTGTTCTGGTTGCTCTTCTAAGAAGGGCA
Source organism: Timema podura (assembly GCA_033556935.1). Lineage (NCBI taxonomy): Eukaryota > Metazoa > Arthropoda > Insecta > Phasmatodea > Timematidae > Timema > Timema podura. The sequence continues at coordinate 88,343,578 of JAVRXN010000011.1, forward strand.
GACACTCCAATATAAATTCTAACATTAATGCCACCTGATATATTAACTCTTTATTTGTATTGATTTTATCACGGATACTTCCGGCCTCCTAGTCTGGCGACTTATTTAAAAGTTTATTTAATCATAGTATAAATAATAGACCAAAATAATTAAACACAACTCAATTAAAAAATCCACTAAACGATCATATTCAATTTCATTAATTGTCTTTAACTTTCAGTAAAATGTTTAGGAAGTTGATAGCGAAGTAGTCATTACGGTAAATGGAGTGTTACAAAGTACTTTGAATATCCTTGCCTTATTTCGGCACGAATTTCTTTAAATAATTGAAATCAATGTGAAAGGAATGTCGACTCATTCATTTATGTCTTCGTCTGAATGCTGCGTCAATGATAATAGTAACAATGAGCATCTACCGTCTATAGCTGTCTTACTTAATATGATCAATCTGACCAATAATAAATGTCGGTGACAAAGTCCTCTAGCGTTGAATGGTCTAACTATAAAAGTGTCAAGCCATTTTAATGTGAGTATTAAAACATAATTAAAATAACCCACATTTATAACAATTATTTAAATCAATTGCAATATATATTCAGTATTATAGAGAGGTAACATCAAACTAACGGAAACTATCTTTTGATTGGTTGAAACAATTGCTTTTCGTAGTGCTGTGCTAAAATGTAGTGCTTCAGTGAGGTTCATTTTCACATTTAGTTTGATTAAAAATGTATTAAAACATATTCTAAAAAAAATGTAAAATATATAACATTAATACTATAAAATGACGTTGAAATATATATTATTATCGCAGTGCTTACAGTAAAAAGTTATTACGACGACCAAAAATCTTGTCTTAAAAATCAGAATTATTGATATTTTCTCTGAATTGAAACATTTCAGTTGCATTTTATAACTTTTTAATTAAAGGAACCATTCAGAACATGTATCACCTTTCATTATATTGCCATAAATAACCAATTATATCAATACATATTAGAAATAGGCGCTGGTGGTGAAACTATCCTTTAAGACTATATTATTACTAAAAATTGTCAAATACAACAATTTATTGAGTAATTGTTATATCGCAGATAACCTAGTGTGAACAGTTACATAAGAAAGCGTTGATTAATTTCTTAGTCTTAACACTTACGTTAGCTATAATTTTTTCAATCGCCATCCCAACTTTATAACGTTTCACGTTATTTATTTACGATAGTATTATCTAAACTTCGTGGGTCCCACCATCTTTCTTTGTGAGATTGAATAAAAAAATAAATAGCCACCTCATTGTTAAACATTTGTGACATTGAAGTATTTATCTCTTATATATATAACTTTTATTTATTAACATCTTGTATAAAATTAGGCTACATTACATCACATAATTTTTCACCCTATATTGATTTTTATGTCAATAGTTTATATCCCTTTGCTTAAGACGCCATCTTAGAAGCAGAGTATCGCTAAATCGACTACCAAATAATTCATGTTTATTCTATGTTCTTCTCTGACTACTGATAGCTCTATTCAGCTAATTCATTTCTTAAACAAGAAAGTACTTCTTATAGGAGTATAACTTATTATAAAACGTATAACCTGCTGACGTAATTTAATAAGAACAAACATGAGAAAATCGTGAGAAATTTTAAGCCTGTATTTTACACGCGTGATGTAAAATCTGTACTGGAAATGTCAATAAACGGACTAGAAAGGATATATGATACCGCTACGTAGTTAGTCTAATACCTTATATTATAAATCTGAGGCTACTCTAGCCCATCATGGTTTTGCCCTTTGAGCGTAGCCACGCACGTAAACGTGCGCAACGGGAAATTTAAGGAAATGATGACTCCGTTCCCACAATCAATCCCTGTCATCACTAAACAACTGAAAACCAAGCCTACCCCCCTTGGTCAGTTTCCAGGGCGTCTGGCCTGAGTTTCCCAGCAAGGACCTCGTATAGGCGGCCTAACCAGCTTTCCCGAAAGATACTAGCTACCAACCGCTTTGTGTGTGGTGAATAGGGGTAGGGGGCTCTCCCCCCAATCACTTACACACAGATGACCTTGACAGATATTTAGCCACGTTTTCCGGAGGTCACCGCGAGGAGGCACTCTGCCAGGATTAACGGATGAGAAACATCCCGCAGCCAGGGGTAGGAAGTCTCTTGTCCCGTCTGAGTCAGGGCAGTTACCGCGAGTGCGAGTACATATCAAAGCCATGAGCCTCCCACCTCGACCTCGTACTACCCCCAAAAAGAAAGGATAATGCGTCTTAAAACACAATTTCAAGGATATTATGCTTAAATATAATACACTTTTAACATATTATGTTAATTCTACAGTCACAAAGACATACCACTTTAGGTGTTTTTGCTGCTCTGAAGTATTTATTTATGTTTTCAGATTGTTGAAGCCAATTCTCCTGCGATGGAAATCCTACATATGATGAAGCCGAACAATTATGGAGTAAAACTTCGAAAGGATCTTGATAGGCTTCTTCTAGAAAAATCAGTGACTGATGGTCGTCAAATAGAGAATGTGATTAATAGTCATAACACCCATACCATAGACGGTCGGGTTAACGAAGTAGGAGACAGCGGTGAACAATTCACGGACGGACCTACACCAAAATTCGACATCGAGACACCTGATTTGATGACACTGGACCAAGATTTTCCTCCCGAATCTACTGAAAGCACAGAACAGCCTAAAGAAATAGGGCTTGAGTCCTTAGAAGATCCGCAGGACAGAGGTTTGACGGAACCCAAGGAGTTCGACATCATAACAGAGGAAACAGCACGTGAGGAATCGAAGGAAGTGGGGATAGATACACCCAAACATACGAAGAGGGATAACTCACGGCCACCATATTCCTTCTATCCGTGCTTCGGTGAGATCGAGTTTATCCCCGGCCGTGAAGCTGACCTCTTCTCTGGGAGCATTCCAGTTGGGGCCCCTAATATTAATTCCTATTCACCATTCAGCACCTACCTAGGAGGTCAAACAAATGGTTTCAACTACCCTCTAAGAAGATCCCATTACCAAAATCTCTTCTTCGACTATCCACTGGTCTACACCCAGTCCCATTTCTTCCCCCCCACAGGATGGAAACACAATACGTTTTCAACAAATCATGGAGGCGAGTGTCCCTGCTGGTCTTGTCAACACGGCGGGAAACTTGCTATAAGAGCGGAAAGCAAGCAGAAACGGTTCGATTCAGCCCATTCCAAAGGAGTTAAGGAATCACATCTCCCAGTAACAGGCGTGTCGACACCAACTAACGTCGAGAATACTCGATTTGCTACCATCGAAGAGATTGATATCGAAGAGGCGAACAGCAAAATGGCGAAAGATTACGAGGAAGTAATATACAGCTCGACCCAGAAGTCGTCAGCCGGTGATCTTTACAACCAACAGAGTGGTGTCCTCAAGGAAGAATCGGGAGAGTTAGAGATATTTTCAACCGAAGCAATCGATCAAACTTCAACCGAGTATAGTTCTAAAGATGAGAACGAGTCAGTGGGGTCACAAGAGTTCAGCGTCACATCACAAACTCAGCCTTCTTCTCAGTCACATGAAACACAAACTATTGGTGGTAAAGGTCATGGATATGGTATTTCTCAGTCACATGAAACACAAACTATTGGTGGTAAAGGTCATGGATATGGTATTTCTCAGTCCCATGAAACACAAAGTATTGGTGGAAAAGGATATGGATATGGTATTTCTCAGTCACATGAAACACAAAGTATTGGTGGTAAAGGTCATGGATATGGTATTTCTCAGTCACATGAAACACAAAGTATTGGTGGAAAAGGATATGGATATGGTATTTCTCAGTCACACGAAACACAAAGTATTGGTGGTAAAGGTCATGGATATGGTATTTCTCAATCACATGAAACACAAAGTATTGGTGGAAAAGGATATGGTATTTCTCAATCACATGAAACACAAAGTATTGGTGGAAAAGGATATGGTATTTCTCAATCACATGAAACACAAAGTATTGGTGGTAAAGGTCATGGATATGGTATTTCTCAGTCCCATGAAACACAAAGTATTGGTGGAAAAGGATATGGATATGGTATTTCTCAGTCACACGAAACACAAAGTATTGGTGGAAAAGGATATGGATATGGTATTTCTCAGTCACACGAAACACAAAGTATTGGTGGTAAAGGTCATGGATATGGTATTTCTCAGTCACATGAAACACAAAGTATTGGTGGTAAAGGATATGGATATGGTATTTCTCAGTCACATGAAACACAAAGTATTGGTGGAAAAGGATATGGATATGGTATTTCTCAGTCCCATGAAACACAAAGTATTGGTGGAAAAGGATATGGTATTTCTCAATCACATGAAACACAAAGTATTGGTGGAAAAGGATATGGTATTTCTCAATCACATGAAACACAAAGTATTAGTGGAAAAGGATATGGTATTTCTCAATCACATGAAACACAAAGTATTGGTGGAAAAGGATATGGTATTTCTCAATCACATGAAACACAAAGTATTGGTGGAAAAGGATATGATATGGTATTTCTCAGTCCCATGAAACACAAAGTATTGGTGGAAAAGGATATGGATATGGTATTTCTCAGTCCCATGAAACACAAAGTATTGGTGGAAAAGGATATGGATATGGTATTTCTCAATCACATGAAACACAAAGTATTGGTGGAAAAGGATATGGATATGGTATTTCTCAGTCCCATGAAACACAAAGTATTGGTGGAAAAGGATATGGATATGGTATTTCTCAGTCCCATGAAACACAAAATATTGGTGGTAAAGGTCATGGATAGGTATTTCTCAGTCACATGAAACACAAAGTATTGGTGGTAAAGGATATGGATATGGTATATCTCAATCACATGAATCACAGCAAATTGGTGGAAACGAGCACGGTACTATCACATGCTGTTCAAGCGAATCAATTGGTCACGGCGTAATAGCTCAACAATCGGATGAGGAAGAGATTATATATGATCTACAAAGTGAACAGGAATCAGACATTTCTCAATCTAGTAAAATTCACGATAAGCTCCATAACTATGGGACAACTGAAGATTCTTATGGCGGCGACAGTCGACAAAAGTATGTGGAACAACATAGCTCAACACAACTACACGATTATAATAAAAGTGTTGGCTATGGATCAGGTCAACGTAGTTCAACACAACTACACGATTATAATAAAAGTGTTGGCTTTGGATCAGGTCAACGTAGCTCAACACAGCTACACGATTATAATAAAAGTGTTGGCTATGGATCAGGACAACAAAGCTCAACACAACTACACGATTATAATAAAAGTGTTGGCTATGGATCAGGACAACACAGCTCAACACAACTACACGATTATAATAAAAGTGTTGGCTATGGATCAGGACAACAAAGCTCAACACAACTACACGACTATAATAAAAGTGTTGGCTATGGATCAGGACAACACAGCTCAACACAACTACACGATTATAATAAAAGTGTTGGCTATGGATCAGGACAACACAGCTCAACAAAACTACACGATTATAATAAAAGTGTTGGCTATGGATCAGGACAACACAGCTCAACACACTACACGATTATAATAAAAGTGTTGGCTATGGATCAGGACAACACAGCTCAACACAACTACACGATTTAAATAAAAGTGTTGGCTATGGATCAGGACAACACAGCTCAACACAACTACACGATTTAAATAAAAGTGTTGGCTATGGATCAGGTCAACGTAGCTCAACACAGCTACACGATTATAATAAAAGTGTTGGCTATGGATCAGGTCAACGTAGCTCAACACAACTACACGATTATAATAAAAGTGTTGGCTATGGATCAGGTCAACGTAGCTCAACACAACTACACGATTATAATAAAAGTGTTGGCTATGGATCAGGACAACATAGCTCGACCCATCTAAACGATTTAAATGAAAGTGTTGGCTATGGATCAGGTCAACGTAGCTCAACACAGCTACACGATTATAATAAAAGTGTTGGCTATGGATCAGGTCAACATAGTTCAACACAGCTACACGATTATAATAAAAGTGTTGGCTATGGATCAGGTCAACGTAGCTCGACCCAGCTAAACGATTTAAATGAAAGTGTTGGCTATGGATCAGGACAACAAAGCTCAACACAACTACACGATTATAATAAAAGTGTTGGCTATGGATCAGAACAACAAAGCTCAACACAACTACACGATTATAATAAAAGTGTTGGCTATGGATCAGGACAACAAAGCTCAACACAACTACACGATTATAATAAAAGTGTTGGCTATGGATCAGGACAACAAAGCTCAACACAACTACACGATTATAATAAAAGTGTTGGCTATGGATCAGGACAACAAAGCTCAACACAACTACACGATTATAATAAAAGTGTTGGCTATGGATCAGGACAACAAAGCTCAACACAACTACACGATTATAATAAAAGTGTTGGCTATGGATCAGGACAACAAAGCTCAACACAACTACACGATTATAATAAAAGTGTTGGCTATGGATCAGGACAACAAAGCTCAAATCAAGATTCAGAATATGAAGGAGAAAAAATATTGAAAAGTGATTCAGAATACAATCAAAACGCAGAGTACAGTTCTGAAAAAACTATATTTTCATCTCAATCGTTTGAGGAAGATCAAGCCATTAAGCACGGGGAACAAACAGCTTTCAAACCTAAAAACATAGACCATGGTTCAATCCGATCTCACGAAACAGGCGACCTCGAGAAACACACAAATATATTCAAAATAAATGAAAATAAACCCACTATTTCCGGTCAAGTATGTTGCAAGAGAGTGAGTAAAGGAATTGGCAGTTCAAATCCTGGAATAGTTCGACAGTCAAAATGTGGAGGAACACTCACTCGAATACCTAGTAAAGGATCGTTCAATCATGCTGAGTCAAATATTATCAGGTATCCATCTTGGCGTCTGCGAAAGGGGACGTTCAAAAGACCAGTATACAAAACTCATCCTGGAAGTCAAGGATGTGGCCTAAAGAATAGTAATAAATATTCCACGTCATCAAAGGTTGTCGTTGAGACATCCCCGTCATTACAAAATGAAGTGTTTTGCCCTTGCTTGTCGCAGTATTTGCAGAGAGCTAGACAGAATTCGGAGGAAGATTACAGACAACAGTCAGTTCTGCGCCAAGGACAAACAGGGTGCAACTCGGTGGCTGATATATACGGAGGAGGCTTAAGAAGGAGACAAGGATTCTTCCCACGACAGAATTCGGGCCTCATGTCCTGGTATGCTACCTCGACTTCGCAACAGGGTTCCTTCGAGGATGATGGGTTGATTTATGGGTACGGGTCGAATTGGAACGCAAACAGGGGAAAGAAGGGGAACATCTCGTTCAGCTCCCAACCGTCCGGTCTCAAAGGAGTTCGGTATCTGTACTCTTCTGGTGTCAGTCGCCGCCCCAACGCACAACCACAGTTCTATAGCCAAGAGATATTCTGGTGAGAGATGCAATAGTTGAATTTACAAATAAAACTCGAGTATGCTAATAACTTAAACCAATTCGTATCAGTTGAGTTCAAATATTAAAGTATTTATTGATAGAATATACAATAATTAATGTGCTGCAGTTGGATTCGGAAATGGATTTCTAAACCATTAGAAATACTGATATCATCAAAGCCCTACAACTATCAATACATCATAAAAAAACTACAATTAAAACCCCACAGCCATACAAAAAATATAACACTTTCATCAAACCCCTCTTCCTTCATAGATCCTATTGTCATCAAAACCCTATCACTACCGTTATACAAATATCAAGATTGAATACTGAATGCTAAGGTAATCCAACATGTAAATACATTAAACCAGTATAAATTATATATATGTATATATATATATATAATAATATGTGGTAAGAGCATAGGTGCTCTAATTCAAATCTTCCGATTTGACTCCCGAGCCCAATTGTTTGTTTCAACATTTGGTTGGTTGACTAATGTAAGTTTAACCTACCAATTATTTACAGACTTTCTCAAAGCATTTAATGCAGATTTTTTTTAATGAGAATACTCAAATAAAGGAATGCAATTAAACAATTTATTACCTCTAGATTTCTAGGCCTAGTTAATGCCCCTGTGTCGGACGTGACAAAGGATGTGATGTCATTTAAGGCCACCGCAGACTTTAAACACGTAACAGTGCAAGCCTAGACATTTTCCTGCCTCAATACTGTCTTGACGTAATTAAAGGTAGAGGTGGTGTTGATTGAGGTATATTTGGATACCGTAGGCTTTATATTTGATGTGGGGCCTAGGCGTAATAAATATATTTGCAGTCCAATTAAATACTCTCCTTTTGTTTTCCGTAATTATTGTTTAAATATTATTTTCAACCAATTTAGAAACCAGCTTAGTCAGTTAAAGTTTGTATTTACTTTAATAGTAATAATTCCTTTCTAGTTCTTTAATTAAAATATTAGTAGCACAAATAAATCAAATTAAACATAACCCTAAATAAAGTGATATCGACTTGGAAAGTTTTACCGTATTCACCAGAAAGAGATAGAGCTTACCTTACGTGGTTCTACTATGACGCAGCTGATAAGTTAGAACCATAGTGCAATCCATCAAGGCACGATTTTCACCTTCCAGTTATAGGAGAATATTTATTTGAGATGAAGATTCATATTTAGTATTAGGAAATGTATTCACAAAAATAAATAAAAAGCATTAATGTTATATTTTTAATGTATAACAAAAAAAACTGAGAGATTGGTACTGTATAGATACAGGCTATTTTTCTTATAGGAGACCGTTAGGTCTGTTCAATTAATGTTTGTTTTTATATTTTCATAATTTTGTACAATTGTTGTTACATTTATGTAATAAAGGTTACTATTTTCTTATACAAATATTTATTTTTTAACTTATTAAAATATTAGTGATGTGAAATCTTTTTCTATTTATTTAAAGTTTACTCAAGCAAGGTGGAACTACAGATCATCCAAATTAAACCGATGAACATTCAAAACAGCAAATAATATAATAATCATTTATCTGATACTGTAATAGTGATAACATTGATCATTTTTATATAAAACAACATAATACAATGCAATATTAGTGACATGAAAGCTGAGCAGAGATTTAAAAACGATTGTCATTATCAGAGTTCGTCTATTTTATTCTTATCTTCTTCGTCCAAGTGTCTTACCACCAATAAAGAAATGTTTGACAAACTACAAAACATGAATCCAATAAATATTATCAAGTGTTAGGGACAAATCCTTGTTAGTAAATTCAGCTCGTTGATTATTTTTTGTATACAAACAAGATTTTTTTTAAATATGAGAACTTATATTAATTATGGCCGCATTACCACACATAAAACAAACTCAATATATGTCCGTAGTGGCTTGTAGATATTGCAGGTTTAGTCAAATATTACCAGTTAAAAGAGACAAATAGAAGGACCTAACTACCTAAGGTACCTATTTAATTTATTTTTTTTGTAAATAGTTTAGTACATGCTTCGATATTTATGTTAAAATAAATTATTCTACGACTAACCACATTTAATAACTTACACACACCTACAAGATTGTACCAGCAATCTGTCAGATAATATTTAAAATACCATAACAATAATAATATATCTATCTATCATTTATAAAGTTTCTGTTCTTCTTTGGACGGTGTTTTATTCCATTCATGAAAGTTTTACTTAACATTACTAATAAAATGCTAATTATTTGTTGGATATACAGAGTCTTTGGAAACTTATAGCTCAAACTGTGCACATAGTTTGTTCGAACCAAGAGTAATTCAAAATCCCTATAGATTTACACCCGGAAAACTATGTTAATACCATTAAATTGTGTTCAAAGCTTCGGCGTAGAGTGTCGGGGGAGCAAAGCTGTTCAAGCATGCGTGTACAACAGGTTGCATAAGAGTTAGGCACGCAGCACTACACACCTCGACATCTTGGAGCACAGCAGCAGAACATACCACAATTAATAGTAAACAACACACCAGTTCAGCTAGAAAAGCGAATAAGTTCTGAGGGTCATCATTAACGGTCCTACAACACAGAAAGCGCTTGACATTATTACATGTGCAGTGCCACGCCTAACTGCTATGCAACTTGTTGTACACGTATGCTTGACAGCTTTGCACTCAGAAACTTTGAACACAATTTAATGATATTAGCATAGTTTTCCGGATGTATGTTTACAGGGATTTTTTATTACTTTTTGGTTCAAGCAAGCTATATGTGCAGTTTGGGCTATGAGATTCCGAACACCCTGCATAAACGATTTAAATTGTATCTCAAACGTCTGTTGACCCACATCACAAGGCCGTAGCCAGCCAATAATTTCAGGGGGGGTTTGGTGGGCCCATCCCCCAATTGACGAGGCTAGAAAAAATTATAAATAAAAAACTGTTCTAGAAGCTATTTGAAGTGTTTTTTATGGCAACACAGCCCACTAATTTGTACTTGTACCTTAATTTTGATATTGTTTGAACCATAAATAAAGCCATATATATTTTGTTCATAAAATTCCGGGGGGGGGGGGGGTTTGAACCCCGAAACCCCCCCCGACTACGGCCTTGCCACATCATATGGAGTTTTTAACTAAATGGAACGGAATTTAAATTCTAATCAACACAGGGGGATGGGTACACACATGGGCGTAGGGAGGGGTTTAACCCCTTCCGAAATTTTCACACGTTTTTGATATGAAGCTTGAAGAGATTCTTGTATCGAACTTAAAATAACTCACAGAGGCATTAACTTTTCAAAACCTTTCTAGGAAAGGACCATTCCAAATAGTTTCTAGAGGCAGCCAATTTTTAAAATTTGCTGGTGGAAGACAACTTCAGATATCTTCTAGTGGCATCTAATTTTAGTAGAAAAAAAAATCAGGCGAGGAACATTCTAAATATCTTCTAGGGACATCCTGATTTAAAAAAACTCTGAGTGGGGACCACTTCAAATGGATTCTAGGGAATCTAATTTATATAAAAAAATAAGTTGGTGAGTACTTCTTAAAATAGCTATTAGAAGAATCAATATTTTAAAAATTCGCCGTGGGAGATTATACTAAATACAGTAGCCTTTAGGAGAATCCAAATTTCAAGAAATTTAAGGGGTGTCATCATTTTAAATATATTTTAAATGAGTATGATTTCCAAAACATTCTCCAAACGAGGAACACCAAAAATAGCTTCTAGAAGCAATCAATTTTCTAACATTAACTGGGGGAAATGAGGGTAAAAAGACCCTAAAAATATTTTTGTTGCTTTCCCTCTTACACAAGTAAATTTTACCATTATTGTATAAGGAACAATGTTTTTATTTCTTACGGTTTAATAGTAAGTCTTAACATTACGTCATAAATTTAAGATTTTGAAACCCTCCGAAATTAAATTCTCCCTACGCTCATGGGCGCACAATCTGTTTAATAATTCGTTGGTAGCGCAGGTAGTAGGAGCACAAAGCTCTTTGATTGCATCCTCGATCAAATTACACAGGGGTTTAGAGAATATGTCAGCTGGAACAGCACAGGGAGTAGGAGCACAAAGCTCTTTGATTGCATCCTCAATCAAATTACACAGGGGTTGAGATAATATGTCAGCTGGAACAGCACAGGGAGTAGGAGCACAAAGCTCGTTGATTGCATCCTCAATCAAATTACACAGGGGTTGAGATAATATGTCAGCTGGAACAGCACAGGGAGTAGGAGCACAAAGCTCGTTGATTGCATCCTCAATCAAATTACACAGGGGTTTAGAGAATATGTCAGCTGGAACAGCACAGGGAGTAGGAGCACAAAGCTCTTTGATTGCATCCTCAATCAAATTACACAGGGGTTTAGAGAATATGTCAGCTGGAACAGCACAGGTAGTAGGAGCACAAAGCTCGTTGATTGCATCCTCAATCAAAATTACACAGGGGTTTAGATAATATGTCAGCTGGAACAGCACAGGGAGTAGGAGCACAAAGCTCGTTGATTGCATCCTCAATCAAATTACACAGGGGTTTAGAGAATATGTCAGCTGGAACAGCACAGGGAGTAGGAGCACAAAGCTCGTTGTTTGCATCCTCGATCAAATTACACAGGGGTTTAGAGAATATGTCAGCTGGAACAGCACAGGGAGTAGGAGCACAAAGCTCGTTGTTTTGGGGCCCTTAGCTCCAACCATTGCTCCTGATTGGGGACGAACATTTCTGCCGGCATGGTATCCAGCCCGGCCGACTGGGGGCTTCCCGCCCGAGAATCTGATGTATCTGAAAACACGGCATCCATCATCTTAGTGTATACGAAGTAATCCATTTTAGTTTTAACAACTCTTTTATTTTTTGTAACTAAAAAGCAACGTTAGTAGTGGTCTGCACTCTAGTATAACCATAAGGTCCAAGGTTTTAGTAGTTCAGACAGTCCGCACCTATATTGCTAACTTGACCAAACAAGACAGTCTAGAAGTGGTCACTGCTATCTCAGCCATCTATTAGTTAGAACACAGGTGACATCGTTCATGCCATGATAAGGTAAGTTCATGGACAGCTCGCAGACACAATCTACTAAGTCTGGCAACATAGCCCTGTCCTTGGACATCCTCTCAATCTCCCATACCCCATCATCAACCCTTCCTTCTCACCGCGAGTCCTTGTGGGGGCGGTCACCATGGTGATGTGCTCCCCTGGCCGTCGCAGCAGTAGTCTTCCCACACCCTCGCACCTCCTCAGCACTTCGTGTCGGAGCAGGCTATTCAAAACCTCTGGGCTCAAGGTCACCCGTTCCGACAGCCAGGCTGGGACAGTTCCAAAATCATTCAGGAGCTGTACCGCCCCCCATTCCCTGTATGGACACAGTTACTGTTCATGTATTCACTAATGGTTCGTCGAGCAAACACACATGCACGCTCTGCTACCAATATTATGTCTGTTCGACAAACCATGTTCATGGAGGTTTGCGCTAATCACTGGCGTCCGTACATCCGAGTATTGCCGGCTTATCCTGTTGCGCGTGACCTGTTCATGTACAATCCTTTGGATTACATTTGGCAACAATCGATAAGTACATACCATGGGCATGAATGGTATATTATGTTAATGAATATTCCGCCTAATGTTTGAACTCACTAACCTCTCGCTACAAGGAAACATTCCAATTTTGTAATATACTTATTTATTACACACGCAATGAAGTTATAGCACTTCACTTACGCAACTTGATGAAACATTCATAATATTGTATAGCTCAGAGTGCCTCTTATAAAATTACCTAACCTAAGACAGTAGCCCACGTATAATACCTAAACCAAATCCTTCTCCAGCGCTCAGACATATAATAAAAATGGGATAGCAAGACGCTTGGAACAACATAGCTTTGTCATCAGCACTGGGAATCGATCCCGGGTCAGCTAGAATTGTGGTATAACATTTAATCTCTCCTGTACAACATGTCTATGGGCAAAGAAGGGTGAAAGAAAGCTTGGCGACCAGTCAAAGAGCCAGGCATATTTTCACGCGTTATTGAAAAGAACCTAGATCCTGGCTCAGGATCAAGGAATCCCTCCTCCCCTAGCACTTGATGGAACCGTCAGTCACTCTAGATGTGAATCATGGTAACGGGTTCGCCCCCTGTGACTGTCCGTGGAAAGTAACTTGAAAGTTGGTGCCTTTGAGCCCGTTGTTGCCCGTGGCCTTTTTGCTTCCGAACAGGTTTATAATTAATTTAAAACATGTAATCAACGTTTTAAGATTACAGCTCTAAGGGGAACACGTTCAGGCACAGATTTCACTGATTTCCAATGTTTCAAACCTCTGTGTGAAGGAGATAATTATGGTGAACTGCTCATGACAGATAAACAAACTTTTCATTTTATTAATATCACAATCACGGTCTGACATGCTGTATCACTCCACCAGAATAATAAATTGATTCCTCTGTATTATACAGTACAGCACTCACGTGAACTTGACATTATTACTGTATATGTGGTCCAGCCAAGCTTCACACATGATCCTGATGACCATCCCCCCAACCGTCTTCTGCACGGCGACGGGAAGTGGAACCACCGCTAGCAGCACTGGTCTCAACACTCTGTCTGCAATGACAGACAGTAGCGTCTTAGTAACCAGTTTCATCAACGCAAGCAGCACCGGTCTACAATCACACAAAGACACTAGCGTCATAGTATCCAGCACAACCACCGCTAGCAGCACCGGTCTCAACACTCTGTCTGCAATGACAGACAGTAGCATCTTAGTAACCAGTCTCATCAACGCAAGCAGCACCGGTCTACAATCACACAAAGACACTAGCGTCATAGTATCCAGTACAACCACCGCTAGCAGCACTGGTCTCAACACTCTGTCTGCAATCACAGACAGTAATTCAAAGAGGATGTACTTTGGACTGACTCTTTACAAGGTTTTAGCGTTCTCACGAACAAGAGTGGATACAAACCTACCGTTAACTTCTGTGACGTTGTTGCAGTGACCAATGAGACGCACGGATTTCACCCCTGATCCGCGTCACTTTGTGTCCATCGTGTAGGGAAATAGTTTTAATGTTTCCTCCCTATCCCTCTTTATTTCCACCAATTTAAATTTAAATGTTAACGTCAGTAATTTCCTCTAACCCTTGATTACCAAACAATTGCTATTCTTAATTATGTATTAATTCGAGTGAACCCTTATCAGTTTTTAAATTTACCAAGGAGAAAAATAAAAGAATTGGATATAATTTTGGAAAAGAAAATACTTTATGGCTCAGGTAAGTGATAGCACTTTTCAAAAATTCCCGTCTCGCCATTGCAGACGGATATACTTTACAAGATGGCTCCTTTTATTCTCACCTATACCACAAGTATTGAATGAAAATACTGACAATGCCATTTGTGCTAAGCAATGGCCCAAAAAATGAGAATGGTTGATTTTACCCTATTTGTTTTTCTAAGCCTGTAGATAATGTATTATTATGAAGCTTCTATATATTTAACAAAATATTACTCTCCAAGCTCTAGGAAATTGAAACGAGAATTAGAAAGTAAAATTATTAGCCAACGAATCAAAAGACACCGATTGTCAACATACGATTTTAATGATTTAATTTAAGATATTGAAATTTAAATTGCAAAACGTTGTAGAATAGTTAATTAGATAGATAGTCAGCAATTATTTCTTAACGTTAAAGGTTGCTAAAGGAACTATTCCTTGTTTAATTTTTTCCCCACCATCCTTACCAAGATATTTCTCGACGTAAGGACTGGCACATTTAGGCGGATCAAGGTTCTGTTTCCAATACTGCGGCCCGGGGAAACACATGCTCAGGTTGGCAAGACTGATCGTGCGACACACTGCGGCCAGCATCACGATATTTTCATCAGACAGTTTCTGCAAGGCAACAATTCGACAATAACAATAAGATCCGAACAAAGTTTTCCAAACTTTAATAAACCATTTGAGGAAATATGTATGATTTCGTCTTACCATTTGATTGTTATTTGATGTGTGTGTGTGTGTGTGTGGGGGGGGGGGGGGGTTGAAAGGTGAGAGGTTTATCCTCCCTCTGATTACACAGCCGCGAAGCTGAATCCCCGTCTAGTGATCTATCTAATTTATTAGACTAACACCCGTGAGTGAAATTTTCGAGCTGTCGTCTGCACACCAATGCGTGAAGAAGAGAGAAACTTTAAGGTATTTATTTCTCTCTTCTACACATACAAGGGTGTGAGACATTTGGAATCCTTTACTATTTTATGAGAATTTATTATATATTAATCAGGGCAAATTATATATAATGTGATGAGTGGGTTATTAATATCTCAAAATATAATAAATATGTACAACATTTTTTAGACTTTCTAGACAAAATAATAGATTCCTCGTAATTTCTAAACAATAACCGATTCAATAACACGCTGGCATCACAAGAACATCGAGATCAAAGCCAGGGTTTGTCCCGTCTGTCTCAAGCAGACAACAAGATTGAACGACACATTTTGGTCAGTTGCGAATGATGTCATGTAGAGCTCACTGGTCCCGCTGAGGTGTTGAGGATAACTAACCTTGAGTTTGGCGATGTTCTCTCTGACCTCGGACACGAGCTTCGCCCTCATCTTTGCACACACCATCATGTGCTCACTGCGAACACTCGACAGATCCTTGTGATCAGCCAGCTGCAGGGACAAACATGTGCATTGCTGATGAGAGAACAAAACCTCGTCTGCATACTCCGTAAGCTCCGTATCCTTAAGGTCCTTAAGTTGCCATGGATTACAATTTTACCACTCTCTCCATGTCCATATTCACCTGATACTGCATAGACTAATGAGAAAATATAATATTTTGTTCAATTAAATTCGTTGAAATAAATAATTTCCACAAATTCTATAAGCAAAATAAACATTTTCCTCATTTTATTTTTTGTAAAATGTTTTTAGCTAAACTAATGATATTATTAATCTACTAGGTAATGTTTTTTTGTTTGTTTTTTATTTAGCACCGCGTCTTACTACCCGTTCGGGTTATACGCTTAAGTACTAATTACGCTAATGGATTAGGAATTGGGAGGGTTGAATTTAAAGGAAGTGAACCCGCATTTGCGTGGAGGGAGAGTGGAAAACCATTTAGGAAAAGCCACCCTCAGTTCACCCGACCGAGATTCGAACCTCGATCTCCCCGTCCTCGGCGGTCTGACTCAACACGACTAGCGCGTTAGCCAACTACGCCACCGAGGCGGGTCTAGGCAATGTTTTCTATGAATTGCTATTCAAGGTAAGATAAATGAACACGCGATAAGTTTAGAAAATTAAGACAGTTTCATTTCGAATCTCGCATCGATACTCATTTGATTGTACACTTGTGATTGGGTTTCCATAGCAATACGTAACAACAGTCATTAAGAAAGTTAAAGTTGTTCCAACTCGTACGGAGGGGTAAAGTCTTACGGATACGGAATATGTAGACGGGGCTTATAAATGGACGCCACTTAGATTTGAGGGGAAGCGAACAGATATTCTCACCATGAAATAATTCATTTCGGCGGTGGTTACAAAATAAAAACATGGGCGAATGTGCGGACAGATCATGTTATTAGTATAATAATGGACAGTTGCGTTAGAGGAATAACATGTCTGTCAAAATAAAACATTTAATTTCAGTTGTAAATTGTTGATTGTAATTGTTGATAACACCAAGAAGAGAGACAGAAATAATTTTATCTTCCCTTTCCCCACTACAATATCACCCCTTTATCCCACAAGCAATTGTTTACATTAGTGGTATACTTGTACCGAGCCATAACTAGAAAATATAATCCGAAGGAATCAGAACTCACTGTCATATTTAGTGTGGGTAAGTTTACTATTTACTTACCTGAACTGTTAATAATAAAGGAGAGGATGGTTAGGTATAATCTTAAACAAATGCACCAGAATTCGTCTGGAGAGAGAAAACATTTTGAATAGTAAACAATTTCTTAAAGAGGAAGGGATCATTACCCTGGTATCTGCTACTAGAGTCGGGATATGGGTACAACTTAGGTTACTATGATAATCAAAACGTGTCTGCCCTGCACCTGAAGCTGCGCCAGCTGTTCCAAGCAGCTGTTGATGTCGGCGTGAGATACGAGGAAGAACACGTCCACGGTCCACGAGTTGGCCAGCTGTCGGGCCCTGTTGGCCGCCCACAGTCTGGCCGTGTGGACGGAGTGGTCCAGTCGGTGCAACACGGGTATCTGCTCTACCAGGGGCAGGTCCTCTATCGGCGGGGCTGACATCCACTCTGTGGTCACCTCGCAACTGTTGCTGAGCGTCACCAAGGACTGCAGCAGCTCGCAGAACAGTTGTCCCGTGACTGTCCCCTGAGGACCGAGTGAAGCCTTAGCAAACTTGGCTACCCTGGCGACAAGTCACTTCACGCCACTGATAGTCTATATACCTGACTGGGGCCGAGTAGTCCAGAGTTGTTATTCTGTCGGCTGTGACCGAACACCATAGTTCGTCTGAACAGCTGATCCCAGGAGGTAGAGCACACGTGACAGACCAGCCCATCTATCAGACTCTGAACGGCCGGCACGACCAGTTGAGGTACCCCTCCTGAGAGAACAGAAAGCAAGGTCAGCTCCCCTGACTAACCAGGTAACACCCAACTTGAATAGCTATTACAGCTCAAACCAGACGGTCACCTTGCGGTACGGTTTTCAGTATTTTACTTTAAAAATAATTAGAATTGAGATCAGTAGAAACAGTTTTACCATATTTAAAAAAATAATACAACAGCACTGAAAACTATCAAAATGATCCCGATTTCCCTGTTGTCAAGTGAAGAAATGAGGAAAACCACGAACGGTTGAGCCGTAATCTTGTATCTAATTTCCCGGTTATAAGTCGTGCACCGTGTGGACTCAAGTTTGTCCGATCCGAGCTTGTCATCCCTACATTTCAGCCGACAGACTCCCCTTGGCTTGGAAGAGAGTTGGGTGTAGGGGTGGTGAAGGAGAAGTGGGAGTAGGAAGGTCGTCACCACACGGGATATGACAGAGGTCTCTAGTCTCGTTGATCGACAAGAATCACTCTCCACGTGCGTGGCTAAACCAACACTTGGAGACGTTTGGTATTGACGCCTCCGAAGGGTGAGATCCTGAAATTGGTTTGTCACATTTACAATCAATAACTTACACAAATTTATTGATAAAAATATTTTTGAAGTGTTTTGATTTTAGCGCCGCGTCTTTCTACTCGTCCGAGATACGCACATGTATTATATATTCTAATGCAGTGGTTCCCAAAGGGTGCTCCGCGAAGAGATTGGAAATAAAAATAAAATAAATGTGACAAGATCTCAGAATTGTTCATTTGTGCGGTCATGAACTGTTTTTAGTATAAGTATCGTGTAGAGATAATTTAGCTCCTGCAGCGTGCCATAAAGCAATATAATAGCAAGTATTATGGATCCAAAGTGCGCCGTCATGCGTCAGCTCAGTCAGGTTTACCCGCCCGCACCTTCTCGGAACCACACAGACTTCACGAGGCGAAACCAGACAGAGAGGATCAATGGCGCCAGCTAACCTTGTCTCAATGAGAGCTTCGCCGTGCTTAAAGATCCGATTGTTAGATTTGACACTTTTACAGAATTTTCTGGAAAGTTTCTATTGTATATTAAAAACTCGTGTTTCTTCGCACCTTCATTGAGTGTCTGGCCGAGTGTCGAAACGAATAAAATTGCAGTGCGGTGTTATTTTTCCACGAGTGCATTTGGTGTGTGATTTTATTTTTATGATTACGTTAGTACCTTTAATGGCTCTTCCCTCTTGAGGACGAAACACCTACCCATTACAGGTTTTTTGGAGCACCTACGTAGTGATTTAGAAATTATAATAGAGTTTCTTTCAATGGATCGCTGGCTGAAGTCTGGATCCTCCAAAAAAAGACTATCAAAACCTCCACCACAGTGCCTCCAGTAGCTATGGAAGCATCAACAGCTAACAGGTATGTACAAATATTATGTTAGATGTCATTAAAACAAGTAACAGCTTTGGATGCCAATAACACAGGATCTATAAGAAGCGATAGGGACTAAGGTACATACAAATTAAATAGTGAATAAAGACTTTTCAGTCTATGCATGGCATGCTATACATATTTTTGCAATTTTATCAAAAACAGATTTCAGCTCAGGTTGTTTTCGAATTTTGGCCTGTTAATTGGTAGTAACCTTGAAGCTGCAGCCAATGTGATATCACCAAGCGTTAAACTAAGATGGCCGCTCACATTTAACAAGCATTGTGAGCGTACATGCGAGAAACATTTACATTCTTAAACGTTATTCAACGTTAATTTGGTAACAAAGGTTCTTCGATCAATTGTTTTATTAAATACTCGACATTTATTATTATTATTATTATTATTATTATTATTATTATTATTATTTACCCAACTGATACGAATATTATTTTTCAATTGTAGTGTGGAAGAAGATGGAGCAGTTGCCAGCGCTAGAATTACTGGACAGGATGAAGGGTTTTTGGACGAATCAGCGACAGCAGGTGTGACAGAAACTTCTGAACTGTTGAAAGAACTGCCTAGTACTAGTTCTTCGGAGAACAGTGCCACAGGGATAAAAATAGTAAAAAGGAGGTACCACGATTCCTATTTGGGTATTTTGTTTTATTGAGACTAGTGACAACAAACCGTAGTGCGTAGTTTGCAGCAAAGTGTTGCCAAACAGTGCGATCTTTCCAGCAAAAATTCGCCGTCATTTTGAGGAGATCCATCCAGAATGCAAGGGCAAACCGACTGATTTCTTCAGAAGGAAGTATGGTGAACTTACACAAGCCCAGAAAATTATATCTTAACACTCAAAAACAGTTAATGAACAGGCTTTGATGGCGTCCTACTTAGTCAGTTACCGAGTTGCTCAAGCTGGCGAAGCCCATACCATCGCCGAAAACCTTACTAAGCCTTGCGTAAAGGACACAGTTGAATGTATGCTGGATGTAAAAGCCACGAAACTAGTAGACACCGGTCCTTTGTCAAATAACACAATTTCGCGACGAATCAGGAATTTAACAGAGGACATGAAAGCTACTTTACTTTCACGAATAAAATGCACTAAATTTTCGCTCAAAATGGATGAATCAACAGATGTGGCTGGATTTTAATTTTAATAGTATTTGTACGCTACTAATACTTGGAGTCTTCTCAAGAGGATCTGCTTCTCTGCAAGCCTTTACCAACTAACACAACTGGCGCTGATATTTTCAAATTGTTAGAAGAATTCTTTACAGTGAATGACATCCCATGGGATAACTGCGTTGATGTGTGCACGGACGGCGCCAAGGCCATGACTGGGCAGACATCCGGTGTTATCTCAAGAATAAAATAAAAAGTCAAGGAATGCAGCAGTAGCCACTGCGTCCTCCACCGCCATGCCCTCCCTTGCTGTGAAAAAAATACCACCCTTCCTAAAAGAAGTCTTGGACTAAAACGTGAAAATAATTAATTTCATCAAATCACGACCTAAAAATACAAGACTATTCAAGCTGTTGTGTGAAGACATGGGGAGTCTACATACCGCTTTACTTCTTCACACAGAAGAAAGGTGGCTTTCTCGTGGCGAACTTTGACTCGGCTCTTTGAAATGAGGACTGAAGTCAGAACCTTCCTGATTGACAACGACTTCGCTTTGGGAGACAGGCTGAGTGATGAGCATTGGGTTATGAAATTGGGGTATTTAGCAGACTTTTTTTTTAATGTTAATGACTTAAGTATCTCACTTCAAGGGAAAGCAGTAACCGTTTTTGACGCCAGCGATAAAGTACAAGCGTTTAAAAATAAAATCAAGTTTTGGGCGGATTCAATGAAAAATCTAAATCTAAAGAGTTTCCCCAATGGTAAAATAATTTAGAGAAGAATTAGATTCTGACATACCCGAATATATCTTAAATGAGTTTCACGTTCATCTGCTAAATTTGCTTAATAGTTTCAACTGTTATTTTCCAGAAGAATTCCACGATAAAATGAAAGAAAACTTTTGGGTTGTAAACCCATACTCTGCTGTGTCGGAAAAGCCAGCCTGTCTGATATCACACCAGTATGAGTGGATGATTGATTTGACATCAGATTCTGTGGTAAAATATAATTTTGCAACTAAGACTTCACTAACAGAATTTTGGTATCAGCTAAAAGACGAATTTAAAGTTTTGTCAAATAAAGCGAGAATCATCCTTCTACCCTTTACAACAACTTACTCATGTGAATCAGGATTCTCTGCCTTTGTGGCTACTAAAACAAAATATAGATCCCGCCTGAATGCAGAGCCAGATATTCGGTTGCAGCTGTCCTAAATTAAACCAGATATAGCCACATTGTGCAAATCAAAACAGTCCCATCCCTCTCATTAGAATCTAGGTTCGCGGGCTATGCTTTATCGTTCTTTTTCGATGCCAAGCTACCGTTTTTGTTTTGAAACTGTAATAGCTTACCTTATATATGTGAGTAGCATTGTAGATTTACAATACCTGCTTTGATTTCGTTCTCAAATGTGTTGCATTACTTTATGTTTTTTGTTGTTGTTTTTAGTTTATGTATATAAGTAAGTTCTTTATTTCTCTGAAATTAGTGGAGAAAAAAATATTTATAGTGAAATAAAAGTTGATATTTAAGGTGAGTATGCAGAAGACGCGAGTTAAGGAGAGTTAATTTAAAGTTTATAGAGCAAAACTTTTTTTTTCAAAATAAGCAAACTATTGCTTCTATAGAAAATTAGAGTTTAATTTTCTTCACCTGGTGACTTAAATAGTTCTTGAATATGCTGTGAGCAGAGTGGAATTATCTAAGAAACTTTTTAAATGAAGAGAAAAACTAGTTAATAAATTCCAGGACATCCTTGAGAGATATTCAAGAAATGTTGGTATCACCATGTGAAGAAAATTAAGCTCTATGATTCTATAGAAGAAACATATTATTTATACGGTCCAAAAAAAAGTTATGCTATAAAAACTGCAAAAACACTCACCTTTTCTTGCGTGCCCTGAATCCCCACCTTAACATGGACAAACACTTCAGTCATTCGGTTACTACCTATGTAGGTGCTAGGTTGTCACCTTTATGTCGAATACACGTGTGTGCAAAATTGGTGTTTAGAGAAAACAATATTTAAAGTTCTAATTTTCAATTTCTTTCAATGGGAAAAATTAGGTTTGGATCAAAATTTAAAATATTTTGAATTCGAAAACTAATCCGTGCTTTTGTTATATGATAAAAAAATTTGACTAACAACTTGAAAATGCAGTTACGTAAAAATATTCAAAAATGAACATATGTATATTTGGCCTAAGAGCAACGATAGTGCTCCGTCACGAATTTATCTCCTGAGAAGTGCTCCTCGACTCAAAAAGTTTGGGAACCACTGCTCTAATCTGTTAAGGATGAGGAAGGTTGAATTTAGAGGAAATGTACCTACCCACATTTGCGTGAAGAGACAGTGGAAAACCATTTAGGAAAAACCAACCTCACTACACCAAACCGGGATTTGAACCCTAACATCCCCACCATCAGCAGTCCAGTTTATTGCGAGAATGGTGCCTTAGAAATTAAGACCATTCAGCCACACAAGCGATTTTTTGTTGTGTTGAAACAACTAAATATTTCCTACAAACAAACGTGTAACTAATAAGTTTATTGATGCCTAACTCTATTTCCACATTTATCAAAACCATCTAATACAAAATAGAATACATTTCATCTCATAAATTCCTATTTTCGTATTTATTGTCACTGTATGCCTGGTCCGAAATTTCTGGCCAACGCCCATCTCCAAAAGGAGTCTCTCTGTATCGAAATCACCATCTCTGACCATAGCTGTCCATCTACCACCTGCCTTGTCACACGTCTGGTGTAATGGAGGTCATTAACCACCGTGGACCTACTGAAGGTGGCGAGTCGCGTTAAGTCGCTCAGTCAAGACGTGGGACAGGGTCCATAATGGCGTCGAGTGAAGGCTCATGACATTTCGAGAAGATGCTCTGTTTCTTTGACGAGCTTCTAGCCGCTCTCAGTCGCACCTTCCCCTAAGGGACTGGTTGATTGAAATTAACAAAGAGGATGAACGCATTGTATCCTCTTCAGAGGAGATTAAACCCAGATCAAGGGTGGAAACTAAACCTACTATACACAAAGCCTCACTCTTGATTATCAGTAAGACTCAACATGTTCTACCGTTGACGGTGATGTTGTGAAGCCAGTTACGGAGCTCCCTGCAGTATACTTGGGGCATAGTCCCCATGGGCAAGGAGCCCCACCACAGCACCACATGTTCCATGAAAGATCCCACTTCTCCCCAAAGCACCTGCTGGTAAAACTGCACCACTTTGTCCTTTACTTGTCGGGACGCCTTCTGTTTTCCTGAAACAAGACCCGATGATATTTATATTGTATCTAGAGATTGCGCGATCAAATATTGTTCTGACCAATTGTCTGGTTCATTTCATGTGTTGGAAAACATGAAGAATACTTTTGGGCCATCCATTTATTTTACTGAGTCGTTTTGGTACGCTTGTTACTGTTGGTTCCTTTACACAAGTGATTGGTGTATCTGTCATTTTTTATTTGTAGTACACAGTTTTTGTTTTTTTCAAACTATCTTGGTAAATTATATACCTCCTCTGTGCTCCAGAGCTCTTGGTTACAGATCCAGAAGTGCCAGGTTCGATCCCTATCGCTTCCAGATTTTTCTATGAATCAGTTGGTCTGTAACGAGACCAAACTCAGCCTCGTGAGGACAAATGAGGAGATACTGGAATAAATAAGTAGCAGTTCCGGTTTAGAAAACTGATATTAAAGTCCGAAGGGTTCGATGTGCTGACTAAATTATATCCTCTATCCACAAATTTTGGCACTATCTTCACCTACATACGGTGGTATTTCGGTCGGTATTACTCGCTTGTAGGCTGATTACGTGGAGTTTTTTAAAAAATAAATTTTATGTCGTATTTATTCTTATTGTTATCTTTCTGAATTTTCTCCATGCAAAATATTAATTGTTTTACACAAATTAATGCTAGTAATTTTTTACTAGACAGCATATTAGTTTCTACAAAATGAATTTCATGTAGGTGTCATAACATTTCAAAGATAAGTGTAAAGAGATAGATAGACATGTATGAATATTTGTTACTCTAATGAATACTACTCATTATTCCAAGCTATTTATTAGCCTATACGTCTTGTGAGGGTTTTTTTTAAACAGAATTTTCACTTCCTTCCCATCTGTTTAGGTTCGAAAGTTATTTCTAACTTGGAAGTACCTACTTGAGTTACTTGAAATTATTTGAGTTTTTCTTAATCTTTGATATATTTGAATTATTATAATAGAGGTTAAAATATTATATTAGGGGAACATTAAACTTTTCTATATTTTGGTGACATAATTTGTTATTAAACGTCCTATATTTACAAAACTATTATAAGCTACGTAAAATGTTGTTTGTACTTCTTAATTCTTGAGATATTAAATTTTAAGATATAATGGTTGTTAAAACATTCAAATTGGACAATATTAAACTATCAAGCTAGGTGACATGATTTGCCATCAAACGCCTCGAGTCTAAAAAAAAATCTTATCTAAGTAAACTTAGAGTAGTAAAATGTAATTTTGAAGTTATTTTCGTACCAGAGTTTCGTGAAGTCTTGACTCCACTTCGACCAAGGAAGTGCGGGGTGCTACGAGCTGTGACACCCAACAGTGTTGCCACGTGTCTTTCCTCTTGCGCTACCAACCTTTCAATACCTGAAACATCCAGGCCGGGCAGTATCGCCAACTTGTTACCTTCTGGCGTCACTTTATTGACGGGTGGTAACGCTATAGCGTTCGGCGGGGTCATATGGCGGACAAGTGCTCTGCAAACACACCAAATGTTTCTAAAGAACGGAGCTGATGTCGTAGTGCAAGGATTAAAGATTATAAAAAATCATTATAGTTAAAATCTGATTTCCCTACGAATAGACTTACCTGACGGCTAGGAAAAGTATCTATACGCCAAACCATATGATCTTTAGTTGCTCCTTTATGCTGGGATCACGATCAACTTAACTTTAACTTAACCTAATGTTCACTTAAAGTTAACTTAACTTAAGAAAACAGATGTGTGATCACGATTCACGTAACTTAACGTAACAGCTCAAGCCAAACATCTTTCTACCATTTGTAAAGTGATGATCTGTGAATGTTTACAGTTTTCAATCAATATAATAAATATCTATTATTAAACTTTTTTGATGAATTTAGCGTTCTCATTTTAGTTTAATTATTTTGTTTCAATGTCTGATCACTAGAACTAAAGCTAAAAAGTAAACCTTGGTCTTAAAACCAACAAATGAGTTACTAAATAGCCCTGTTGACGTCACTCGCATAATGATTGGCTGGCTAGATCACGTGATACCCTTCAAGTAACGTTCACTTAAAGTAAAAGACCTCCCAGGACATCTCTTACGTTAAGTTCATTGCAAGTCAACGTTAAGTTAACTGCATCGTGATCGCTTCCATTTAAACACACGAGGAGGTCCTTTACGTTAAGTTACGTTAAGTTAACTTTAATTTAACGTTAATTTGATTGTGTTCCCGGCATTAGGGAGTCAACATTTTCCAAAAACCATTTGTTTCTAGTGGTTTTCTTTTAAGCGTTTTTACTTTATCGTATCCCTTGGGTAGAGAAAGTATATTGATCTTCAAACAAATCTAATTCGACATTTTGATGGATGCCGAAATTTCCTGACAGCCCAAACGTGAAAAAGTTGTTTTTGAAATGTCTTATTGTCTGTTGCTGTGACTGGAGCTGACACCATTTTACCGATCGTGCTAAAACTAGGTATCTAGGACTTTCATAAGTTTCCCCCCCGCAAGGTTTTTTTTTAGTTTTCCACCCAGCCCTAAAACTAAGGGTAGTTTACTGAAGGCTCAAAAGAGAACAAAAATATTCTTAGGTTTGTAATTATCGATTTTGATTATATTTCGTATCTAGGAATTATTTAAAATTATAAACAAAATGGCTACTCTGAATTTTCCATGAAAATTACTTTGAAGATACTTTACATACGCAGAAATTTACAATTTTTATCACATCTCCGCAAGTATTTGAGATAGTAAATAACTTACCATTGAAAAGTTGTAGTGCTATTAAAATTAAAAAGATGTTAGTTGAAATATATTTGTATAAAATCAATAGTTTCTGAGATATTGACAAATATAATTTTTAAATTGAGTTCTTGGAAATTGATTGTTATGCTCTTGGGTGAACAGAGATCTTACTTTTTCCTCAATATGTTTTCGTAACAGTATATATTATTATTTCATTTGTGCTCGTTGGTGGAGTGTTTTTGCAACAATGTCTATTATTTTGTTGCACATAGCTCTCTTACGAGTTTTGAGTCAATATCTCCATTTTTATTCAAAGGAGCGACTAAGTATGTATTATCATTTATTTACATTATTGGAACACGAAATTTTGAAAATAACCGTTTGTTCGGGGTTTGTATGTGTGTGTTAACATCGTCTGTAGTTCACTAAAAAATTATTTACAAACAAGAGTTTGTAAATTGTTGCCTTCCACTTCATAAATAAAGATGGCGAGCCGGACGAGAGGAGGACGGTTAATGACGTCAGTACGACCCGTATTTGAGCGCTTGTGTTCTAATTTGGAACTAATATTTGTGTGGCTTTTCCTATTAGATGTACAAGCACTTTTTTGTTATAACCTATGGTGGCCAATTATAATAAGATAAAAGTGTAAATATAATATTGTTTAGTTATTATTTCATGCGCTATAATACATATTATTGACACAACCATTAAACCGATATTTTAATAATATTTATTGTTCTTTCAAATAGTCACGAAAAAATAGAACTATAGGCCTACAGCAATCTTTAAAGAAGCTTACATAACACATTTTTTATTAACTGTATAGTTTTACAAAGCAAATAAAAACTATCCCTATAAGGATTGACATTAGTGATTTCAATCAACGAGAAACATTATTTAAGGTGCTCTGAAAGTGTATTCGTAAAGATATTGAAGTGTGAATACGTACTTGTAAACCACAAGACTGGAGTTGTCTGAATGCTCTAGGCTGCTTGGATCTTCTGTGGATATCAGAGCGTGATCCATTGTTTGCGTCAAGAAATAGTTCTCCAGGAGGTTGTTGGCCAGACTGCGACAACACCCCTCCGCTCTGAACTGGGCTAGCACCTGGTAAACATACGTCAACTCAACATAACACGTGGTCCCACACTTAGTAATGGACACATGGATGAAGGGGGAAAAAAACCGCTGTCAGGAAGATTAGACAAGTAAAGATTCTGTGCTGTGCAGAATGATTCTACGAAACTTTTGGGCGGATACTTGATTTATCGTGGGATGAGAAAGTACCAACAAAGTATGTTGTTAGCATTTGGTTTGTTTTTATGAATGAAGAGATTCAGATGTACACATTGGCATCCATACGGAACATGCTTTGCAAAGTGATAGTAATAATTGCCTCACATAAGGTATTTTAATGATGGACCGTTTGCCCAAAGGCAGCAGTGATATGTGCACATCTTCTAGTTGATCAACTTGCCTGGAGAATCTTGGTGATGGATAGTTTTCTTAGCGGGTGCAGTAAAATGGGGCAAGTGTTCTTGCACCAAGTAGACACAGACTGATTGTCCTTTGAACCAAGGGCCAGGGCATCGTTGTAGAGGTTGGACAGCCTGCGGGAACCAACGAGTTAGGGTGAGAGGCAGACACTCTTTTTACGGATACCGTTTGAAACCGAATTAAACAAGGAATTGAGCCGTGGACTTCCCACAACTCTAATATACTCACTGTCAGCTTGGTCCGTAGTCACATCCAACTAACACCCTATACTATATATATTATGGCGGTTGTAAACAATCACTAGAACATGATTTTCCCAATTACTTTAATCAGGAAACTATAATAGTCTGTAGAGTCTCAGGAAGTTGCGAGATGATTGTCTTGGATAGGAATAGCCTAATCGCCATAGAAGTTGTGTATCCAACCAAAGTTCAACGGTTCAACTCACTTCATACATAATATCATTTCTGAGGGAACTGTATCATTACTATTAAAACAGCTTTGTCGTTATCTTGTTTTCGCGTGGTAATTTTACCCTCAAATACACGAAAAATTTAGCAACCATGGTTCAATGATGTTATCCTGAAAGCGAGGAGGATTGGCAACAGCTAACCAAGCAAGAGATAAAATAAAGCTTTTATTCATAAGACCCACAGTTCCCTCAGCTGTAGCCAAAGAGAAGTTCACATGACAAGCAGTGCTAGGGTCGGTATGAAAGAACGAGGCTGAACGAAACGGGAGGGGGAGCGTGTAGAACTCGTGATGATATTCAGAAAAGTATATGGGAAATAAACTCGCCATTTACTCCATTCCACCTTCTTTCTCCCTGAGCCTCGTTCATACATATCTCCCTCTGTTACCTGAAGACGTTCTCCAGAGTGCGATGGTTGTGATTCTGCTCGGCGATGTTGTTGCAACAGCGCAGGATGTCCGTCACGACCTGGTGGCAGAGGTACAGGAGGGTGATGCGGTCCTGCCACACAGTCTCCCTCCAGTGGCCCACCTTGGAACCACACACCACGCTCCACACTTCCGTCCTCCTCGCCGGGGTGGACACCTCGGTGACGTCATAGTCGGGTTGAGGGGCGGTCCTCCTCGTCTTCTCCTGGGTGTTCATCTCCACGGGCAGCCTGCGGCTCGCGAGGTCCAGGAACGAGGGGACCGCGACCTGCATCAGCTCCACCGCGTACTCCAGGTCCTGTCATCGACAATAGTCGGGGTTACTTTCACGCAGAGTCGAGGCAGGTGCGGGCGTTGAATTGTTCGTCACGAAGCGAGAGCATTTCTTGCTTTTTACCATTTTTACTCAATGAGGTTAGAAAATGGAAACATCTCAACGAAAGTTTTAACCGTACAAACAAAGACATGCCAATAAAATCCGTACACGGTGCCTCCACGGTGGTGGCTCCCGGAGAGATATTACAACCTTGGAAGGTCAGATGTGAAGGCGGCCATATTCCGCATGCTAAGTGGTTGGTAGGACTCACCTAGTTTCAGTCGGGGACAGCTGTCGGTCAGGTTACCTCCACGAGGTCCCCGCTGGGAAACTTAGGGCAAAGCCTCTGGAAATCCCTAAGACTTATTTCCTGACTTCCACTGCGATGCTGGTCATTACGTATGGAGGGGCCAACTCCTCCCTTCCCCTGGGTCCAGGATGTGGTGGGGGTTCCCGAGATACCCAATGTGATCTGGGCCATCGACTGACAAGGGTTGTCTGAACAACCGAGGGTACGTCTATGGTGGGTTAAGGAAACCTTGGGACGGCTCTGATTGTTTCCCATCTTGGGCCCCAGACGTGGTTTGCCATAGCTAAAGAGCCTCTGGCTCAGCTAAGGACGAGCTAGACAGACACCTGCGGTGAGGGTGGTCGCGACCGTTCCAGTCCATTGGGCGAGAGTTCTTTAAGCTGTACTTCTTAGAGTAGATCGCCATTTAAACTGTCAACTCACATTGTTGTCTCTTTAAACTTTCAACTCACATTGTTGTCCACTTAAATTTTCAAAACTCATTGTTCTCCATTTAAACTTTCAAATCTCATTGTTCTTTATTTAAACTTTAAATTCTTATAACTGTTCATTAAAACTTTCAACTCACATTGTTCTCCATTTAAACTTTAAATTCTCATTTTGTCTCTTTAAATTTTCGAATCTAATTGTTGTCCATTTCAACTCTCATTGTTCTCCATTAAAACAACATCAGCTCCATATTTATCGGTCACGACAGTGAGGATATCTTACAGAAGACTCTTTCAACTGATTATTATGAAGGTCAGTCGAGAATCTTCCGAAAAAGAAGAGACAGTACATTTTTTTACCAAACTCTTTCTGTGATAGAGCGCAATTCAAATATGGCAGTGATAACCTTTCGTAAGTTGACTGTCGTGTCGGCGAATAGTTTGTTTTGGCTTATGATGAGAGACAATCAATTTATAGAACCCTTTCTGACATCAATTACAGACAGCAAAGCTGTGGAATAGTTAACGTTCACTCAATAATAGAAAATGTTGTATGGCAAAAAAGAAAAGTGGGATGGGGGAGTTATAGGGTCCATGTAAGTATCTTTTGAAACTACCAATTGTCGTCTAAATCTTCATTCTCACGTTCGTTCGGAAATGGATAGCAGAATCTTCTAGAATCACGGAGCAATTCACATCCGAGCAGAATCTTTGCAACTCAAACTTAATATCTATAATTTTCTAGTGGATAAACAGATCTTCGCGGTGAATGTTTTCTAATTGTTGTGAGACAAATCAACACACGACTATATCGAGGAACACACACTTTTAATTCAACGAGATATTTCATCATTTCACAACCAGTGGCGGATTTAAAATGTTTGCGGCCCTAGGCACAGTTGTAATATGCGCTCCCCCCGCCCTCTCCCCCCAAATATATATATTTTGTGAGAGCTTTAGGAAGTTTCAGAGGAAAGAGGTGTTGGAGGAGGGGGGAGGGGGACTGAAGTTTTAGTATTGGAGGAAATATGTCTACGAGAGATATAATCAGTCATGTACAGTACATGCCCTACAGTAGCTTGAGCTAACATTATGAAGAAGGGCAGAGTGACGTCAGTTATAAAGCGATCGAAAAGTACAGTTATTTAAAAATAAATATTGTCGTTCTGACTTTTACTTGCACTAGTTCAATAATGTTAGTCAATAATATGTAAACGTAATGTAATTCAAAATGTGCCGCCCCCTAAAGATGTCGCCCCTAGGGGTCCTGTAGTGTAAATCCGCTTCTGTTCACAACAGTAGACGCACCTACCTGCTTGTATCTCGCTTTGTACTGATTGGTAATATATTATTGGATGTATTCTTTGTAATGTTATACTAGATACTATGTATAGTGATATTCCTGAAATATATCTTTCTTATAAATAATATACCTTCCAATTTGCTCAAATTTCCTCAAACAATTTAACTTCAATGTATGAAATCCATTCTTTGATCAAACCTTTTTATTTTTTTACATTTCACCTGAGATTTCTTTTTTTCTGTCGCTATTTTATGGTTTTTATGACAATATACCAGTGGCGGGACGTGTCGTGTCTCCAGAAGAGTCAACAGAATTAATCCAAACTGTACTCGTGAATTGTTCTCATCGTCCAGAATAATGACACTCGTTGGTCATCTACGGAAATACATTGGCATGTGAGGTATGTAGAGGAGAGCCTCTCTATGTGTGAGTGGTCAAATGGGGACAGAGTAGGCGAGAACATATCACAAGCTTAACAAGCTCTGCTTTACCTGGCTACATTCTTTACCGTGAGGCTGTTGCTAGACTAAGAATATACAAATTGACAGAATCGTCAATCTAGGTCATCCTAGAAAGGGCTGATTTTCTGTTTTGAGTACCGAGTCACTTTCGTGACTCTTAACCTCGTGAATGAACTTAATACCTTATGAAATGAAACAGATGAAATGGCCTGTAAAAAATGTACAGTAGCATTAATATTACATTGGTGATTGTGAGTGTTTGCGCTGGGTCTAGGGTTTAGGAAGGATTTTATTTTCAGGGATGGGGTAGGTGTGCCTAGGTATGATGGTGAGTTGTGGGTGAATCATGGGTGTCGTTTTCTGGGAAAGTAATGGTAGGATTAACTTGCTTAGGATTTGGTCTGAGAGGGATGGATACATTTCCATTCCCCATCTGGGCCCGACAGCGGCACCAGGATTATCCTCTGGCTACACTCCACAACAATACTTTTTTTTTTATAATTGTATTTTTCGTTTGTACCAGTAGACAGAATCAATTGTTTGTGTCTTAATAGAGCTACTCATGACTTTAGTAATGAATCTATATGTTTGTTTTGAAGAAAGTTAAATCACGCAACTTCAACTTGTTTTCCTGGAAGGTCGCTATGGGAACCTGTCGGATGTGAGCCATGTCCTCTGACTGATGGGGTCAACAGCTAAGAACAGAACAAGGTCAGCTCCCGGATAATGCAAGGGATTGACCTCAAGGTCACAATGATCCCCCCCCCCCCAAAGGAACATAAAGTTCTGTTTAGCCCAGTCGAATGTATGTTTATTGATCTGGCTCGCTCCAATGAAATATGGGTGGGCAATAAAATGTTTTCGAAATGGTTGTAGCAACAGCGACAACTTGGATAACTATTATATCCTCTACCGCAGCGGTTCTCAAACTGTGGTACGCAAGCGGACACGACAATACTAACATTTCCCCCTCAATCAGAGGAACTTATTTGTGTATTTTTAGCAACAACAATGGCTCCTCTACAACCAACACACCTGCTAGTAGGACTCGCAACTACAGTAGCTCCGTGGCTTCTTTGGTGCTGACTGACAGCTCACAGCTGACAGCTGACGGCTTTGAAAAGCTACCAGACCAAATTATGTATCCCTACGCTGAACCATATGATCTGCAAAAAACATGTGTTTAGCAGCTGTATATACCTAAATGTTGACTGTCAGCTATCAGCTGTGAACTGTCAGT
This sequence comes from Timema podura, assembly GCA_033556935.1. Taxonomy (NCBI): domain Eukaryota; kingdom Metazoa; phylum Arthropoda; class Insecta; order Phasmatodea; family Timematidae; genus Timema; species Timema podura. Next base: position 88,376,699 of record JAVRXN010000011.1, read on the forward strand.
CAGCACCAAAGAAGCCATGGGGCTACTGTACGCAACCGTAAGCACACTAGTAGTTATGCTCTCACTTAATACAAAATAGCCTGTCTACAGTGAAAAGTCGTAACACGTGTAACGTTATGGAAAATACTCTTCTACCCTTACCCCATACACAATCGAGCAGCTCAGTCGGTAGAACACATAAAAACACGAGACTCTATAACTTCTCAAGGTATCCGCAGTGAGGTAAAGAGAAAGGATATTTTTGTGATTTTAATGTTGTCCGGTAGAGACAGGTATAATTACCAGGGAAACTTACCCTCTGAAGTGTATCCACAGTAATACTGGATCTCGTCGGGAAGTGCTAGCTAGGTACAAGTGAAAAAGGGGGTGGGGGCCAGTAAGTTATGTGATACTCCCCAATAAAAGGACTCTTGTTATGGCCTTGGAAGAAAACAATCTCGCCAGAAGGGTTGAACATAAGTGTAAAAAGAAGGTTTGTCAAATAAAACCATCATAAAAAAATATATTATTAATTTTGGGTATTTTTTTAGTGAAATAAAAAAATGTCATATGGTAAATACAAGGAAATTTAAAATATCTAAGACTCAAATAATCAGTGTGCATGTATAACTTAATTGTGGCAATTGTGAATAAAAATGTCCTACCTATCTGGTACCAAGATAACATACAACTCTAACCATTGAACGCTGTGGCATAAGAGCCTTTGGGTGGTAACAAACAAATTAGTAGTCCTGAATTGTTAGTAAAAAAAAGAAGGATCTTACTAGTTTCCCTGTAGTCTTGAGGTGAATTTTGGCTAAAGACTAAACATGAATATCCATCGCTGTCCAGAAAAGCATTGTTGCTTCTAATTCCATTTGCAAACACCTATCTTTGTGAAACTGGATTTTCTACTATGGTAACAGTAAAAAATAAATTTCGTAATAAACTGAATCTTTACCTAAATTTGCGCTTAAAATAATTAAGTACAATTGAACCCGATATCTCCTCGTAAAGCTCGTCTAGACTGGTTTTCTGGGGTCGGAGTTTGAATCCCAGCCGAGTGGTTTTTTTTCCTAAATAGTTTGAGGTTTCTAACTTTCCACATAAATTGTGGTACATTTCCTTTAAATTCTACAATCCTCATCCCTAAGCGATTAGCGTGATTATACTATTATAAAGCTGACTCTTATACTACTATAAATCAACATGGCTGACTCACTCACTCACTGACATTAATGTTTACCCACTTCCAGATGAGCTAGAATCTTGAAATTTGCCAAACTTATAGCTTCTAGCCTGTAACCAACGGGAAAATTACAAAGAGTTCAAAAATTAAAATTTTTAACCCCCGAAAAAAATTCAAAATGGCGGAGCAACTTTAAAGTCGGTGCGGACCTTTCTTTGGAAGTCTCTTGTGGCTAAATGGTAACCCCTATCAAAAAACTGATTGCACCAGCAGCCGCGGATTTGGTGAGATTCACAAGTTTGGTCCTATTACTTTTTGTCGTATCTCCATCGGTTATACCTTAGATAGAGCTAGATGTTTTGATTTTAGGTAAATTTTGCACATTTTCCACACATTGTTTAATTTTCTGACACTTATGGGATAGCTAGAATCATAAAATTTGGCAGGCATATTGGCACATCCAATTGCCATAAGCGTGACAAATTTGATGATTTTAGCTCCCCTATAATTGTGGAGAAACTAAAATAATGTGTGAAAAATACAATAAAATACCGGTAACTTTAAGTAGTTACGTTCAAAACAACGCTGGAGTTAAATTAGTTTACATCCACTTGCAAATAAAACTTACCGGGGGTTTGGGAGGCGGAGCCCCCAACGAGCAAAGCGAGTTAGTAGGTATATAACCCTAACCAGCAGTAAGATACGGCACTAAAAGTAGTATTCGTTAGTTACCTGAAGCTCCACATCGTCATCTTTCGAGTGGACGCCACTGGACAGTTTGTTGGCCTGACTTTCGTGCAGTTTCAGCAACACACATCTTAGGACTGTCACGAGAGTAGTGGAGTGCTGATGGAGTTCACTGCACTCCTTGTAGAACTTACTGCTCTCTTTGTCTTGTACGAGGCGCCATTTGCTAGTAGACATATTGCGCCCGTATTAATCTCGACTACACAATATCCCCGCGCGCTCTCCCTCCGGAAGACTTCATTGTTGGTCTTTCCTTCTTAGCCCGGTTCGAGCTTCAGTCGACCACCGAGCATTGTCCAGTTCATTATCGACGAGAACGAACGTGGACTGACCTCTGCGTTGGACATGGGGGCTCCTTTTGAGGACTAAACCGATTAGCAAGACCAGAGCGTTAACATCCGTCGTGAAGATTCGAGTATGGAACAAAATGTTCTAATTTTTAATTGTTGACTTTCTGCACTGACATTAAATAAATGCGTGGGTGGAATGTTTCATCGTTGCTTTTGGTTTTAACGAAAATGTCAACAAATGAAAGATCTTTGAAACAACAAAACTATTTAATATTTCTAAGAGTATATTTTAACATTAAAAAAACACTAAATTGTTCTATGGTATAAAACTTCTCAAGAGTGTTCTCTAAGATTGCATTAGTCAACTATTCAAAGTACTGTTTCACGGCAGTATAAATGGATGATTGAGGACACCGTATCGACACAATCCCAAACACAATAAACTATAAATCGATAATATTGAATGCTTCCACTTCGAAATTGGCGCGGCATGGGACCGCCATGTGTGTAGTTGTGTTTCGCTGCTACATGTTTAGAGCGATCTAGCACATATGATCGTAATACAAACACAGGTAGGATAAATCATTAACAATTATTGATAATTGCTGTGGCGTATTGCACCGGCGAATGCATGATTCTTCCCAACAATGCACAACAACATGAGTCACTCTTAGAAAATGTATTGCGTTCACTCCGTCGTTTTTGTCATATCGGCTATTAAGAAAATACTCGAATTAAATTTCATTTTTGTTGAGAAAGTACAGCTTCGATTGGTAAATACCTGACTTGAAGGTTTTTAAAACAACGTTTCTTCATTCAAATCAAGGTTTCATTGACGTAACGGGTATCACGTGTTGTGAAGCTATGCGATGCCGCGCGCGCATCATATATCACCGCTTGGAGCGCTACTGTCGCACTGCCCGCCAACTCAGCTGTGTTGTCGCACCGGGTTTAGTTGTGTATCAATCAATATAATGACGTGTATCGCGTGATAACTTTTACCGCTACGCTGCGACGCGCAGGCGCGGGAGTTCGTTACCATGGCAACGTGACTCGCGAAATAACCACCCGTCGTTTTACCTCTTCAGAAGCAGCTGTCACCACCTCATTCTATTAGTGGAGCGGTATTAAGACAAACAAAAAATGTTTCCTTTTTAAAATGGTGTCATACTACTCCAAACTATCTATAACATCAATTAAAACATTGCGGAGTAGGGTTGACAATATTATATTATTATGTACGCACGTTCCAAGCCAACGTTAAAAATAATTTAATCACTTATTTATGAAAATATAAGAGGTTTGTACACCTTGCTTTTCAAGGTCACTTCTTATTTTTGTTGTGACCGTCATTTCCAGCTAATCGATAGTTACATTTTAAAAAAAATCGTACAAAGGCGAAAATTCGCATACCGTATATCAACTTTCTTTTTGACCAAAACGCCAGATTTGTTCAGTTTTGTAGGAAGGACCTTTAAGATAACATCTGTAAAAGGTGACCGCTGCAAATCACATGACTTGACGTATGAATACATTAGCGTCCATACATTCACCAACTAATGTGGCTTCGCTGCTGAAAATTTGAAAACTTTGATACAAAATCCTGGAAGTAATGTTGTTTTTTTAATCGGTTTTATCAGAGTTCTTAGCTACGGATCCAAAGGTCCCGGGTTCGATATCCAGCGTTTCCAGATTTTCTGTGAACCAGTGGGTCTGGAACGGGCTCGACTCAGCCTCGTGAGGACAAATGAGAAACTACTTGAATAAAAAAAAACTAGCTCCGGTCTAGAAAACTGAGATTGGCGGCTGGAGGGTTCGTTGTGCTGGCCACATGACACCTCTATTCGCAAATGTTGACACTATCCTCTCCAACAGACGGTGACCGATCGGTCGATGAAGTTTGATTGCTGGCTGACACCATGTAGTGTTTTTTATTTAGATCTCAAGAAATTGATTGATTGATTGATTTTTGAAATTAAGGCTCTCCTCTTTGAATATATACATATATATATATTTTAATTTGAATTATTTTGTGGACATTCTAGGTGTATAAGTTTTAATTTATTTATTTCAAAACTTTGAATATTGATTGGCTAGAAACCTGGGAGTCATTGTCGTGAGTTATCTCTTCACGTTATAAATATAATTGATCATTTGAACGAATGAGTCAAAGTTTCCGACCAAGGAACCGTGCCATGCGGTGCTGTGAGGTTAACCTTGACGTCACTGTGTGACCACCCCAACTCGGGAGGACGTGACTTTTCCATTGTTGTCCCATGGATTAACTATAGGGAGAATTATACCGACTGAAGCGATCCTACCGGCGAGGAGTAAAGTTAAATGTGATAACTGCCCATATATTGAGATAAACTTACACCACCTGATAATGTTAAAAGTTATTTTTAACAGATAATAATATGGTACTTTTACTGTATTTGTATATTGCTGACTTAAAACATGAATATTTAAAATGAAGTTCTTTGAATGTTAAAATATATAATTAATAGTGTTTAATAAAAAAACAATAGTTTTACCTGTTGTTCTTTATGGTTGTGAAACGTGATCTCTTATCTTACATGATGGGAAGAAATTTAGGGTGTTCGAGAACAAAGTGTTTGATAAGATATCTGCTTCAAAAAGGAATGAAGATAATTTAGAGAGGATGAGGTTACATAATGATGAATTACATACCCTTTACTAACTACCAGACAATGTTAGGGTAAACGAATCTGGCAGATTATGGTGGGAAGGACACACAGCGCAATGATATAAACTAGAACTACGTTCAAGGTATTAATATTGGCGAACCCAATAGGACGAGACCATTGGGAAGACCCAGACGTAGATGGAAGGATAACATTAGAATGGACCTGGAAAAGAGAGCTGTGTAATGAGGTGGATTGGATAAAACCAGCTCAAGATAAAGATAGGGTGTAGTGAGGTGGACTGGATAGAACCAGCTCAAGATAAAGATAGGGTGTAATGAAGTAGACTGGATAAAACCAGCTCAAGATAGAGATAGGGTGTAGTGAGGTGGACTGGATAGAACCAGCTCAAGATAAAGATAGGGTGTAATGAGGTGGACTGGATAAAACCAGCTCAAGATAGAGATAGAGTGTAGTGAGGTGGATTGGATAGAACCAGCTCAAGATAAAGATAGGGTGTAGTGAGGCAATAACTTTCGAGTTTCGAATGCCATAGAGTAAGTAATAAGTAAGTGCAATAAGTTATTGGATATAAGATTTATCAGCAAATTATTACTTTTAAGTTTGTTGTGTCGCCATAGAAACATTTAGTATCTATTCAAAGCTCTTTGCTGTAAAAATAAATTGATTAACATGACAGCATATTTCATTTTCGTCCCCTAAACTAATCAAGTCAAAAGCCTGTCATGGGGATCGATTACTACGGAGTACTTAACCTGAAACAGAACTGTAACGACCTTGAGATAAAGCGAGCGTTCCGCCGTCTCGCGATCCAGTACAACCCTCACAGACAGGAGGACGAGTCCGTGAGGGAACTGTTCGCTCTGGCGGCGGAGGCCTACGACACCCTCCACGACCCTTACCGGCGGACAGTGTACGACCAGTTCGGCGAGGAAGGACTCAAGAGGGGGTGGCAAGGTTAGTACACCTTTTTCTCAAACCACAAGTGACTGTATTTGTGTCCCTAACCTTGTAATATTATATATTCCTAGCCACAGATCACTCATACAAAACATTCCTGGCCACAAATCACTTATATAATACATTCCTGGCCACAGATCACTTATATAATACATTCCTGGCCACAGATCACTTATACAAAACAATAGCCAAATTGCAATGGTAGACGCGTGGACAAAATGTCAGGCTCATCTAGTCTGATTCACCAGTGACGTGGTGGTCAGAGTTCAAACTCTTGCTCAGATTGTGTTTTTATTCTTAAATGATGGCTTTTCCATTAGTGTAATCAAAACGCGTATAATCAAGACGGATAGTAAGATGTGGGAGATATAATACTATTATAATACCTGCGTCTACCTCCTGTTGTCCCACTCTTTCCTCTGAAGGCTCAGACAAGTACTACGAGCCCTACACCTACCACGGAGACCCTATAAGGACGTATCAGGAGTTTTTCGGCACGGCGAGCCCTTACGCCGACCTGTTGGATGCCCTCCACGACCCTCACCCCTTGTTCAACCTGCCCGAGGGCCGCGGGGTCCGCCGGAAGATGGAGACCATCAGACGACCCTTGCCGCTGACTTTGGAGGAGGTGTTCCATGGGGGACTGAAGAAGGTGAGGATAACCCATCACGTGCTGATCGGGGTCGACAAAACGACCACGGAGCCCAGGGAACGAGTGCTCAAGATCAACATCAAGCCGGGGCTTCCGTCCGGAACAGAGTTCAAGTTCGTGGAGATGGGGGACCAGGGGCCGACAATCATTCCCGGGGACCTTGTCTTCGTCACCGAGGACCGCCCTCACGACAGGTAACAACATACGCGCTCCCTACCAACGGCTACCCTGATCCAAGATGAGTGATTCAACTGTCCGATTGCTGCAGCTTAAAGAGCAACATAACTAAATATCAGCAGAAGGTATTTTCGAAAAAAATTTTTAACGTTTCATCTCTACTCCAAAATAAAATGCTTTGTATGGAAAAAAATACCCTACTGAATATAATCTCTGAGGGAACTGTATGGTTCTATTAGGGAACAACGTTGTCAATCTCTTGTTTCCCTGTGGTAATTCGTCCCTTAATAAGACAAGTTTTACAACGCTGGCTCGTTGATGTTGCCAGTAGCTCCTTTTTATCCCAGCACACCAGCTTCTGACATAACGGAAAACAAGGAGATTTGGCAACAGTTGACTGAGAGGGTATGAAGATGAATCTCTCTTCCAAAAGACCTGCAGTTTTCTCAGAGGTGATATTTGATATAGACGACCCAAAACCCAGAGGCGGTCTAGTAAAAAATGTTCTTTCCATTATTATGATGCGCCATGGCAAAGGGACCAAAGCGTGACGCTCAAGTTTGTCATCTGCTCAATTCTGAGGGGGACCGATCCAACTGTTTCTTTCAATGTTCTTGTTCGAAAACATGTCTCTAGTGCATAAAACTGTTATTGTTTGAAAATAGTGAAATATCACATCACACTTGATTGAATAAACATTTATATTAAAGGATATACATTTCAGTTTAGCAGCTAATATTGTACACATACGAATACAATCTCTAATATATTAAGATACGCAGCTATCACCCATATTGTTTATATTATGCCATTGCTACACCATACTTAAAGTTGACTAGTAATAGTAATATTTAGCACCGCGTCTTACTACCCGTTCGGGTTATACGCTTAAGTACTAATTACACTAATGGATTAGGAAGTGGGAGGGTTGAATTTAGAGGAAGTGAACCCGCATTTGCGTGGAGGGAGAGTGGAAAACCATTTAGGAAAAACCACCCCCAGTTCACCCGACCGAGATTCGAACCTAGATCTCCCCGTCCTCGCGGTCGAGCTCAACACGACTAGCGCGTTAGCCAACTACGCCACCGAGGCGGGTCTTAAAGTTGACTATTAGCTTATATATTGAAAGGTAGCTAACAGCTAGATTACATTTATTTTAGTGACAAACTTTGTGTAGAAGTCTTAATTTTAAACAATCGTTTAGGTTATAGGCTTGTAGTAAGTATTGATATATTATCCCACATCAACATATTTAAAGAAAAAAGTCGTGAGTAGCGTTAGTTATGCTGATCAAACCGTTTACTAACATATTATTTCATTTAACTAAAAATACATTTATGTATCTCATAATATAATCATACAAATTAGCGAACGATGTCAAAATTTCACATTGCCTTGTATGTGTGAAAGAGATAACGAGATACTTGAATTTATCTCTCTTACACAATGGTGTGTAGATAATAGCTCGAAAATGTAGCCTAAATATTTTTGTCGAGCTTATATAAAGGTGACTTCGTGGCTGTCATGAGAATATATATACATATAATGCGTGAGTTTCTCACCAGTCATGTTAGTTCCAGGCTCGGGTGATAAGGGGAAGTTTTAGCTACGGGGTATGATATGTACATTGATCTCTATAATATAATTGGATGGGCATCTGTGGCTGAAAGTTTCGAGCTGTCGTCTGCATACCATTGTGTAGGAGAGAAGGACGTTTTCGGGTATATCTTTCTCTCTTACACACATAAAAGGCAATGTGGCATTTTTACATCATTCTCTAATTAATTCGAATTAATATATGAGATAGAACAGTGTGTGATTAGTTAAATGAAATAAATGCGTTAATAAAAGGTTTGAAGACCATAACAAAGTTCCAAACTAGTGACTTGCTTCTTTAAATAAGACTATATATGTTAATATAATAATACTCCCTACAAGCCTATAACCTAATGATCGTTTGAACGTAAGACTTCTACACAAAGTCTGTCATTCGAACAGATGTGATTAAGTTTTAAGCTACCTACCTTATTTCATTGTATCTATAAAACTTTCAATATACTACAAGCTATGAGCCAACTTTAAATATTTATTCTACTCTTGGCAGAATGTAAACAACATAGCTTCAGGTGGGAAGGGAAGATGGGAAGACTTAGCTATATTGTATGACGTGTGTTTTCAGGCAGCCATGTTGGTTACAGGTTCTGGCGGGAAGGGGACAATCTTCTAATGGTGTGTAACGTGGATCTGAAGGAGGCCCTCACGGGGTGTAACATCGTAGTCAACACCTTGGACCACAAGACGCTGAGGGTCCCCATCACACAGGTGACTACGCCCGAATACGAGAAGGTGATCCAGGGGGAGGGGATGCCTCAGCTTACGGACTGGAGACATCGGGGTGACCTCGTAATCAGGTGTGTCCTTTCTGTCGCGTCATCAACTGGGCAACCATACGAACCAATATTGGGATATTACGGTTAAAGTAATATCCCAGTGGCCTCTGGTATAAGTCTTAGCTTATATTCATGCATAGCACATAGTACGCAAGAATTTGAAACACATTTATCAACAATAGGGTTCATAATCTTACTTAATGAATAGTGCACAACACATAAAGTTGATTTAATTTTAACTTTATCGAATTACCCATGGGCTTGAAGCACAGATAGCAGCCCATGGACATGAAACGTACCAACCAATGAGAATGCGAGAAGAGGTTCTAGCCAATTAAACGCCAGTAAACACAGGATACGGAAAATATCTTCTGTACATGTTTTAAATAACTAATGGTAGCCATTCTTGTTTGTTAATAACTAATTCTACCTCGTTTTAACAGCCAACCTCTATAAATAAAAAAAACAACCAACTTATCTACTAGTTAAAGTCCCTGGAAATACCTTAATAAAAGGTCCACTCGAAGAACAACATTAATTATACCGTATTTTTTTAAACTTGAAAACTTATGGCGTTGTGCACTATTCACTATGTATCGATTATAAACACCATAAAAGAAAACGACGTGTTTCAATTTCTTGCACAGTATGATCTTTGCACTATTCGCTGTCAGCTATGTTCTATGCATGAATATAGATAGACCCAACCTTAAATATAATTTATTTTAGGTCCGTGTACTATAGGGCTGGCAGCATTGCATTAGGTTGTTGCGCACTGTCCACGCGTGGGTTAATGTTGGTGTTCTGTGACCAGATTCAACATGGCGTTACCTCCATACCTGCCTCGGGCCAGTAAGAAGATGGTCACTAGAGCTTTACGGCTGGCAGCGGTTGACGGGGGACCAGGGGAGGTCGAACACGTACACAAGTTCATCATGTTGGACAAGATGCGGAGGATAAGCAAGAGCGAGAGACTGCCTCAGGACTTATAATCACATTGTTGTAATACTTCCATTGTTGTAAATTAATTGACATGTTTGGAGGCACTTTCTCATTGATGAGCACTAACTTGAAAACATGGTTGTAAAGTTTATTCTTGTAATGTTGGAAATACATTTAAAATGTATTGACGTAACTTTATTGCTATAATGCTATGAGAATATTTGACAAAAAAGAAATGAAGATATATGAGAGTACGAGGTGGGGGTTCGAATCCCTTTCCTGAAGTTTTGACCTGGCTACAGCCTTGGGAGGAGGTTACGTACTGAAGCGTTACATACCCTGTGTTCAACACCAAACATTGCTAAGGTGATCAAATCTAGCATATTACGGTGGGCAGGACATGCAACGTGATTAGGAGAATCTAGAACCGTGGTCAGGGAATGGCTGGTAAACCTGATGGGAAGAGACCATTGGGAAGATCTAGGAGTAGATGGGAGGATAACATGGACCTGAAAGAGATAAGATGTAATGAGGTGGACTGGATAGAGATAGGTGAAGATGGGCTGTAATGAGGTGGAACTAGGTTAAAGTTGAATCGCTGGCGAGGACGGTGTAGTGGTAGCACTCATGGCTCTGACCAGGTGTAGTGATAGCACTCATGGCTCTGACCAGGTGTAGTGGTAGCACTCATGGCTCTGGCCAGGTGTAGTGGTAGCACTCATGGCTCTGACCAGGTGTAGTGGTAGCACTCATGGCTCTGACCAGGTGTAGTGGTAGCACTCGTGGCTCTGACCAGGTGTAGTGGTAACACTCGTGGCTCTGACCAGGTGTAGTGGTAGCACTCATGGCTCTGACCAGGTGTAGTGGTAGCACTCATGGCTCTGACCAGGTGTAGTGGTAGCACTCGTGGCTCTGACCAGGTGTAGTGGTAGCACTCATGGCTCTGACCAGGTGTAGTGGTAGCACTCGTGGCTCTGACCAGGTGTAGTGGTAGCACTCATGGCTCTGACCAGGTGTAGTGATAGCACTCATGGCTCTGACCAGGTGTAGTGGTAGCACTCATGGCTCTGACCAGGTGTAGTGGTAGCACTCATGGCTCTGACCAAGTGTAGTGGTAGCACTCATGGCTCTGACCAGGTGTAGTGGTAACACTCATGGCTCTGACCAGGTGTAGTGGTAACACTCATGGCTCTGACCAGGTGTAGTGGTAACACTCATGGCTCTGACCAGGTGTAGTGATAGCACTCATAGCTCTGACCAGGTGTAGTGGTAGCACTCATAACCCTGACCAGGTGTAGTGGTAGCACTCATGGCTCTGACCAGGTGTAGTGGTAGCACTCATGGCTCTGACCAGGTGTAGTGGTAGCACTCATGGCTCTGACCAGGTGTAGTGATAGCACTCATAGCTCTGACCAGGTGTGATAGCACTCATGGCTCTGACCCGGTGTAGTGGTAGCACTCATGACTCTGATCAGGTGTAGTGGTAGCACTCATGGCTCTGACCAGGTGTAGTGGTAGCACTCATGACTCTGACCAGGTGTAGTGGTAGCACTCATGGCTCTGACCCGGTTTATTGGGAGTGTAAGAGAAACATCTCCATCTTGCTAAACCCTGTTTTAGTCCACTGCGGCACAGTTGAGCCAATGACAGCGCTTCTAATGTTCTTGACCTGACCACGAGGGAGGAGGGGCAGCTCCTTGGCACCACTTGTTCCCTTGACCTCTGTCGGCCATTATCGACCTCGCTGGCACGCGGCTCATTCGCGCCCTGACCTTCCTCTCGGACCAGATCTATTGTCCTCCTTGCGTGGTGGGGGGCCGGCGGAAGAACTTTATCTAACGACTATAGTAGGATCGTTATAGGAACAATATTACCTGAGTTATAGTAGGATCGTCATATGAATAATATTACCCGAGTTATAGAAGGATCGTCATAGAAATATTATTACCCGAGTTATAGTAGGATCGTCATAGGAATAATATTACCTGAGTTATAGTAGGATCGTTATAGGAACAATATTACCTGAGTTATAGTAGGATCGTCATAGGAACAATATTACCTGAGTTATAGTAGGATCGTCATAGGAATATTATTACCCGAGTTATAGTAAGATCGTCATAGGAATATATTACCCAAGTTATAGAAGGATCGTTATAGGAATAATATTACCCGAGTTATAGTATGATTGTCATAGGAATAACATTACCCGAGTTATAGTAGGATCGTCATATGAATATTATTACCCGAGGTATAGTAGGATCGTCATAGGAATATATTACCAGAGTTATAGTAGGATCGTCATAGAAATAATATTACCCGAGTTATAGTAGGATCGTCATATAATATTACCCGAGTTGTAGTAGGATCGTCATATGAATAATATTACCCGAGTTGTAGGATCGTCATATGAATAATATTACCCGAGTTATAGTAGGATCGTCATATGAATAATATTACCAGAGTTATAGTATGATTGCCATAGGAATAACATTACCTGAGTTATAGTAGGATTGTCATATGAATATTATTACCCGAGTTATAGTAGGATCGTCATAGGAATATATTACCAGAGTTATAGTAGGATCGTCATAGAAATAATATTACTCGAGTTATAGTAGGATCGTCATAGGAATAATACTACCCGAGTTGTAGTAGGATCGTCATATGAATAATATTACCCGAGTTATAGTAGGATCATCATAGCAATAATATAACCAGAGTTATAGTAAGATCGTCATAGGACGAATATTACCTGAGTTATAGTATGATTATCATAGGAATAGCCTTATTTGACAGTTATTGTAGAATTAGCACAGAAAGAATCTGATCATATATAGGAGGATATTAAGACCACAGTTTCCTAACAATTATAGCATAAGCTTGTCTATATAATCTTTTCTGAGGATCTATAATCAAAAACCAACACTTTAGCTCAGTTGCAGAAAGTTTGTCTACTGAGCTAAGGGTCCCGGTGTAAATTGGTTAGGGATTTACATCTCTCATTTTATATTATGTGTTCTGTCTTATGACAGGTCCATTCCTTTTGTCAGTGAACTTAGACCACCAATGCATCCTGTCCTCTGCCTCCTCCTTCAGCTCCCAGAATTCTCTTCCCTTCTTCAGGTGGTTCTAATCCTCCTCCTTCCTAAGCTCCTCTTTTCCTCAACCATTCTTTCTATGCCGTCGTGCAGAAGAAAGTTCCTCCTAAGGATGTGTCCGATCCAGTTTGCCTTCTCATATCTAATTAGGTGGATACTTGGATCAAAGTTCAAGACGTTTGGTTGAACTATGATGTCTACTCTACTTGACCAATGAGATTCCAGACATTTCCTAAAATTCTCGACTCAAAAATATGTCACACCCTTCTACCCCACGTTTTTCGTTGATATTTTTAATAAATAAAAGAAGTTTAAAAATTTAAATAAAGTTTTTTTATTTGTATTAACAAAGTCCACTAGGAATTATAAAAAATATATTACACAGTTATAATAAAAAAAAAGTTTGAATCACATTGTAATTTACTGATTAATATATTTCATATTTTGAGTGAAACATTTTCTCGGATATTTTATTTACCAAACTGTCCCCATTTTTTTCTGACCACTTCAACTTCGCAGCTAATTCGTTTTCCCGGATGGTAGACACCCTGGCTGAACACTAAATTTTAATTTACTTAGGTTGTTAGCATGTATGCACTTCTTAATTTGCTGTTTCTTTATTCACTAATCAAGGGGTAAACTGGTGGCTTAAACTATAATGACATCACCAAAATTTCATCAGTTGCCTTTTTTTTTTTACCAATCCATGTGAAGAATGTAGTTCCAAGTCAATGCTACATTATTTCACACCACCAGTGGAAATAAGAGAAAATACAAATTTTATTAAATATTTCTCTTTTAGCTAACAATTATTATTATTATTTAGCACCGCGTCTTACTACCCGTTCGGGTTATACGCTTAAGCACTAATTACGCTAATGGATTAGGAATTGGGAAGGTTGACTAGAGGAAGTGAACCCACATTTGCGTGGAGAGTGGAAAACCATTTAGGAAAAACCACCCCCAGTTCACCCGACTGAGATTCGAACCTCGATCTCCCCGTTCTCGGCAGTCGGGCTCAACACGACTAGCGCGTTAGCCAACTACGCCACAGAGGCGGGTAGCTAACAATTAAATATGGGAATTGGCCAATTTCTACATGCTCTTCAAACAGCAATATTATTTATATTATTAGCATGAAGCTTTCGTTAGATTAATAAAATATTTGTTTTATAAAAAATATATTTACACACCATATTTTGTAAACAGACGTCTTTGGATTTAGTGGAATTGAAAATACAAAACCGCTTTGAGTGTAGAAAAATGGTCCCGTTTGTTTTATTTGGTTGTGTCTTTTAACAAAAAGAGAGCCATGTTAATGTGAGATTCAAATATATCAATCTCCATTCCAGGTAAGGAATAAATTGTAATGTCTAAATGTAGATTCAAACATGTTGTGTGGTAATAAAGAGGTTTATTATTTTAATACCTTTATATCAATTGGTGCAGTTAAAAATTGCATTCTGAGGCATTACAATAGTATAATCCCCTCTTAATCGAAGTGCCATAATTCTAAAGCTGTGCCTGATCCTGACTGGGTGAGAAGTTGCTCTGTTTAGAGAGAATGTACAATTTAATTGGCGGTATCAATAAATTACACTTAAGCCTGAATGGTACACACAACTAAACTTGTCATTTAATCTTGGACTATTACTTGTCTGTTTCCTAGAGCGCCACCGAACCAACACAGCCTGAACAGTGATTGGAACTGTCACGCTCAGAGCTGAGGTCACACTTTACCATCAGATGAACAATTCAAACTATTTACGACCAGTTACAAAGTACTATCATGGTATGTACAGTCTGAGCATTTAATGAGTCATGTTTTATTAAATGCATTGAAGCAGGATTCAGGAGACACAAGGAAGGATATGAGAGGAATAGTAAAGGTAGATCCAAAGGCACAACTCGGGGGTATGCTCATGTGAGGAGAATGGAGAGGTGGTGGGGAGAGAGATGAAGTTGGAGAGGCCTAGGTTTTAAAGCGACCCTGCCAGCGGCTGGATGTTAACGAGTGTGCCCACATTTGGGTAGAAAACATGCCCTCAGCATAAAGGGTTTTTTGGTTACTTTTACATGTCCCTATCTGTCTTAACATCCTTTTCTCCATTTTGTTCTTTAGGTTTCTTCTTCTAGGAAGTTGTGTTGCGAGTTTCATACTGCCTCCTAAAAGAGTTCCGATAAAATGAAACCTGGGTCAGTGATTGGGTGGTAACGACCAATTTTATTTAAGATGCAGCCATTAACTCTTTGTCCAATGGCAGGATTGGGAAATGTCTCCTGTAGTTGTTTTACTTGTAAAAGCTAAGTTGTTTGCTTTTATTGTTTTTATCAACCTTCTACCCAAATATGTATTAGAACCACAATGGCGGAAAAGTTATTGAAGATTAGCACACTTAAAATTATTTACCAAGGTTTTGAAAATATAACTCTGTTTTCAAGGAACACAATTTATTCTATTAAAACTTGAGTTGAGAGCAATTTACAGAAAATCATTCATTGTAACATGATAATTCTAAAGGGTCGCCAAAAACTGTGTTTAAAAATACAGATAAGAAAATAAAAAGAGTGATTTGTTGTCCCTAGTAGAGCCTCTGAGGGGGCCCCATGCTGGACTTGACATGCAGCGACCTCACGTTCTGCCAGTGTTTCTTCAACAGCGACACCAGGAAGTTGATGGAGAGATGCACATTCTGGACCAACTCGTCCTCCACCATCCCCACGTGGCCCACCGCCACAGAGAGACACAGCACCTGCAGGGACACAAACATAACCACCAATATTGTTTAGTTTCATTTTATAAAGAGGGCAATCCAAGGAGTTTTTGCATTTTAACTTTAAATAGTTTCCGTTCAGATTCTGCGATAATCAAAACCAACATTCTAGCCAGCCTGTGGCCGGGTCAGTTTAATAAAATGCCTCCTCTCCCTCTATCCTTTGCCTCTCACTTGCACACTTTATCTGCTCCTCCCATCTCTTCTTAGTCTCCCCTGTGATCTTTTTACTCCATACTTCATTTACCTTAGCTCACTCTGTAGGTAGCGTGTCTGTCTACTGAGCTAAGAGTCTCGAGTTTGATTCTCGATATGGCTGAAAAATGTGGGTTTACGCTTTCACATTGATACATCAAGAGCTGGGGGCTGGATGTTGTGCCCGTCTTAGTCTTAAGTTAGATTATAAGGCATATGAAGCTACAACAGGCCTAGCAAGCCGGTAGTGGAAAATATATGGCTTGAATAAAAAAATTGACCCAGACCATTTACCTCATTTTGATATTACAGTAGAAAATGAAATCATCCATTGAAACAATATTTTATATGACCTTCCAAAAAGTTATAAAAACTGTAAATTCCTGGAGGTTAGGCCCAAATGTCCACATTTCTCATATTTTCTAACAAGTGTGGACATTCTACAGCCACGTCATGAAAAAAGTTCCAGTGACCAAAAAGGAGCCTCCGGGTATTTTACCTTCTTCATCTGGAACTTGATGGTGGCCTTGACCTCGTCTATCTTGGCCATCATGCCCTCCTGATGGGACAACAGACCAGGGAACTTGCCCGCCTTGTTGAGACCGGGCCCCAGAAGACGGGGAATCTGCTTGATTAGCGCCTCACTCGCCAGGAACGCGTCGTACTTCTTGGCTGTAACATCAACAATATCTCAGCCCTACAGTTCCGGAACTATAGTTCCTTCAAACAGTTCTGTGACTGGAGTAGATGGCCACATGAACCACAACAACTGGTTGACCTGGAAGGACAGGGTTCATTTTTGACGGGGGGTGGTTTTAAGTTTGTTATGGGGGGAGGAGGGGTGCAAAGTCCAATTTTTTAATGTGAAGAGAAGCCGAATAAAATATTTTGTTTGTTTTATGCTTGAAAAAATATTTTGTGGGTATTTTAGTTATTTTATGAACTAAAATTGCCTGTAAAATGTTTTACTACACAATTGTTTGTAATATTTCGTGTTATGCTAAAGCTATTCTCAAAGTTCATGCAATTCAATTTCTTAAGATTTTTTCCATTTAAGTATTAATCTGTAATGTACAAAACAGCCCAAAATGGCTATAAGTGAACATAAATTGAATATTTTAGCTGTCGATATTTTTATTGGCTAAGCTAGAATTTGTTTCGAAGCCAAGTCGAAGTTTTGAAACTTCACACACACCCTAGTCTCTTACTACTCCTGGGTAGGTTTGTTTACAACCCTCCAAGAGACCGGTAATGTAAGGTTCTACTCAGATTACAAACCAGCTGGGCCAATTGAACAGCCATGATTGGAGCGCAAGGTTAGCAACACTCACCTAGTTTCTTGACCAGCTGGGCCAATTGAACAGCCATGATTGGAGCGCAAGGTTAGCAACACTCACCTAGTTTCTTGACCAGCTGGGCCAATTGAACAGCCATGATTGGAGCGCAAGGTTAGCACCACTCACCTAGTTTCTTGACCAGCTGGCTCAATTGAACAGCCATGATTGGAGCGCAAGGTTAGCACCACTCACCTAGTTTCTTGACCAGCTTTTTGTTCTTGTTGAGCTTCTTGAGCGCCTCAACGTCCATGTACGGGACATTGTTAGCCTTGGCCTCGTCGCAGTGCTGCTGGTCACCCAACACACAAACTTGCATCTTGGGGCGCGGGATGTGCTTCAACCTGACACATGCATACGATACAGAGTTTAGTGGACCAACTCCACGGGTGATATGTTCTATCAAGGACGAAACCCTGATTTGGGGTGAATAGAACTAGTGTACCTGCATTTGCACAGAGGCTGAAAAACCACTATCAATATATCTGACCGAGATTTAAACCTTGATTTCCATGTCATCACCAATCTAGCCTGTGAGAGTAGCATCTTGGACAATGTGGCCACCAAACTTGGTGAAGATTAGCTATCGTCACATTTTCAAACATTTGTTTTTACTAATAAAACTCGAGTTATGGGGTTATTATTATTATTATTAATATTAGCACCGCGTCTTACTACCGGTTCGGGTTGTATTCACTTACGCTAATGTGCAATGGTAGGGTGATTGTGAGATGAAATGGAGGACCTACAGTTTAACGTGGAATCCGAACCACGGCAGAGGCCTGGCATTCCTCACATTCACAAGTTGTGATTAATACACGTCTTGTCAGAGGTGAAGGAAGAGTTTGGCAATCAGATAAATCTGTGCCGGGACCGGGGATTGAACCCCGGACCCTCAGCACAGAAGTTTGACACTTTACCCCCCCTATACCACCAGGTCACCAGTTATGGGGTTGTTAAGGGGAAAAAAAACCTGTTGGAATATTTATATTTTGGCGTGAACCATATTTTGAAATGATGCGTCGTAGAATTATAAATATTGCGCTATTCTCCACGGCAATTTCTTGCTTACTGAGGCAGCCCACCTAGATCTAACATTAATAATATATCTTTGTCACTACGTAGCATTTTTTAATGTATTTTAGATATATGAAATAAAACAAAATCGAATACTTTGCCATTTATTAGCTAATAATGGTCAATTTTAATGACAGTTAACAATATCCAAGCTTACAAGCTTAATGCATTTTTATTCAAGTCATCAGCGGACAAGTTTGTTGCCTGAGAAAAATAGTACCAACCATACTATTATAATTTTCTTCAAGTTTCTAGCACAGAAAAATTATTTCCCTCCATCAAAAACTATTGGTAAAAGTATGTAAAGTAATAAGAGTTTGATATGACAGATTGTGATCCAAGGAAAATGTTTAAAATTCTACTATTAAAAATTTATCTGTAATTTTGGTTTTTAATATTTTATATAGTAATAAAAGGAAGTGTCTGTTTGTTTGCGTGCGATGCCCAGCCAAATCTACGGCACGCAGAGATCTGAAATTTTTTAACATAGATGGACGGAAGGGGGTTCGAATGCACCCTGGAGCTGTATTTTTAATAGCTTTTTAATTAGGCTATTTTTAACAAATTTTCGGAGAAAATATTTTTATTCTGGTCTAGAATTTATGTTTCAGAGATAACGTTTTCATTTGAAATCGAGCACCATGGGGTGAGGGGGGGGCGTATATCATTCTTGTACCAATGGGTCAGGGGCAACGCCGTGTGGGATTTCTAGTTCTCACTAAAACTAGAGCCTACCCCACTTTAAAGTTTGTGTGTATATATATATATATTATATATATAATATTATATATATATATATATACATAATATTATATATAATTTATTAAATATATTATATAGTTATATATATATAATATATATTACTATCTATAGCCAGCAAAATATGTTTTATTTACCGAATTTTAATAAAGAAATCCAATTTTATATTTATAGAAATGAGACAGCCAATCATTTTATTCAGCATATTTTAAGGTATCTCTCCATTCCATTGTTACAGGTGATAATGAAACGCAACTAATTATTGCTCTCAGATTGATATATCAACATAATGTTCAGATAATACATGCTTAATAGACATCACTGAGCAAGATTAATAGTTTACAAAAGCAAGTGCGAGAACATTCATTTTTCAACAGGGGAAGTAAAGAAAAGCATAATAAAAGTTATTTAAAAATCTAAGATATGTTTATTTAAACTTTCACTCCTATAGATTTAAAATGTGTTGAAGGTTAATGGAAAAAAAAAAAAAAAATTCTCACGTAATGGATGTCCCAAGAAATTATCTGTGAATCTCAAGTTAACAAACTTTTGTTTTTAATATTGGCTAAAACTTTCTCAATAGTTGGTAGGTGTGCTATTATTAACCCTTTTGCACTCAGCGTATTTTCACGACTACGGTGTAAGACACTCCAATATAAGAAAATTTAAAAAAAAGTAATTTAATCTGAGTAACGTTAATATTTAAGAGTCACAAACTGGTACCAAAAGTATTTTAGTATATAAAGTTAACATTTTAATTTACTAACAAACCCAACCAAACAAAACCTAACCTTCGAGATGCAAACAACTAGAGGGACATTAAATCAACGAGAATTTTTGATCATCGTCATTCCCGGTGACTAGAACTCAAATGTTTCAGTGATTGGTGCATTGCAATATGCTCGCCAGATGGCGGTGACCGTGAGTGACCAGATATGGTTTGGTAATATGGCTACTCACAGATTGCGGCCTTATGTTTAAATAAACATTTGATTTTGTAGGATTTTTCACTCATTTATTTTGCAAAACCAAATAAAGTACTTTATTTTTAGTATCTCAAACATAATGTTTAGTTGAGCTGTGAAGTGTAATCTCTACGATAACAGCACCGTGCGTGCAACGGCTGTGAAAATGAACGGCCCAATACAACCAGTGAAATAAATATGTTTTACAAGTTTTGTATTTAGACTAGAGCAGTGACCGGGATAAAATATCGCTACCGCAACCCCGACAAACATCTGAATATCCAAGATGTGACTACTAGTAATTGTGGTAATTACTGGTATAAATCACAGTTTCACACGTCCCTGACAAGTTTTTAAGAAATTCCAGGATACTGAAGTATAATTTTTTTTAAATATAGGTATATCTACAATAATTATTTAACCATAATGTGAAATATGTTGTCATTTCAAATTTGCTTCAGTGCAGAGACTGAAAAAATTATTTTATTCTTCCCTATTGGATATTTTTTCTTTTTAAGAATTCCACCCTTTTTACATAAAATTCCCAAACTTTTTGCGAGTGTATGTTTTTTAAAAATTGATTTAGAAACTAAGGTAGTTACCAGAATCTTTCAGATTCGACTTCAGAGCTTGTATACTTCCCCAACAAAATAAAACCTAAAAGTGTAGTTTTCGGAATCCAACTTACCCGAGTATGGTAAGAGGAACTTGAAGAGCTAGTAATTATAGAAGGTTGCGGGAATGTTACCATTACCTCCCCATTGTTTTAAGACCCTGGGTGAAGGTCCGCCGAGCCAATCGTGGCTCGGCTACCTGACTGAGCATGACACACTGCCATATCTCTCACGAGTTCACCTCGCGCCAACATATGGCAGCGGGTCAACGTCAGGTGGAACGTACTTGACAGTGCCGGAGAAACGCTTGTCCTTCTGGGGGTCGTAGTTCTTCAGACCGATCTGGATCTCCACAGTCTCCAAGAACTTCCTCTTCTTATCTGCAGAGTGCTTCAGGACAGAAGCGACGCACTCGTAAAGAGTGTCACGGGATACCTTTGAACTAGATACACACAACAACTTAGCTGTCAAAATTAAATTAACAAGCTAGACTAACAGTCATGACGATATGCACACAAAACTTCAATGAGAAACTGTTAGAGAGATCATCAAACTGTTGAAAATATTGTCTAAATTAAGTTAGGTTAATGTGTATAGGCCTAGAATGGTAGTAAAAACTATGTTACTAACACAAATATATAAATGGTTTGAAAGGTTTTGCCAATTAAAAGTAATTACAAAAGAAAGCTCTACATAAATAAGAGTTCCACGTGGGGTTCTTAGTTAAAACAATGTAATAATTCTAAAAATGTGTAGATTGTAAATTTAAGAACATCACAATTACAAGCTTAAATATATATTAAAATCATTTCCTCCAAATGTAAGATAGATGTAATTTCTGGTTTAGTTCTGAGCATACGTTTCTTTTAATCTCCAATAGTTGTTAATTGAAGTATTAAATATCAAGACAATATTCCTAAATAATGAAAAATCGCGTTCATTTCCCTTCTGAAATAAAATTAAATAAACACATAAGGATTGCAATGATATATAAAGGATCAATACCTCATTTTGGCTTTTAGATCAGACGAATTTCCATCAGTTGATAACTTGTGAAAGAAAACGGAAGTATAGACCCAATCCACAGATTATTAAAATAAAAGATGGCAAATACCAGAGAGCGATAATTGGTAGAGGGAAGTTGAAAATTGGATGAGGTAGTGAAAATGGAATATAATAGATAGATTTTATATTTATTTAAAATGTTTAAATAAACAAATAATTGAGTTTAAAATATAATCAAGTTTCATGTCAATGCACTCATCTTGAATATATTTATTATTTTATTGTATGTTTTTACTATACGATATTTCTCAATATTTACTCACGAATACACTTTGACAGTGGGTACTCAACTTCACTTGTCACTCTTTAGCTTTTTATTACTGATAGAATTAGCTCAGGATAGGGATAGGTGGTGTATTTTTATATTTTCTAGTTCCTATTTTTTTTACTCAGACTAAGGAAATGGGTATGGTCATGGGTTGTATCGTAATGTCCCTCCAGTTGATGCAGATCTTCTTGAGTATTTCCATCAGTTTCTTTCACTCCACTTTACAAAAGGCCTTTTGCCAGTTGATGAAACCAAAGTTGAATTCGTCCTTGACTTACAGCTATCTCATTTACATAACATACATAGATACCTAATCACGTCGCTCCCTTACTGGGTAGGCAAGAAACTGTGCATATAGCTCAAAAAAACAACACCATACAGTACTCAATCCTTCCTCACTAATATCGCTACACTTCCCTATCCTTGCATCTTACATGGCCTACCCCTTGCTTTTGACCCACACACACTCTACCTTCATCTCTCTCTCTCTCTCTCTCTCTATATATATATATATATATATATAAAAAGTGTGTGTGTGTGTGTGTGTGTAAAGTTTATTTAGTTCAATAAGTACTAGAGATATTTTAAGTTGAATTTCTGTAATAGATGCATGCATAAGACATAAACAATACCAATATAATTTGTTTAGTAACGGTACTTTTTTTTAGAAAAAATTATAATCACGCAAATTCAAACGTGTTTATAAATTTAATAAAATTACTTGAACAATATTTTATTGGACTAAAGGAAATATTGAGGGATTCCGTTTATTATGGAATTATAGCTTAAAATTTAATAAAACTAATCTAACTAGAAATCTTCGAGAAAATGATCGAAAATTCTAAGAAGTTACTCAAATTTTTTTGTTTGTAAAAATTTTCAAGTCGAGTTCGAGCTGCTATTAAAACTAATCTCGAATTTTCGAGTAGGCCTATTACTACACCCCAAATTTTTGACTTTGTTAAATGCCTTTGTTAAGTCCACAAAAATTGCCAACTATCTGTGTCCAAATTTAATGGTAGGCCTATTTCTCGCAGTGTATTGGGAAAATCCCTTCACTAATTTTTATTTTATGAATACACTGCAAGACTTTTTTTTTTCTCAAATGTGCAGCAAAGTTAAAAAAAAAAGTGCCTATTCTCACACTACATTTAGTCAGATGATGAAGGTATTGGGGAAAAACTAAATTCACCAAGTCAATTTGTTTTATAAAGATTTTTATTTAAATAAACGACAGGAAGTTATAGAATAAAATTATGTACAGTATTGGTCAATTTCTGGAGCTAATTGACAGACAGTTCACAGTCAGTCTTAAAATGGTCATTCGATTGACCTATTTAGTTCTGGTAATTCTCTCGCACACATGTAGCACCAGGAATAAGATGGCGACCCTGAACTTCTTATCTGCACAACAGAAATTTAAGATACTGGACCAGGAATTTGATCTCTCACAAAATAAACCATGGCTAGACAAACAATGGTTAAGTTGAGAAATAAATACATTGCAATTTAACTGTACCAAATAATGTTTTATAATACAAATAATATAGAAATGTTTCAACACATTTTGTCAATAGAATTGACTAAGACACAATAATTCAAAACAATGTTTTTATTTTACACAGTTCACAGATTATTTCTTCGATGTCCCGAACCCAGAGAAGCCCATGATGCTCGCAAGCTCTGATTCGTGTTTGCTCAAAGGGTCAGATCCTTCGTCGAGTTTGCGTTTCTTTTCTTTTCTCTTTTCTTTGCGGTACTCTTTCAACTTCTCTTCCTGAAATATATATAGGTATGTGGGTTACATTAACATTTCTCATGAAAAGAACATTTCTGATGAAAAGAATCAGATAGCATTTCAACTTACACATCTAGAGTAATATATTGTGCTAAGAATAATTTAAATTTAAAAAATGTGTATTTAGCTAAAATTAAATTACTAGAAAGGAGGACTATTTCATTTAAATCATTATAAGAATATTATTTATGAATATAATGATAATAATGATAGTAATAAAGTTTCATAAAATTATTAAAACAAGAACTATTTCATTTAAATCATTATAAGAATATTATTTATGAATATAATGATAATAATGATAGTAATAAAGTTTCATAAAATTATAAGTTTAATTTTTGAATGATTAATTCAGCACACAGCTTACATGATAACCTAATTATTGAATACACCTCTGACAAGACGTGTATTAATCACAACTTGTGAATGTGAGGAATGCCAGGCCTCCACTGTGGTTCGGATCCCACGTTAAACTGTAGGTCCTCCATTTCATCTCACAATCACCTTACCATTACACATTGGCGTAAGTGCGTATAGACCGAATGGGTAGTAAGACGCGGTGCTAATAATAATAACAACTATTGAATAGACAAAACTCAATGTGCCCCAGACATTAAATCCTCACTGTGAAAGGAGCACTCACCCCCCCACCCCCTCAAAAAATGAATTTTTCAGCAACACTGGAAATAGAACCCATTTCCCAAAGTAAAAAAAAAAAAAAAAAAACTGTAAAAAATAAAATCAATGTATGTAGAAGTGTGTCAGAGATTCGTTAAAATTTAAATATTATTAGTTTAGTTCCAAAACCTTGAAACACAAACAAAAAATATTGTTTTATGAAGTGGAATAGAAGTTTAAAAAAGTGAAGAGCAATAATGAAATGTAGTATTCTTCTCCTAGATGGTGCTGTGCATCACTATATTATGAGAGAAGGTGTCTCGTGCAGTTCCCGGGGACTCACCTCCTCTCTCAACTCCTTCATCCTCTGTTCTATGTCATAATCCTTCTTCTTCTCTTCGAGCTTCTTCTTGTTTATATCAAACCTCTTCTTCACCTGATCCAGTGACGAGCGCTCCACCCTCATCGACATGCCCAGGTTCCGTTGGTCTGTGGACACAACAGACTCATTACCCCTCTCATAACAGGATACACCATGGACCTATCTTATAAGCTACACCATAGTGGAACCAAGCAAGGTAAGATTATTAGTTTTGACACTAAATGGAGTGTAGAAACACTTTGCTTCTTTCAATTTTTCTAATATAAAATACTGATAGTAATCACCAAACTGTGAAAGAGAGGTTGAGGATTATTTACCCTTAGCATTACCCCTCACCCCACCCTCCCTACCTCAAGAAAATTTCTTTTGGGATTTTAACAAATCCTAGAGAGATTGTTTTGGACTACTCGAGTATTACAAACATTTTTACAATCTTCAATAACTTTAACTTAACTTAATAAAGAGAGAGAATGAATGGGTTAGGTACAATATGTCCTCAAAGCTAGTAGCATACTATTTGTCTCACTGTGATGAGTCTAACATTTAATCACACAAATGTGAGGGAATTTCCCAAATTACTTGATCATAACTTTGTGGACATTTAAAATCAAGCTATATACCTGAACCTCGTTAATAGGAACAAATTGAGAGCAAAGCTTGTTCAGATTAAACATGAGAATATGTGATACAGTATTTTCACGAATTTCAAATTATGGTTGAATGAGTTTAATAAAACCTCCATTTATTTAACTATTGTATAACTCGTGATATGTTCTGTAGTTAATTTTAGTCACAGGAAAACACATTGTGTTGACCACAATGTGTAAATATTAATCATTTATTATAAGATTTCATTGTTTCTTACAATTCTCTTTTAACTTTGAGCTTGTTAAACAATAACATATATTTCATTTGACTTAATTTTTTACTAGTTTTCCAAAAAGTGTGTTCGGATTATCCAGAATTTTGGACTACCCGGGTTTGGTCTTACGGGGGTTTTACTGTATATTAACTAGTACCTAGATTATAAATAGAGAAAATATGTCCATCCCAGTTGGGGGAAATGGTTTTTGGAAAATTTCTAAATGTTAAAAAAGATAACATCCAGCTCATCTTTGTACTTGTTCGGGTTATACGCATACGTTGACTGCGCTAATTTGGGATAAGAATAAGGAAGGTTTAATTTTAGAGGTAATATACTCGCATTTGTGTCAGCGTAGGTTTGAACCTATTTAACAGTAACATTACTCAATCAAATTGGACCCAACCTTGCAATAATCGCAACCAAATAATGGGAGAATTACCCAAGCAAACTTATTCTTATCGGCAAGTGTTGGGCCCCTGCTACCCGTTTGTGTTCAACTCATACATACTAGTTACGCTAATTTTATAGGGAGGAGGAAGGTGGGTTTAATTAAGAGGTGTACCCACATTTGTAGGGAGGGAGAGTGGAAAAACCATTTGGGGAAAAATAAACCTTCAGCACACCCGGCTTGGACTCAAACCCTGATCTCCCCGATATCTATAATGCAGTATATTGCAAGAGTGATGCCTTAGACCGGTGTGGTCCAAATGTGGCCCTCACAGTATACAGGAGAATCAAAGGGAGTCTCTCGGTGGCAGATATGAAATAGCTGATGACTCAAATAAAAATATGCATTACAAAGGTCAAGATTGCATTTTACTATGCACTTATTTGATTAGTAAGAATATGTATAAATATTTATGTATAACGCTAAGTTGTTTTGTGAAAGCATGCATGCAGATTTCATGACACATTTTTGGGAGATTAATAAACTTTTGTTGTCAGTTAAATTGGAAATATTATACGAACCAAAAGTAAAATTTTTATTCCAAGTATTGAAAATAATTGTTTATTAAGTGTTGTTTGTAGACCTGTATCAAGTTGATGGGATTACTAAATATATATATATATATATCTTCGGGTCGTGGTGCAAACTTTTTTTTTTTTTTTAGCACCGCGTCTTACTACCCGTTCGGGTTATACGCCTAAGTACTAATTACGCTAATGGATTAGGAATTGGGAAGGTTGAATATAGAGGAAGTGAACCCGCATTTGCGTGGAGGGAGAGTGGAAAACCATTTAGGTAAAACCACTCCCAGTTCACCCGACCGAGATTCGAACCTCGATCTCCCCGTCCTCGGCAGTCGGGCTCAACACGACAAGCGCGTTAGCCAACTACGCCACCGAGGCGGGTCATGGTGGTGCAAACTGATAGCCAGATCTGGCACTAGGGATGAA
The DNA here is from genome assembly GCA_033556935.1 of Timema podura. Taxonomy (NCBI): domain Eukaryota; kingdom Metazoa; phylum Arthropoda; class Insecta; order Phasmatodea; family Timematidae; genus Timema; species Timema podura. Next base: position 88,403,901 of record JAVRXN010000011.1, read on the forward strand.
AACCATTTGACCATTGAGATGGGTCCCAAGCAATCTTAACCTAGTGTTGTGTGTGTAGTTGCAAGCGAACTTGCTGAGAAACAGCGAACCTATATTAATTTATCAGATAGCTTTCACTACTCGAGCTTCGTAAAAACTCACGTTTCTTCCCGTTGATGTGATCCAAAAAGTTGATGGAGTCTTTAACCACACAATCACAGACATTGCAATAGTATCTGAAACAAATACACACGATATACAGTCTCGTGCGAATAAATACAGTCAACTAGGCTCAAAAACATTCAAACACTTTATATAGCCTTCAAATATATAAACTCAAAGCAATTTGAGCTAAATTCACACAACATATTGATTTTGCTCATAAAAAATATTATCTTAAAAAAGTAATAGTTTTTAAATCTGTATATACTGGTAGGCCCTAGCTAGGTTTAATGAGGTGAACTGGATAGAATTAGCTCAGGAGAAGAATCAGTGGTGTATTTGTATACTTTATAGTTCCAACTTTTTACTCAAACCGAGCGGATTTTTACTGTGTTGGGTTATATCGTAACAACCCTCCCATCAGCGCACATATCTAGCTCAGTTGGTTTTTAACATTAGGGTATAACACAGGCCTACCAACCCTCCCATCAGCGCACATATCTAGCTCAGTTGGTTTTTAACATTAGGGTATAACACAGGCCTACCAACCCTCCAGTCTGAGAGGACGGAGTGTTCTTAGTGATGACCACACTCTTGCCGAGTTTGGACTCTAGGTCGACCCGGTAGTCTCGCTGTTTCAGAAGCTCCCTTTTCACGGGAGGAGGCTTCTGTTTCGCCTTCTCCTGCGCTTCCAACTCCTCCTGGATCCGCTCCGCCGCGAGACGTTCATACTCGTCACGGTCCCACTTCCGACGATGGTCCTCTAGCTTCTGGACAGCAACAAGCTTAAGGTCAACCAATGTTTCAAAGTTTATTTTGTTTTAGTAATTGAAATACATAATTTGTTGAAATTGAATTTATAACAACAGTTCCATTTGATGTGAAATATATTTTTTATAGTTGTATTACTGTACTCCATTAGTAAGCCTATCTTGTTAATGTGTGTGTGTGTGTGTGTGTGTGGTGTGTGTGTGTGTGTGTGTGTGTGTGTGTGTGTGTGTGTGTGTGTGTGTGTGTGTGGTGTGTGTGTGTGGGTGCGTGCGTGCTAGTAAGTGACCTTAGATATTTACCTAATACTTAAGGATTTTTTTGCAAATCATTATGTAAAGTGCATAAAAGATTATTTAACTCGACGTCAAGGATATTATTATTATTATTATAAGTTTATTTGTTATGTATTCATGATTTTAATAATATATTTTGTTCAAATAATCTCATCTATTAAACGGGTGTGTACGCTTATTAGAGCCAATAAATAAATGGGGTGATTGATGGAATAGGCCTTTAAGGGTGTTGGCAAACTCAAGAACTTGGATTAATTATTTCTGACATTAGTCTCTTGAATAATAGTTAGGCCCGTAATTATTTCCAACGAAATAATATCTTTACATTGATTGTAATGTATTTGAATGGATAAAATACCTTAATCGGTTTGAAACTAATAAACTTAGGGTAGTATAAAAGGTATTAAAATAATGTTATATTAAAATTATAATTTATGCGTTGGGTAACTTACTTCCCTCACCGCCATTATGACAACAAATCAAAGATAACTAAATATTAAGTATTTCCACCAACAACTTTAGACTGATACAAAGTTACTGTTGCTACCTGGCTGAGATTCATAGAACTAATGTAAAATGGTATCTGATTATGCACGAGTAGAATACATTAGAAAGTTTCTTTGTTTATAACAAAAGCGATTTACTTTTAAACTATACATGGAGTCACAATAATTATAAATATATAATTTCAATTTAACACATTTTTGGTTGCTCTCATTTTATTTCTTTGAGTTCAAATTACAAGATTGTTTTCAATATGGAAACTCTCAGCACGATCTTGTCTGAATTTCAAGTGTGATGAAGTTGATTGTAGAGATGAAGGAGCCGAATATTCTGAAGAAATAGTCACATGCCCAATAACTCGAGCCAAACGAACAAACTAATTCAAACTTTGAGAAAAATACTTTTAAAGTTTATCCGGACAGCTCAAGTGATCGGGTTGTTACGGTATCCAGATGGCGGGGCCTCCATCGAAGTACGACCTGAGGACGACTGTGGGTACTAAGATGTTTCACAAACCACCTGAACGTAGTCCTTGTGTCACCTGAATAAACATGGCACCACACGTCGCTCGCAAACAATTAACAATAAGCTGTTTCCTTAGTGCTACATTTCGTGCCTCGGCAAAGATATCATTTGTTCTATTGATAGCTGTTAGATGACGTGCCGTGTTGGGTCTTGTCTGGAGTTTTTTTTGGTCTGTGTCCTGTATGACTTGAGTTATTCCTAACAGAATGTAAAAAGTATTGTATCAAACGCACTAATGATGCGCAAAATAGCACAATAGGTTTCAAATAGGAGGAATTTTCATAGCACAGTTAGATGGCAGATAAGGTTATTTATATCAACATCTTTACGTAGTAAAAAATACACTAAATATATCAATACAAGCATTTTCTTCAATCGTAATCCTAATAGGCCCTTAATTTATTATAGAGTGTACTTAGAAAATTAAGTGTTCAAAAATAAAATTGTTATAGACTAACTTTGGTGAGAACGGTTAAAAAACGGAGATTATGAGTTTTGAATACTTTTCCGCAGTTTGGGAAAATAGTACAAAACATCAATTCAAACGATTTTATTGTAAGTTTAAAACTAAAGTATCGGTATTAATTGGAAACTTATTTATAAAAAGAATAATGTTTCGGTTAAATATACCCGCTTTAAAAATAGATTCAAGTAATTTTTTATACATCCAGAATATACAAATAAAATTATGGATATAAACTTGAAATTTTTAAACATATATAAAAATATATTTCAACACATAAGTAAATAAAGAGGTTAAAAAGAACCACGGCTCTCAAAGTTCTCTCGAAAGCTATTGCAGAAGTTAACAGTCTAATAATAAAGCTGTAACAGTCCCTATGATCGTTCCTCGCAAGGAAGTAGTTCATATCACCACAGTTGCTCGCTAGCAGGATGTGGTTTTTAAAGCACTCGTTAAATTTGTTTGTACAATTTGTAGCTTTGGTACGCTTGAGTAGTTATCAAACATTAACTCATTTCGCGATAGTCGGGGGTTTAATGTGTTTCAACTAAATACTATTTAAATTATGTTTTCAAACTATTAGCGAAAGGTTTAGACACATACAGTCCGATTTAAATGAGAAATAAACTATATTGACAATAATTTTAAAATATTTATACGTCAAATCACGTGATCTACAACTTATTTTAGACACAGTATATATTAACAATGCTTATGAAATAATACTAGTAATATAGTTAAATGTTATGAACAATCATAGGGCTATAGGTTTGTATTTTCTTAAAATTCCTTTCTACCAAAATCGTGCTATAGTTTGTCATTTCACCATTTTTCTTATTTATGTCCCAAAGATAGTAAAACACGTGAATATATCGTATTAATGTATTTGCATCTACAAAGATGGACATAACCGGAGATTGAAGTCGGAGCTACTAGATACAGACAATTAGTGTCCTTGCCACCAGAGCTGCCCTTAGCAAACAGTTAATTGCCTCACTCCACCTACCCCCCAAGGGTTGATTTCCCTCCAACCCTTTGTTCGAATTTGTTCCACAATGAACAAAGGTACAAAAGACCAACTGTGCCAAGTTTGAATTAATTCGGTTAGTACGTTCTAAACCCCGCCTCGGTGGCGTAGTTAGCTAACGCGCTGGTTCGTGTTGAGCTAGACTACCCAAGACAGAGAGGTCGAGGTTCGAATATCGGTCGGGTTAGATGGGGGTGGTGTTCCCCTAAATGGTTTTCCATTCTCCCTCCACGCAAATGTGGGTTCACTTCCTCTAAAATCCAAGCTTCCCAATTTCTAATCCATTAGTGTAATTTGTACTTAAGCGTATAACCCGAACGGGTAGTAAGACGCGGTGCTAAAAGGAAAGATATCGTGAGACATTCACCAAAGACAGACTAATACAGATCGGTCGAGTTAAAATGGACAACTCGCTTCACTCGTTCAATAAATCAAACCACGTGATTATGTTGATGTTTTTACACTATGACGATATTTGCTAGCCTGCTTCGGTGGCCGCATGGTTTAGGGCGTCACTCTCATGTTAGACTAGACTGCCGATGACAGAGAGATCAGGGTTCGAATCTCAGTCGGGTGTACTGAGGGTGATTTTTCCACTCGGCTCCATCCAAATGCGGGTACACTTCATCTAGATTCAACCTATCTCATCCCTCATTAGCGTAATTAGTACATAGGCGTATAATCTGAACCGGAAGAAAGACGCGGTGATAAAAATATATTTATATTTGCTAGATCGCCGATACAGGGAGCCAACTTTACGAGAGTGAAAGCAAATATTTCCCACCCACCTTGTTTTTCCCCTCTGTCCCCTACACAAGGCCCCCCCCCCCCCACCTTCAAATTGTGGGGCCCTGTGTAGCCTCAACATTTGTACACCCATCTTGCCATGGAACTACTTGGGATGGGTGGGGGAGGGGAGGGGGGACCACGACGCAATAAAACTGCAACAAATTCTGACATATTTTTACAATTGTTTTAAATCAGTATAATAATATATTATTACTACTACTACTATTATTATTATTATTATTATTATTATTATTATTATTATTATTATTATTATTATTATTATTATTATTATTATTATTATTATTATTATTATTATTATTATTATTATTATTATTATTATTATTATTATTAGGAACGCGTCTTACTACCCGTTCGGGTTCTACGCACTTACACCAATGTGTAATGGTAGGGTGATTGTGAGATGAAATGGAAGACCTACAGTTTAACGTGGGATCCGAACCACGGTGGAGGCCTGGCATTCCACACATTCACAAGTTGTGTTTAATACACATCTTGTCAGAGGTGAAGGAAGGGTTTGGCAATCTGTGCTGGGACCGAGGATTGAACCCCGGACCCCCAACACAGAAGACTGACACCTTACCCCTAGACCGCCAGGTCACCTTTTTGACAACATTGTAAAACAGATCACTATTAGACCCGGAACTTTGTAAACTCATGATTGGTCCATGGTCCGGGATGTTATCTCCTTGTCCACTACTGATTGGTCGCTGTGTTGGTACTACTTCAGTTCATTCGCGCAGCAGTTCAGTACGTTCATTCTCGTGACACAGCAGCAGTGCACCAATGCTTTCGAAAGTACCACTAGAAGGTAAGCAGGGTGAGTAGTTCGTATCCCGCAGTTCATATAGGGTCAAAACACGACAGTAACACTTGTAATTACACGCCTCGTTGGTCAAATGGTCTAGAGCAGGACTCGCCAAACGGTAGATTCATGTCGATCGTGGCAACCCTGGAAGCCGGAAGGTTTGCGAAAATACCTTTCCTGGCCCTTTCGTTCTCGCTCATAGAAATTCTCGTGTGCTGATATAATCAGTTGGTTCAAAAAGTGCACGTTGAGTAACAACTTCAAGTAAATCAAATAATAAGGATGGTTTCTATGGTGGGTGGCTCGCGAAACAAGTTGACATTTGGATAGTGGCCTCCATTACCTTCGAGTTTGGCAATCCCTGGTGTGAGACGTAACTCCTCCCAATAGACATGACAAGCGGTTTCCTCATCTCCCTCCACGCAAACGTGGGTACACTTCCTTTAAATTCAACCTTCTTCATCCCTTAGTTGAAACCAAACGGGTAGTAAGACTCTGTGATAAAAAATAAAGCTAACATTTGTCGGACTGAGGGCCGGTCTATCGTGGCGTGGCTCTACGAACTGTCAGTTCTGCCTTCAGGCCCCCTTACACGCTCAATATTATCGTGCAATTGTTTAGTCTGCATCGGTAGCTTATTAAAGAAGTAGTTTATGTCGCGAATAAGCTTCATTTTTCTTATCACGGTTCGTATATTCCTCTGGTTTTATTCTCCACATAGCCGACTGGCAGTGACTTACAAGTCTTACAAATCAAATGATCACAATACATACTCATATCTCTGGCATTCTTTATTTATTATTGCATATAGGCTTACATCACACAAAGAAAATAATTTATGTTACCTCTATGCATTTCAATAGAAATATTTCCACGAACTGGGAAATTATAATATTTGTTCAGTCAAATTCGTCGAAATAAAACCATTTCACCGAATTCCATGAACACAATCAACATTTTTTTCCAATTTTAATTTTAGTTAAAATAACGAGATATCTCCCGAAAAAAAAAGTGTTCTGTTATGAATGGCTACAAAAGTGGATGAATGAAATTACAATAACTTTTGAAAATGGCAACCGTTTCGTTTACAGTATAGTCCCGATTATCCGAACTGAACGGGACCGACAGGAGGTCGGATAACCGAAATGTCGGATGATACGGAAACAAAGGGAGGGGTTGGAACGAAACAAGTGAAAATTAAATGGAAGTGCAGAATAAATATGTAATAGGAATTATTAGTAAATATTTCATGGTATAAATCATGCAATAAATTACAAAATAATTATTTTACTCTTGTTAACAGAATAAAATATATTTTTTATTGTATACTAGAGTATGCAAAATGCAAAAGTCACTGTTTAAAAATTGGTGATAGTAGTTTGTTCACAGCTTTGTGGTGAGATCACAACAATGGAACGTAATATATGTGTCGGATAAAACGGAATGTCGGATAATCGACGGTCGATTAATCGGAACTATATTGTACTAACAGCCATACGTTAATTTCTATCCGCACATCGATGTTTATTTATTTATCTACCTGTGATTCGCTTTAGGTATCCATCCTTGAGAACGATAAAAGTTTATCCAGCTTCCAAGGAGTAATACGGACAAAGGACATACGGATGGGACTTTATGGACAAGAAGTCTTCTTACGGACAACCGGGCATAAAGACTCATTGTTTTGAACCAGCCTGTACCAGGAGTACACAAACATGCGGGTATAACCCCAGAGGTCATCCAATTTGATAAGACAAGTGATTCCGCGGGTGATTGTGAGTTATAGACACTCCGTATTCCCCGAATGGTAGCAGTCCCATCTCGATGGATTACACCATGGCCTTTACTTGCAAGGCATCAGTCAGGGGCTACCAAACCGTGAGTCGCGGAAAGTTTTTAAAATGCCAAAATGTTATCATTTTTTGAAAATAGGAGAGTGAAAACACAAATTAAAAAAATAAAATAAAAAGAGGGGGAAATGACTGTGTATAAATAAATACGGACAAAGAAATTAAACTTGATGTTCGTGTCTATGACGTGGACGTCATCAACAGGAAGCTGAAACAAGTTTACCCTTAGCACACGCCTCATTATGAAATATATTTATAGGCCCTAAGTTTTTAAAGTAAAAAAACACAGTAATATATGAATGAATACATAAAAACATCTTCCCCCCAACCTCCCCTTATGTCCATCAAAGCTGGGTGGGATGCGAAAGTTTGTCGTCCTAAAAATTGTCTCACAGTTGTATAAAGTTTGGAAATCCCTGTTATTGGCGGGATCACGATCAAGTTAACGGTAAGGTAACGTAACATAAAAGGTTCTTCCCATGTTTAAAAAAAATTGAAGCCATCACGTTGCAGTTAATTAGAGTTGGGTAGAGCTTTCAAATCGCGAACCACGTCGACAGGGCTATTTAGTACTTCATTTGTTTGTTTATGGAATGAAGACGACATCTTCGATAACGTGCAGCCTAATCAGGCCTAAATGATTGGGTTTCATTCTAGTGAACAATTTGTATTGAAACGGTCCAAAGCCATTGTTTGTGTTCTGCTCGAGATATCACGCTGCGTTACGTTAATCCTGATCACTCACTAGTTTAATTATATTAAGTTAACGTTACGTGAAGGTTAATTCAATCGTGATCCCGACACGACAGGTTCATGCTGTTGAGATACAGGCAGTGTGTGTCCTACACCCCCGCGAGCCGATTGCACCTGGCACGGATATTGACCCACGTGGACCTCTACAATACAACAACACAACATGTGCTTCACTCTCACGCATCAAGCGGAACGCTCATCAGTCAAGACCTCCTAGATCACAATCCTTGCTGGCTCGTTCGGGCAAAGACTCACATGATTTGAAAATAGATCGTTTCTCGGGCTGTCATTTTTCAAACAACTACAACATTTCTACTTCTTCTACTCTTCTTCTTGACCAATAGGGACAGTTTGTGACTAATACCAATATTATCTTATTTTTTTAAAGAATTTTATAACATCTAATGTATAGTAATTGTTTCGTAAATTTAAGATCAAGGAGTTTAATTAATGATATGAGTATTTGGTTAAGGTAACGAACAATTAATAAACAATGTTTTGTAGTGTCTAAATGTCACATTTTCTCCTACCCGAAAGTGTTCTAAACAAGTTTGCCAGAGAAGAGTTGGAATTGGAAATAAGACTCGAGATTTTGTAAGTATAGTGTAAGTATTTTCTAAACAATTGGGTTCAGACGCTATAAAAACTAATTTATCCATTGTTTCTTAAAATAAATGATAAAACAAGGACTCTCCTTGCAGTTAAAGTAGCTTATTCAAACTGCTTGTTATTATTGATTTATTGGCGGTAGCTTCGTGGGAGTTCGGCTTACTTCGATAATGTCGTAACTTATTCCTCTGGGCTGTGGATAGTGTTTCACGGAATGATGATATAAATGCTTCACATGATCTTAAAAAGGTTTCAAGAAGAATTAGTCAGTTAGATAAACCTCGATTGTCCCTTGGAAAGTATTCACTAGACGTCCATCCTTACCACTGCCATTTTAAAAGTCGCAGAATTAAATGAAAATAATTCTCAACCATACACATTTTCGTAGCTTTCTTTGTAATTATTTGGGTACTATAGTTGTGTGGATGTAAGCTATAAGCCAATTTTATTTTACAAACTAACATAAATGTTTTTAAAATTATCATGCCTTTCCAGTTCACCATAAGGTAAGCATTTTGAGGCAGACCTCAAACCCACACAATGGCATGTTGCTAATATTCATAGATTTGTGTCACTATACTTTTACCCTCACAATGGCGTAGTGTGAACACTCGTAAGATTGAATTAGTCTTGTGAATTCAAACCACTATATATATCTTTTATTTTATTAAAGACAATTGATTAAAAATAAATGTTTGTATTTAATTAGTTCCTAATCTAATGTGCTTACAGTTAAGAGAGTGATATTCAAAACTAATATTTTTGAACGTTTTTTCAAAGAAAATGTTAAATGATAATAAAATGCCGACTACCAATTAAGTTAAAAATAACACAAGTATGCTTAACTTAACTCAGCCTAATCTAACCGTTATTTAATTTTCTCTAACTACACCTTATTTAACCATTCTTGGAATAGCTTAACTTTGCTTGCCCTAACTAAAGCCAATTAGTGTATTTTGCCCGTGACTAGTGTGAGCTATTATAAAATATTCCACTCTATTCTATCACCTTCAAGTGAGAAAAAACGAAAATCTCAATTTTTCTATGTAATTATTATTTTTATCAACAGGCAGGCCAAGAGACGATTAAACAAACCAAGAGAGACCAAGTCTAGTGTCCTGGAATTCCAAGGACAACGAAGCAGCGCCACCATCGCTAGCAGGAGTGAAGCACTCAGGAGGAACAAGATGCTACTGAAGGTGAGATAGAACAAGAAGGCCGTTACAGTGTAGCGCCCATTTACTTTTAAAGGCACTGTACTATCCATTTACTTTTAAAGGCATTGTACTATCCTTTCAATATATTTCCCACACCTTGGTATCATTACACAATATAAAATAGAAGCTCATGAGTTATCATAAAGAAAGTTTTCATATTTCAAACCAAAGATAATATAGCTAAAGCTAACACAGTTTTATTTATATTACCTTACTTTTACCATACAAATCTATTCAAGTCTTGCGGGCCAGAATTAAACCATGGAGAATTTCTGTGATTATCATTGTTCTTGATTTATACACGAGCGGGGATATACTGTGATGATGATGATTTTACACGGGTATTACACCAGCAAGGTCATGTCGAGATGTGTTAATATGTTCCACACCTTCAAGATTATGTTGTATTTGTTCAGGACCTAGATGTCCAGGCAGCCAAGCTACGTTCTCGCACCTGCTACTGTCCTACAGACCTTCACTTGACCTCGCTCAGGAAGAAATACCACGATGAGCTGGCGGCTCACTACTACACCAGCAAGGTCATACAGCTGTGAAGTGACCCATCGGTAAAGATGACAGCGAATGGGACCGCAGTGACTCCCCCAGTAGATTTCTCGTTCCTGAACTTATATTCGATAGAGGAAATGAGCTCAAAGAATCCCAGGAGAGGCGTGAAACGGTACCACCGGGCCAAGTCTGGTCGATTAGAAAGTCACGCCCTCCGGCTCAACAATAATCAACTCACTTCCATTCAAGGCATAAACGCCATCTCTTACCAGGTACATACACTATTTAAATCAAAATAGGAGGGTTGTAAGTGAGCTCTGAGTTGTCGTTGACAATGTTCTACTTGTAAATAATGATTCTCTCCCATACAGTGATAAACTTTCCATTTGATATCAATTCATCCATGTTATTGTGTGTGTGGTCGGTCAAATGTATAAAAAGCGGGATGAAACAGTTTACTAGTACAGTCCCACCAAGCGAAGATAACCCTAGCAAATGAACATGCAATGCCCCAGATTTCTGGTATCAAACAAGTCTGTTGAGTATTCCATATATGAACCAATATATTTATCACTCCTAGATTGTGCTTGCATAGACATTCACCTTAAACCATAGATGACCAACATCTTTCTGTAGCTGGGGACAACATTTGAATCTTTGTAACTGAACAGACTTTTTGCAACTAAACCAAGCATACGTAGTCCCTTACTCTGCGCTGGACTAAACCAATAACATTCTATTACCTTGACGTCAGTTGGGTAATTGCTTTGCAGTTTGTAGAAAATGTTCTTCCTGTTATATGTAGAGTTTATATGTGATCTGTGTGTACAACCTTAAATATCCACGGTTTAAGTAAATTTGTCCATATTAATTTGAAAATGCTTGCAGTTTTATTATTATTTTATTACTAGCACATTCTAGTACTTCATTTTGCATGATAACATTTGGACATTGATTTTAAAATGTTTTGCTTGTATGGACCAGGGATATAACTTGTTACATTGTTTAGGTTTTAGAGCAGCCAGAGAAACTTACATGGCTTGACCTCTCCTTCAACAATCTAGCCTCCTTGTCATCAGACCTATCCGCCTTTTCGAGCCTCAAGATCCTGTATCTCCATGGGAACCAATTGCGACATTTAAATCACGTGTTGACCATCCTGAGCACCTTACAACACCTGTACAACCTCACGCTGCATGGTAATCCATTACAGGTAAATTACTAACACAACGTTAAATTTTGTTGATTGTCATCAAGTAACTGGCCAATCAATTTAGAAATTGACGATGTAAGCTTTATTTAATCATGGGCTATAGCCCTAAACCAAACATAGATCATTATCATCATCATAATTAGGTCGTCAATCTTGCGATTTGTTTGCTGCAGCCCTCCACCATCTGGGCCAAATTTATGTGTACCTTCTTCTGCCAACATCGTCCACTACTGATTCATGTACACCAGTGTATTTCCCTTCCATAATTATTTTCGTCAAACTACCATGTCTCAGTATATGGCCTACAATGTTAATTCTCCTTTGCTGTATACTTTTCCAGAGTTTCTTTTCTTAAATTCGATTTTAAATTATCTCCATGGCATAAAATAAATGTATTATGAATTGTTTTGTTGTTCAGCATCTTAACCCACTTCAGTGATCGAAATGTCTAAGATGTGACTATCGAAGTAAATTGGATTGATGATGATAGGGTGATCAGGGCTAAAGGTCTGGTCAAGTGTACTGAGGAAAGTTTTTCCTAAACGGCTTTCCAGTATGCTTTCATACAAATGTGGGTACACTTCCTTTAAATTCAACCTTTCTCATCCTTAGCACATTAATGTAAGAAGAACAAGTGCCTATTACCAGTAGTGTTAGTTAGATGCTGTAACAAATTCATAATAAAATATATCTTGGAGTTTTAAGACTTCAAATAATATAATTTGAATGTTTTATTTTTGCCATATGGCTATTAATAAATGATTTCAATAAAAAGTTTGCATTTTGAGGATCAAACATTACTGTTAATGCTTTCTTTCTCGTTAAACCGCAACCTATCAGAGCAAAATGTAAACAGTCCAATTTACATAGGAAGGACGTTTTAGAAAATAAAAACATATTAATTTGATTTACAGGAACGCAAGCGGTATAAAGAACAGATAATACACAGTCTACCAAATCTGCGCTCTCTGGACTTCACAAACGTCACTCAAACTGATCGTAGAAAAACAAGAAACAAACTCGATACAACTGCGCTCTACCGACGAAATAAAGTTTAAAGTAAGTCATAAGTTCTGTAGGGAAATCTAATTTTATTTTGTTGGCGTTTCTGAATCAAACAAATATTAATTTGTGCATAAATACTAAATATTATTCAACGTTTAAAATCAGAGTTAAACATATGATACACATGTTAGAACTAATAAACTTATGGCATTATATACAAAGTTAAATCATTACAAATATTAGAGAAAATTACATATTATTCACGATATCAGATTAGCTTATTTTGAAGGTTATGATCAGTAAACAATCAATTAGCTAGTAGTATAAGTGCTTCCTATGGATCTACTATTCACACAAGCGTAAGAAATTTGTTGTCACGTTAAACTATAAAATATAGTTGTTAGAGATGGCATCGAATGAACTGTATCAAAAACTGCCGCCATCTGTGGGCGCACAAGTGATTGGTTCGCAAAGCAACTTGAAGGTAACCGACTTTCTGAAACTCTCCTTGTCAAAGAGAGTGTGGTCTGAAATCGGCCCCGAGTTCAGGAAGACTCTGTCCCTCACAAAGTATAAAGGGAAGCCGAGGAAGGTGAAACCTCGTGATAGAAAGACGTACCTGTCGCGCAAGGAAAGGAAATCTCTAGGTCTGAACAAAATCGAGAAGAAAGGTTTGTTATTTCGGGACTTTCTCCCTCTTCACCAACTTTGGAAGGAGTACATGAGGAGTCATCTAGACACCGAAACTCTGGAGGCCAGTGGGTTCACCGGTGACCCTGGTGGCAAACAGTGGAATCAGGTGTCCCAACTCCTCATCAAGGCAGAGTACGTCGGGGCGTACATGAAAGTGGTGAGGTCTACATGCAGCAGTCTTGTCGGAAAGGCAGGGCTGGTCCTCATGGATACCCAGAAGACATTCAAACTCATCGGGAAAGACAATGTGGTAAGGATCGTTCCGAAGGAGACTTGCACGTTCACCGTTCAGTTGGACAAGTACGTGTTCACAGTGTACGGCAAGCAGTTCTGTATACGCTCGAGTCACAGAAGTGTTAGGAAAGTCAAAACGTTGCTCGTTCCAGATTTGTAACTGTAAGGTATGATTTTAATATTGTCTCGGTGTGTGTTAATAGAGTCTTAAAACATTGAATGTATAACGGCAGTGTTGGCAACATTGTGCTATTCGAGACTATCATGGAGTACATTAGAATTGCGATTATCTGGCCCAATTCTCGGCGTTGACAGTGCGTTTTAAAATAAACAGACCGGTAAATATCCACTGTAAAACATTTACTGAATTTATAATGTAGTCCATTTGGTGCTCTATTTTCACTTTTTCTTGCTTTGTGGCCGATGTTCCATTTACAAAATAAAATACCAGCACTATAAGATAAAGATTTCAAAAACTTCTTTCTTGTTTTAATCTGTCCTTTCTGCCTTCAACTAAGCTTGCTGTATACCTATTTTACATCGCAATCAGAAAATGGGTAGATTCTATTAAAACAAAGTTAAATGTTCTGTGAAAATTAAAAAAAAAAGTAGGCAAACTCATACCTACTGAAAATTATTTACACTTTGATTTTATATTATCTGGCTTTTCCGTTATCCGGCCTGGAATGTCGCCACTTTAGGTCGGATAGTCATGACTCTAGTTTTATAATATGCTCAGTTTGTAAATTAATAGCCCCAGTGGATAGAGGCCTTAATAGAAAATAATTAATAAAGAATAATTTGGGGTTTTTGTAACTAAGTCTGGGTTGACCTACTGTTGGTTTTTTTTAAATGTAGACTCGAGCTCTTTCTCTTCGTTATATTCTTAAACCACCATACATTGACATACTTTATTTAAATATTGTCTCCTTATAATTTCTTATTTTCAGAAAGCTTTCGAACAAATCGAGCATGAATTGAGTTTTAAGTAAATCTAAACGGTTGGCTGTGTGTCCTCCGTTTGAATCTGGTGGTATTCACTTTCTAAAGTGTTTGTCTAGTTAGTAGGTTAAGTTTATATATTTCGATCTTGTTTTGAGTCACTGCAATTACTGATTTAAATTAAGGTTTTAAAGTAAACCTCTACATTTGCAAGTACAAAACACTTTTGAAAAACTAGTAAGTATCTTACAATAGAATTAAGGTTTTACCTGAATTCTCTTCTTAGCGCTGTCACCTTTATATGTACCGTCGCCAGTCGCATCTGTAATCATGTGACTAAGTGTCATTGCACCCCTCATAAGCCCTTGCGTCTGAGGACGAAAGCAATACATTGTCGACACATCCTTGTTGCAGTGTTTAACTGACAACTGTTTAGTTGCTTTTCTTTTGCTAGAGATCAGAACTTTATGTTGCTTGCCATTTAAAATTACACGGGAGTTTGCAAAAGCAAAACATTATAATATTAAGAAGTTGGTTATCTCAAAAAATTGATTACTAAATCCACGCCTAACATTTATTACCATCATAAGTAGCAAATTGTTTATTGGCATGCTTTTATTTTTGTAAAACGATGGGAAAACAGCCAATCCAAACTGTTAAACACTGTTGGCTGTTTTATTATCATCAGGTTTGATAGATGGAGTTTGATATATTCTCTACGATCATTGGTAGGTAGCAGCACTGCGGTCCCAAGAATGTAGCAAAGCCCGCTGTCGTTCAAATTGGATGATGCAATCTTTGATAGGAAGTGTGTGAATTCAAGGAAACTTCCAAGGATCCCTGAGACTTCGGATGCAGCCTGAGTTTAAATTATTGTCAACTTTGACTTTAACGTGCTATGGTCTCGACACTTACGTGGTGCCACACACCCCTGGACATTGTGGGCCAGGGCAGTTTCTAGATCAGTACCTAAAAGAGCTCCAACCCCCGCACCCTGAAGGGTTGGATGATCAGGTTCAGGCCGGATACCCAGGGAGGCGAGAATTAACTCCTCCTCCCCTTCCAGTCGCTCACTGGTTGGACCGACACAGGGGGATCACATGCCTTCCACCTATCTAGGATGGTAACCGGAGCTGTTTACTTCCGCTCACAGAAGCGACCCTGCGATCTCCACTCTTTCTAGTGTGTAGGAGAATGAGGTTACGCCCATTGCGTATGGGAAACTAATCTCCACTACTCCTGCATTCGAGTGGAGGCCCCCATGTTCTAGCCCATGCACTACTGACTGTCCAAGTTAGCACCGGAGTCCTAAAACGGCTCACCGCATGAATAACCCAGGCCTGCAGGCCCAGAACCCCAGGAGCCGAGGCCTGGCGGCCCAGAACTCTAGGACCCCACCACTCTGCCAATGCCATCACTCGTCGGCATTTAAACTCACTGCCCCACAGAGTCCAACCCATTTCTGGGCCGCCGCCCTGAGCAAGTTTGAGACATGGCCTTTTGGTCCAGCCCTGTGTACTTCTTATAACGAAAGTAGTCTAATGGAGGCATATCCGTCCGCAGAGCCACCCCAAGGACCTGTAGGTAACCGATGCAAGCACCAGTCTGTCTGACACGGGAAAATTGTCAACCACCCCATCTGGTGGAAAGGCAAGTAAAGGTATTAGTTTCGTCTTGTCTGGTTGCTGGTGATGGCGTGTTCAAGGTTTGAATCCCGGTTGACTCCAAATTGAGGGTGGATTTTTTACTAAAAGTTTTTCCACTCTTTCCACAAAAATAGAGCCACATTTTATCTAATTTCTGCCTCCCTCATCCGCGTAATCAAAATATGATTACTTCAGACGGTAGCAAGATGGTGAAAAAAAATTAATTGGATAGTTCAATCGAATGAAATAAATTTTTGTGCTTAAAAAGTTGACAATGAGCTTACCTAATTTATATTCGCCACAAAAAAAAAGAGACCTTTTTATGCTAGGACATAGGATTAATAGATTCATCATAGGCCTGGCAACAGTTGTGTTAAATTACTGGTCTGGGGCCTGGTTGTTAAGTTACTCCTATAGTTATAACTGGTTCTGAATTACAATAAGCAATATTAGAGATCTAAAACAAATTTCACTTGGAAAATTGAAAAAAAAAAAATTTTTAAGGACCAGAGTCTCGAATCTGAAATTTTCTCAAATCCTCGAATATTGAATATCCTTAAGGATTCAATGGTTCAAGGTCCCATCCCTAATGTCTAGTTATTATCACATCACTCATATATAAATTTATTTTCTAGTAGCTTCCTTTGACTTAAGGAAAATTGAGTTAGGAAAAGTTAAGTTTTTCCAGAGTATGAATTAAAATCTTGGACCTTTGGCTGAATATAGACAAGTATCTGGGTAGTTCACTTGTTAGAGCATTGATGTATAGAGGAACAGGAAGTTGGGTAGCTTGGTTGTTAGAGCATTGATGTTCGGAGGAATAGGAAATTGGGTAGCTCGGTTGTTAGAGCATTGATGTTCGGAGGAACAGGAAGTTGGATAGCTCAATTGTTAGAGCATTGATGTTCGGAGGAACAGGAAGTTGGGTAGCTTGGTTGTTAGAGCATTGATGTTCGGAGGAATAGGAAATTGGGTAGCTCGGTTGTTAGAGCATTGATGTTCGGAGGAATAGGAAGTTGGGTAGCTTGGTTGTTAGAGCATTGATGTTCGGAGGAACAGGAAGTTGGGTAGCTTGGTTGTTAGAGCATTGATGTGCGGAGGAACAGGAAGTCTCTCTGTGACAACATCTTGGTCATCATCGAACCAAAGTCTTGAGCACCGAGACGGGCCGGTCTTGTGTTCAAGGAGTACACAACATGCCTCGCGTGTGGTGGGTAGTAGCTTAAGCATACATTTAAACAATATCCAGTAGTTAAGGTGGCTGCTGCGGTCAGCAAGAAAGTATCAATAGCTGTCAGGCCACACGGCTTAAAATACAATGGGCTGTGTTTTTCTATGGAACTATTTCTCTATTTTATCCTAAGCTTACACTCCCTTCTGCCCTTCACCAACAACCATCCTTTATCTCAAGCCCAAACCCTTCCTCCACCTCTGACAAGACGTGTATTAATCACAACTTGTGAATGTGTGGAATGCCAGGCCTCCACCGTGGTTCGGATTCCACGTTAAACTGTAGGTCCTCCATTTCATCTCACAATCACCCTACCATTTCACATTAGCGTAAGTGCGTATAACCCGGACGGGTAGTAAGACGCGGTGCTAATAATAATAATAATAATAATAATAATAATAATAATTTATCTCAAGGTAAAGAGGAAAGCTCGCTACTAGTTCTCAAATATCAAATATTACTGTATTTATAAGCGGAAGGCTAAATCTAGAGCCTGTTTTCATCAAGCCTGTTCTGATAGCTCTTCTAATATGTTTAAAAGTCGTTGAAAATGAGCTAATGTCACATTTTCACACATTTCTTTCTAGTAATAAAACTCAAGTTATGGGGTTGTTAAGGAAAAAGATCTCTGTTGGAATATTTATATTTTATTTTGGTGTGAACCGTGTTTTGAAACAATCTGTCATATGCATGGCTCTTGATTTGACTCGCTATTTGTACGAGATTTACCTGACTTATTTCAGAAGCTGATCAGTTATTATTTATGTTGATGTGTTAATCAGTTATAGTTGTAAAACTCCAATAAAATATTATGTATCTTTGATTGTACATTACAGTAAAATATACAATGGCATGGAAATGTTAGACTAACTTTATAATACTATTCTTTTTTAGCAAATATTTCTCTTACCAAACAAATGTTCAAATATAACTCAATGTTGAATTGAAGCTCAAAATTTTACACTTAAAATTGAGTCCCAAATCTTTCCTTACGCTGAATGAGGTTTTGTACACATCGAAACATAACTTGATGATTAAAAAATTTATCACTAAAAGAAAAATCACTAGCACCTTTTTTTTATGGTTTTGTCAACATAATTAGTTAACAATTAGTGATTTATTAATTTAAATTAAATGAAAAAAGTCCTCCTGAATCACAGTTGGCTGTGGTATCTGATAGCTCACAATAGTATTGGTCGCTCATATGTATCTGACGATTACACTCGTCCATCACAGGCTCAGCCTTAAACTCGGTGTTTAGAGCATTGGCGCCCCAAGCCAATTGTCCTGGGTTCGATTCCCGTGTCCCTGTGTCATTTTTCAACTAATTTAAATTAATTGAAATGTGGTATCCTCCATTCGGATGGCATTCCCGTGATAAATGACAACACCTCAAATGGGAATCGAACTTAAGACCTTGGACTTTTTGTGCCAAAGATCTATCACCAACTGATCCTGGTTCGTCGTATCCAGAGCCATGTGTAGGCCATGTCGATGGAACATTCACACCAGAGGGTGTCACTCTATATTCCGCAAGAGCTGGGAACATTATTTTGGTAGTAAAACTAACTGAGATCTTTAATGTTTTAAAATGGTTACAAATATTATAATATGAGTAAAGAATTATACAAAATATTTTGTTTTTAACATTAATATTCTCACACAAGCAATAAAAGTGATGCCAAGTTGTCCACGTGATAAACAATTACTCATCATAGCTCATGAAACGTGTGAACGTGACTGAACCTTTTCAGAACTCTCCGTAGTAATGACGTTCATCACGCAGGCCTACACTTTGATTGGTGAAAAAATAGGTCCTCATAGTTTGTCAGTCCAAGTTTAGAGCTAGACCAAAAATAATTTGTCATGACTTCACTTTTTTTTTAGGTAAGAGTTTTAGTTAGGCATTTCTTCAGGTAACTCCACTAGTTGGGTTGATATTACGTATATCTGCTGCTCGAAGTCACAAGAGGTAAAGATGGCCGACTGAACAGAAGTCATGCGAGGTAAAGATGGCCGACCGGGCAGCGTATCACAGCCGACTTTGCAGCACTCGCTCCTCTGAATTCTCGTCCTCAGTGTCCGAATGAGACCGCGTCCCTGCGCCATCCTCTTCCGGCTCTTGGGGCCCCCCATCTGTCCTGAAGGAACACGCCTCACTTGCTTTGATGTCTTGAGGTCTGCTCCCAGGAAGTAGGCTACCTGGATCACTGCTGCTTGATCGGGGCTGTGTCTCTGATGGGGTGGAGGCCTTTGTATGGCATGTCTGCGAGGAATTGCCACTCGTCGATCGGGGCTTTGTCTCCGATAGGGGAGGGGGCTTCCTCGAGGTCGTCTGTGGAAACACAAACTTTTAAAACCACAAAATATCTCGTCTTAAAATTATAATTTCTGGATACATCATCATCATCAACTGTTCCCAGCCTGCGGCCGGGTCAGTTTAATAAAATGCCTCCATCTTCCTCTTGCCTTCCACCGTTCTTCTCCTCTCACTCGCACACTTTCTGTTATCTGCTGTTGTAGAGACAAGCAAGTCAAATTCTGTGAGAAATTAGAGCATTCGACAATTTAGTTGATCCAAAAATCAAATCGTTGGTATTTTATTTTGGCTATAATAACCCCAATGTTTCAGGGATGAGTAGGGTTGAACTCTAATATGAGTGTTCCTTCATTTGTTTGGGAGAGAGAGTGGAAAAACATTTAGGAACACCCGATCGGGATTGAACTCTGATATACCCGCCATTGGGAGTATATGAAGCTTCCCCATTAATATACTTGATTTATGTACAATTATTGCTGTTTTGACCTGTTATGTTAATTACAAATTATATTCATATGAAATATTCTGAAACGATTGAATTGGCACATTGTGGTAGTAGCTTGATTTATCAGATTAGAAAGAAATAATAGAAACGATTTGGAAATAAAATATTTTAAAGTGATTTTAATGCATGAAGTTATACAAATAAGCACAATATACTATTTTATCAAGCATAAAACCCTTATCAAAGAATATTTGAGCTTCAATTCTGTTTTGAGACTATTTCATATGTTGGATTCAAGTTCTGTTCAGACTGAAAAGTGGATCTCGTACATCCCTAATCCTTAATACAAGCCTCATGGGAGTCACCTGTAGATGGCAGTGCTGATGACCCATAACGGTCACTCTAGGGACGTCATCCTCGTATTCTTGGCAACAGTGTCGGCTCTTGCAAGCCTGTTCCAGGCATGGGATCAAGCAGCAGTCGACATCCATACCTCGCGGCATCGCTTGTTTTCCAGACAAATCAAACTGGAACAAAATATAGATATATTGTAGAGCATTGATAATCCGAACATCAACAATACAAGCTAGGGTGTCTTATTAAGTTATATATAAACATATAGTTACTGTTGCATACCTTATATAACTCGAGAGCTACTGTCCCATACCTTATATAACTCGAGAGCTACTGTTGCATACCTTATATAACTCGAGAGCTACTGTTGCATACCTTATATAACTCGAGAGCTACTGTTGCATACCTTATATAACTCGAGAGCTACTGTTGCATACCTTATATAACTCGAGAGCTACTGTTGCATACCTTATATAACTCGAGAGCTACTGTCCCATACCTTATATAACTCGAGAGCTACTGTTGTATACCTGATAGAACTCGAGAGCTACTGTCCCATACCTGATAGAACTCGGGCTGGAGAGTCAGCTGGGTGATTCCTTGCAGCAAGAAGAAGTCGGTGATGTCCTTGTTGATCCTAATGTAGTCCTGTGGACACATATCACACATGGAGTCCTTGGAGCTGACAAGAGATGGGGGTACAAACTTAGGGGTTGTTCACACAGGATATTCTAGGGGTTGTTTACACAGGATATTCTAGGGGTTGTTCACACAGGATATTCTAGGGGTTGTTTACACAGGATATTCTAGGGGTTGTTTACACAGGATATTCTAGGGGTTGTTCACACAGGATATTATATGGGTTGTTTACACAGGATATTCTAGGGGTTGTTTACACAGGATATTCTAGGGGTTGTTTACACAGGATATTCTAGGGTTGTTTACACAGGATATTCTAGGGGTTGTTTACACAGGATATTCTAGGGGTTGTTTACACAGGATATTCTAGGGGTTGTTTACACAGGATATTCTAGGGGTTGTTCGCACATGATATTCTAGGGGTTGTTCACACAGGATATTCTAGGGGTTGTTCACACAGGATATTCTAGGGGTTGTTCACACAGGATATTCTAGGGAATGTTAGATGCAAACACAGGAGTTCATCACAGAGAAATAAGCTTGTGTACTAATTATATTAATTACAATATGTATTATGAGTCTCTAAATGGTAGTAGACTATTACTAAGACTAGTGCATCTGCTTCGGATTGGTGTGCAGTCCAAGGTGTCACTCTCACAATAGACTGGACTGCAGATGATGGGGAGATCAAGGTTTTAATCTCAGTCGGGTCTACTGAGGGTGGTTTTTCCTAAATTGTTTACCACCCTCCCTCCATAAAATGCGGGTACATATCATTTAAATTCAACTTTTCTCATCCCCGACACTTAAAAGTATATTTAGTACATATGCATATAGCCCGAACGGGTAGTAAGACACGGTGCTAAAAATAAAGACTTAGCGTCTTAGCGCTGACGACCACTACAGGGCCTGGTAGTATTAGACTGCATCATCCTGCTCCCCTAGATGTTGACCTTGTAGCTGCGGAAGATGATGTGCACTGTGGAGTAGATGTTGGTGGCCTTGAGCTGCCAGATGTGCAGGTCGTGGATGTTCACTATCTCGGGGAAGGTGCGCTGGAGCTCACTGCACAGTGACTCGACGTTGATAGAGTCCGGGATGGTCTGCAGGAGGATCTGTCCGGACTCCTTCACTGCCGGAGACAAGAGGAACTGACAGCAACGATCAGTCGGAGAGGGAACAAACTTACCTTGCTTGGTTCCACTATGGTGTAGTTTATAAGATAGGGCCATAGTGTAATCAGTCAAGGTAAGACTGCTACCTTGCTTGGTTCCACTATGGTGTAGTTTATAAGATAGGGCCATAGTGTAATCAGTCAAGGTAAGACTGCTACCTTGCTTGGTTCCACTATGGTGTAGTTTATAAGATAGGGCCATAGTGTAATCAGTCAAGGTAAGACTGCTACCTTGCTTGGTTTCACTATGGTGTAGCTTATAAGATAGGGCCATAGTGTAATCAGTCAAGGTAAGACTGCTACCTTGCTTGGTTCCACTATGGTGTAGTTTATAAGATAGGGTCATAGTGTAATCAGTCAAGGTAAGACTGCTACCTTGCTTGGTTCCACTATGGTGTAGTTTATAAGATAGCGTCGTAGTTCCACTCGTGAGGGTACTCACTGTATGGATATGTGAGCACTATGAGCGACACCGCCGACACGATGGAGATAAGCGGGTCCACGAACTTAGCCACTTGCTGGTCCGTGAAGTAGACAACGATGGAGCAGACGATGACCAGGAGGGAACCTTAGGAGGAACAAGACCAGTGCAGACATTCGCTCCTTGACAACGCAACACGACACAACAGTAAACTGTTGTTACACTTGTTTTAATATGATCCAAATTTTCATAGGAACAGTTATTTATAAAATACAAAACGTTTCTTTCTGAGGTAAATATTGGTAACATTTTACTTTGTTGTTAATGTTATTACCTGCTTCGATGGCCGCATGGTATAAGGCGTCATTCTCACAATAGACCGGACTGTTGAAGACAGGGAGACCGTGGTTCAATCCCGGCCATGTGTACCAAGGGTGGTTTTCCACTCTCTCCACACAAATGTGGGTACACTTCCTCTAAATTCAACTTTCCTCATCCCTAACTCATTAGCGTAATAAGTATATATTTGTATAACCAGAACAGGTAGTAAAACACGGTGCTAAAAAAATGTATTTAAAGTTATATGTGTTAGTAATATCTGTCAAATGTGTGAGCTGTAGATCACATGACTTGACGTATGAATACGTGAAAGTAGTTCTAGTAAACTTTTCTAGCTGTCATAAGATTCTTCCTAGTAAAATTGAAGTGTAAATAACAGCTAGGACCTCTTTATGATTACAATCTGTATCTCTTAAAGAAAAAACCTCTTTTCATTTTTTGAGGTACCTCCTACATTATGTCAAGGGACGGAACCCTCAAATCCTTATGATACAGGAGATTGAGGAATCTACAAAATATCGGATAGAAAACTAAAATATCTTTTTTATTAATACTTTTTTATTTTAATTTGTTTTATAGCTTTAAAACAGCTTATTTGTGATTCATACTCATTATAATTATAGTAAAAACTTAACAACCAGACCCCAGACCAGTAAATTAACACCTAACTGAATGTATGAACATTATAATTAATGGATTATAACAACAACAAACATTTCAATCATTCCAATATATTAAATTACCTCTTTTGTTCACCATTTTTATTTTTTAGATTTGAATTTTAATTTTAGATTTTAAATTTATAGATAAAATAAAGATTTGGATCCTTAAAACATTATATTGGAGCCAACACTAATCATGATAAATGTGAAGGAAGCCATTTCTCTTCCCTGTATGTTCTATGACAATCCATGAATTACTCGGCAAAGCGTCACTAGTCCCCCAATCTGTCGGCGTTCCAACAGTAACAATTCGGAGACTCAAGGAAATGATAGCAGTGCTCTAGACTAGCGCCTTAGCTTTCTCAACCATGGCAGGAGCCGACCCTAATGTGACATACTTATAATGTCCCGAAGTATCTCCCAAGGTCGGTGCGGCCCGTGAGGGGCTCTTCTCTTGGCAGGGTGCTTGTTGGTCCCTGGATCTGAGGTCGCTACGTGGTCCAGGGCTATATCTCCACTAGGGGTCACATGGAGGAAGCTGTTCTGACGGAATGTGTACCCTGAAGGACAAGAAAGGTTAGCGATGTCAGTACTTGTCGAGACTCTGTATTTGGAGACTAATAAACAAGAAATAGGCTGCACCATGGTGGAACCAAGCAAGGTAAGACCTCTCAGGATAAATAAGGATAAGCAAGACTTTTGATGTTGCACACGATTTATTTAAATGACTACACCTTTGGTACAATATAAAATGATACAGTTTTTGTTAATTTACAGATTGTTTTTCTGTGATATCACATGTTCTACGATCTGAGTACTGTGTGTTGTGTAGGTTTATGTTACTACTACTGTTATATTACCGAGTTCTGTAATGTGATATTACTCTGTGGATTCATACACACTAGTTGCTTATATATGACCTACCCCTTGCTTCTTGGACCACTTGTCTCCAGTGTTAAAACCAACTAATAGGAGAACTCCTGGCAACCTGATGTTGTGAAGGCTAGCTTCCTATTGGGTAAAGGGAGCCAGCATGTCACATGATCTTTTAATACAACGGAGTTGGTCTTTTAAAGAAAAAAACTTTTAAAGCGCAATATATTGAAATTACTTCTGAAAGCGTGTGATTCTCTAAGGATGAAGTATTAAAAGGAAACTTTACATATAGTTATTTAAAGAAAAATACACTTCATCCATGACTTTTTGAATATATGAGAGGGCTCCAAAACAGTGTCATTACAAGTAGCACGTTAGAACATGCAGCCACCGAAGTGGGTTAGTTATTTGCTTATTACTGTTTTGTGTTGCTCTCTATAGGTTCCCGTCTTTCAATAATGATATTCCCTATTTATAACATGGTATAATTGTCAGTGCACCTGGCTATGAACCTAGGGGTCGTGGGTTTGATGCCCGGCCGGTACCATGGGTGTTTTTCCCCAAAAGGGGAACTATACCACCTGTCAACAGGGTTTGGTTTGTCACCCTCGTGTTGGACTGGATTGGCTGCGTCTCTAGTTCACTTAACAAGCATTTACAAACAAGAGCAAGAGCTTCTGAAAGGTTGCCTTCACTTGTGACGTCAATACCGCCCATATTCGTCCGCTTGTGTTTACAAAATAAAAACAATTTATTTTCAAACTAATATTATGTATGTAGTTATAAAAACATTTATTTGTGTTATAATTTATGGTGGAGAGTTAGAAGAAAAGTGTGAATAAAATACTTTTTAAATTATTATTTCATGTTGCCGCAACCTCAAAACAATAAACAAGAAAATTTCGGATCCGAGACTCAAATCCTTAAATTTTTTTTAATTTTTATTTTTTTTCAATTTTTTAAGTGAGATTTGTTTTAGAGATTTAATACTGCTTATTGGTTGTTCAGAAACAATTACAATGATAGTATGAACTTAACAACCAGACCCCAGACCAGTAATTTAACACTTAACTGAGTGTGTGAATGTTATAATGAATGGATTATAAGGAAGAATGTTAGCATTTAGTTACTATTTGTATTTAATGTTATATTTATATTTCCTCTTATGTTCTTAATTTTTTCCAAGATTCTGATTTGGGATTCGAAGGTAAATCTGAAATTTGTATTGGACCCAACCTCAGTTTTCGACGCTGAATATGTTTTTAGGTGCTCCAGAAGGAAAGTGAAGTGTACCTCCTATGAGCAGATAGCAGAGTCCGTTGAGGAGTATCCCCACGGCCCCGATGCACATCACGGGGATGGGGTGGTGCATCTCATCGTGGTGGTCAATGTGTACCAGCGTCTGGACCGCCTCCACCACGGTGGAGAAACACAGCGAAGCCAGGAAGACACAGCCGATGAGCAACAGGAGGATGTCCAGGCGGGCCCAGCCAAACGTGTTCTTGAGGCGGCGTTCGGGCGAGGTTTCCTCGTCGCACGCAATCTGAGGGGCAAGAGCGGCTGCAGGATGAGACTCGTCGGCTATTATTTCAAAATAGTCCTCGGCAGTCTGTCGTGTATGGTAGCGCACTTGTATCTCCATCAGCGGAGTGTCAGCACATAGTGGGGGGATCAAGACCAATTAACTACGGGATTGATTATTCAGCTCTAGTGGAATGACGTCAACACATAATCTTTAATTTGAGCACACACAAAATAAACACTATTTACATGATTTGGGTTTAGTAAAATAAATTAAAACGATTGCCGAGGACTATTTACTCTACAACTTCGTAAGGATGGTGAGAACTAAACTTGGTAATTTGAAAAGACTGTCCGACTAGTCTTGGGGAGGAGCAATGTATCAACCCCCCCCCCCCCCCATGGGGCCCTTTATCATCATTGTGGGGCAAGGGGATCAAAATATTCACAAGTGTTTTGTTTTAAAAAGTTTTATTTTTCTACTACAAGACTTATTTTTCTCTTAGCACCACGTCTTACTACCCGTTCGAGTTATGTACTAATTACGCTAATGGTTTTAGGGATGAGAAAGGTTGAATTTAGAAGAAGTGTACCCACATTTGTTTGGATGGAGAGTGAAAAACCACCCTCAAAACGCCCGAATGAGATTCGAACCTTGATCTTCCCGTTATCGTCAGTCTAGTCTACTGCAAGAGTGACGCCTTAGACCATGCGGCCATTGAAGCGGGTGAATGGACATTTAACGCTCCTTTTGTAAAATATAAACACGTTGTGTTGTTGTCAACATTGAAAATATTTTACTCCATTACTAGTATTATTTTATAAAACTCCCTCACGTCAGCTTGTCAGCGAGCATAAATATATATATTAGAAACTGTGTTTATTTTGTATGAACACACATTAAGAGTTGAAATTTTAAAATTGAGTTTTGACGTTTAATAAATTAATTAGATGTATTGTCATGAAAAGAACTATATCTTCGGCAAGTTTGAGGAAACTTATATCCTCTGCCCTTTGGTAGTATCACCTCTCAAAGCCCGAAGACATCCTCATGATATTGGAATATTCCTTACTTCTTGAAATCCCTAAAACTCTCAAATTCATATTTTGATCAATGTTTGTTACCAAAAAGTTGTTTTTGAAACATTTACAGATCTTAAGTGACAAATTGTTGTTATGGCAACACAACAATTTCTGGGGTTGTATGTCTAAAACAACCTAAATGCGTATTTACAACGAATGTGCGAAAATTTGTTTGACTTTGTAATCACACGCTGTGACATTTGTTTCAGTGGTAGTGCTCGCAAGTATTCATACAGACTCGTGCCTTGAATGATGAGTTTTCGGTGATCGTACGCACAAGAGTAACTTGATAAATTCAAGGTTCAAACATTTACCCTCTAAACCAAACATCCCAGCTTTGATACTTGTACAACTTGGGGTCATTTTTTAAATAAAATATTTCCCAAAATTTGTTACAACTTTCATGCAAGCTGGTTGTTTCTGATCTACACTCGAATGGGTTTATTTATATTGTTATATAAACACAAATACCAGAGTACACAATTTAACAGTACACAACAGGACAAAACTATTTAGGAGCATCGGCAATGTCAGAATGTGAAATATGACAATGGCTGTATCCGATTAGTCTCAAGGATCTTTGTGTTTATCGACGTGACAAATATACACTTACCACGCACGTTTGATGGACAACTTCAGCTGTATCCGAATAGTCTTGAGGATCCCAGGAAGGATCCTTGAGTTATAGAGACTGGATGAATTCACACTCCGCATGCACTTCCGATCAAAGACTATTTCAGATAATTCAAAAGGCAACGAGCCTCGCTACATCCTCGGGACCTCAGTGCTATTACCGGCCAATGATCTTAGAAACTATTTTAGTGTCATATGTTAGCGCCCATGAAAGGCAATATAATTCTCAAACCAAAGGACACGCCATTTTAATAAATCCTTAGAGTTTGTGCCCATGTGTTAATACAGTAGGACAAATTGTAGCTGGGATAGTTTTCATGTTATGTAGGATGTGAAGTTGTATGTTCTGGTGGAGAAAATAAATAAAGAAAATGGCGGCCATTCAACCCATATCGTAAAGCTGTGTGAGGGTGTGGTGACATCATATTGATACCATTATTCTATCCAAGGACACAAGAGGAGTGCGTTGACATCCTTATTGACAGTTCAGACAGATCAACACTCGCACACTGCCTTGCAACACAATCGACAAGTGTATACAGCAAGGCGAGGACGCGTAAGTAGACAATTCGAATACAGCCTTTGACTCAGATACAGGGGTAGTAACTTAACATATACATGTGACAAGTTGCAGCAAGATGATTCCAAGACAGCAATAAACAAACATTTTTATATGACAGCAAAAAACAACATGATTATAAGACAGCCAAAAAATAGACAAGATTTCAAGACAGCAACACAAATAAAGTTCCAAGACAGCGAGAAGTAAACAAGATTTCAAGACAGGAAAAACTGACACGATTTCAAGGACGAAAAAAAAAGGCCACAATTTCAAGACAAAAAATAAATAAACAAGACATCTGACATCAAAAGCAGATAGGATTCTAATACAGAAAAAATAAATCAAGAAAGCCAAAATCAAGACGATTTAACAATAGGATAATGGTTGGTAAAAACACATGCCAAGACAGCAAACAACACAACACGATTCCAAGACATGAGCAAGAAACTAGCAGACACAATCTGACCAGACTCTCGTCTTACCCCTGCAGCCTCCAGAGGGGGTCGAGGAGCAGGTAGGATATCTTGGTCGACCTCGCAGAAGGAGAAGTTGTCCTCTTGTTCGCTGTTGGAGCTGGCGCTACCGTACTGACAACACACACATTGTCAGCGAACCTTGGCTCAAAAGGTAGATTTCATTAGTCACAAGCAGGGCCAGGGTGTACTGGGACGCCGGAACATTCTGGGGAATCCAGGTGGCCACAACTACTTTATAAGACTATTCTTTCAATTCTAAACAATTTGTTTGTTACATTTTAATCGAAAGTTCCCGTGAGAAAGTCTGAAGTTGCCCAGAATACAACATTTGTGAACATATACGATACCATTAAATGTCAAAAAGTCCCGTTTGTTGTTTATCGCTGTTGTTTGTAAACAGTTTCTTGAGGCAAATATATAAACATTTCATTTAGGGAATATTTTAATTTTAAGGTTATGGTAATAGCTTTATTCTACATCTAGCTGAAAAACCTCCCTCAGAATAATATTTGTGTCCCTGATTTGTTAAATTTATTACAGTATTACAAATTGAAATTTGGATGAATAAAATGTTACTGTTTTAATCAAGTCGGTTGTTAAAAATAATATTCGAATGTAATATCTGGCAACAGTGGAGTATTTCCCCACTCATTCTGGTTTTTTTATAATCTAAGTTGGCAATACTGGTGCTGGAGCATGGTCACTTGGACCAAATGATGATTGTAATAGAGCTAGCCTATTTAGGAGTGTAATCTTCTCAAGTTTAAAGAGGGGACGTAAAGTAAAAGTATGTTCTAAAGCTGACGTGTGTAATATAAAATATAATAGATTTACTTATGTCTTTGTGTTGACTGGTTGAACCCACTTGACTCGTTATTCATCTCATGCCTGACAAGACCCTTTTTTTATTCTATGTATTTCTAAATGTTTTAATATCGATTTGAATAACTCTTAATTTCTCTTCTGACGTTTTTTAATAGACTCATTTTATTTAAATTAATGTAATAATACAGAATGCGGAACATCAATGAACAGCGCTTAGATTTGTGTTTCAGCTATGGCCTTTCCTTTGTGTTGCAAGTTTCTACCGCTATAAGCGCAGTATCCATCAACAAACGATGTCTATAGGATACTGAGAGGATGTTGGTGAATTTAAATTAATGACGATATCTCCGAATTGGCCTTATAGCTCTGAGGGGATGTTGGTGAATTAAATATAGATACTTCCGGACTTAGCCATAGAACTCTGAGAGTATGTTAGTGAATTAAATGACGATATTTCGGACTTGGCCACAGAAACTGGAGCAGAGTGTGATACCTTGATTGCGATGATGCAGCCCATGAGGGCGATAAGGCTGCACATCATGTGGTACGAGTCGACCAACAGAGTGAGGGCGTGGGTCATGTGACTCAGCAGTAGCTCCACCACCAGGAACACGGTTGACAGGAACAGCACCACGTACAGCTGCACCGACCGCATCTGGTGCACCCACTCTTTCATCGTCATCCTGAGGAACAACGGGTCTTCAACTTGTCAACGTTCAGAACAGAGGGAGTGAATGTTTGGGTGTGTGGTCGTGCAGGGCTGGGGGGGAGGGGTATAGTGTATTCCAAACATTCCGGTTATTGAGACAGCACTGGCCAACCACGTATAGGCGTTGAAAAGTTGGGAACAAGGGTATTTTGGATCCTCCTTGGAAATTGTTGGAGCTAGTCCCCTTCCGCCCTTGGGATTGATAGACTTTTCAGGGTGGAGAGGGTGCACATCATCATGGTCCTTAGCATATTATTCAACATTCAAACACACACATATATTATAAAGAGAAAGAGAGCATAGCATAAATTAGAAAAGTAGATGTGGTGGAGAAATCAACTCACTGCCTGACCTTGATGCGTGGTATTAAAATCCACTAGATTATTTGAGGACTGGTAGTAATTTGATCTACATTGCCTTTAGAAACTATTGGTCAAAGAATTAATTCTCTGTGATCTGTACTTTTGGAAATATCGGACATTTTGAGATCCTAAGGAAGATGCTAACATACACACACATACCTAATCACGCCGTTCCCTTACGAGGTAGGCAAGAAACTGTGAATATAGATCAAAAAACGACAAGCCCTACTTAATACATTCTCACTAAATTCCTCCACACTTCCCTAAGCTTGAATACTTCCTTCGCTTAAACAACATCCATACACCGAGTCATACAAGCTATTTTATTCTTAAAACGCTTAATGTTTCTCTTTTTCACATATTCGTCTACCACATTTATCCACGTCGTACACGGTCTGCCCTTTCCTTTTGAGACATACACTCTGCCTTCATATATTTGCTTCTTCACTCAATCTACACTCATCCTCTCAACATGCCCAGATCAACGTTAGACGCTTCTTTCACATTGACCTATTAAATTCCCTTTCAAACCGCACTCCATCATCAATTCATTACTGTCCATAAGAGTTTTTCCACATACATTTCTAAGCCATCTCATTCCAACTACATTCACCTTGCTCTTGTGTTTCTCCTGACAAACCTACGCTTAAATGGTTGAGATGATAACAAATTAACTAAATGTGATAGTTTACAAAAATGTATATTATAGTTAAATTGGTTTGTAAAAAAACACACATGCAGAAAACATTATATGTATATGCTTGTGTAATCCTTGTAAAATTTTGTTGTTGTGATTATCTTAGTGATTTAACTCATTTATTTACCTGAAAATTTCAATATAAGTGTATGTTAATTTGAAATTGGCGGCATTTATTCTGGCTACACAAATAGACTAATTATAAATTCCAGTTAATATTATTTAGAAAATTATGATTAATTAAACTCGGTGGTACCTACGTCCCGTAATCCCTAAATATTTTGCGTACCCCTGGGGGCTTCCGTACCATTGTTTGAGAAACACTAGTTTAACCTTTATACCAAAGCCTACTCGAAACAACATTTCTGTTGATTGGCTGGAGGCTGCTATAAGTTCGTGAAAATGCTTCCTTCAGGGAGATACATTATAAACCTGACATCTATTGAGTGAATATTCAACTAAGTGGGAATCTCTGATCACAGCGAAGATTCAAGCGCAGTGTTTCCTCTATAGCTTTACTCGATGATATATGAGTCGTGCGGAACAGTGGATAACGTAACATTTTTACTTGATAGATTGTACTTCGTGTTAAATTTAATCTTTGGGTTGTACAAATTACAATCACAGACTGTAAAGCGCTATGACAGAGAGAGTGTTTATAATCCTCAAGTACGCTGATTCGAGGTTACCGAGTGTCGACATTCGTGAATTTGTGGGAGACCGGCAGGGGCGAAATTCCTCAATAGGTTAAGTTTGTTAAATTTATCCAAGTTGAATAACTTTGTATAGCTATGAATAAAGTATATATTTAAAGAAAAGTTTACTAAGACTGGACATCGAATAAAAAACACCGATGAGAATAAAAGTTTAAAAAACATAATTGTTATAAAACAAAACAAAAAAGTGTTATAGTAAGAAAATAATTTTTATTTAAATAAATTAAATAACTGTAAATAAGATGCATTTTTAATAAATGATTATGATTATTCAAAACCATGGTAAAAGATAGATTGTCTAACATCAGTGGCGCCAACAGGATTGTGAAAGAGATGTTCCAGATTTGCTTTTTTTTTTAATGTCTGGGTAAAATATATGACCAATGACTGCCTTAGTAGCCACATTAAGTAGCCTATAATTTCTATACTTAGGTCTAGTTGTCTCAACAGTTGTTTAATATCTTACCTGAGCACAGTGGGACTCAAACAGGATTTCTTCTCTTAATTTGAAAACTTTATCATCAAATATTAATATCTCCGTGAGAAATATTCAACAATTGTATAGATTAATATGTGTAGAAAATTAAACCTAAAGTATCGACTGAAGAAATAACCTATTTATTTTTATCAGAAGTTTTGTTGTTATAATAAAAAAAAAAAAACTTATTTTAGCTTGCATCCTTTTCCACCTCACCTAAGGTACAACATAACATTGAAATACGTAATAATATTAACTAGTAGCTCTGTGAACAGTAGACCTTGCTTCCTACAATCCAACAATACTAAATACGTGTATTATGTTAAGAATTATGTCATGTTCTTATCGTTATTACATTTAGTTACGTGAATTCTCTTTGGATTTTAAGTTAAAATATCTCCTATAATTTCTCCTTGGATTTCAAGTGGAAATATCTCCTATAATTTCTTCTTGAATTTGAAGTTTAAATATTTCCTATTATAATTATTTCTCCTTGGATTTCACGTTGAAATATCTCCTACAATTTCGCCTTGAATGTGAAGTTGAAATAGTTCTACTAAAATTTATCTTTGGATTTCAAGTTAAAAATTACTATAAGTTTCCTTGGATTTGAAGCTGAAATACCTCTTAAAATTTCTCCTTGTATTTGAAGTAGATCTTTCTCCTTGGCGATCAAATTATACAGAAAACAAATTACTATATTCAATAGTAACCTATATTCACGCGGTTTAAGATGACAGCTCGCAATATATGTCAAATAAAAAAAAAGTAGGCCTCAGCCCCTAGGTACTTGATCTACTGCTTAGAATGTTACATTCGAATCACTTGATATGCGCTATCATATAAAATCCGTTTGAGTGGCCGCCATATTGTAACGATCGTAAAAAACACGCACATTCAACGTTTGGCCCCGGTTCAAATAATGTCCCTGCCAAATTTCATTAAAATTGGCCCACACGTTTGACAGCAATCGCGTAACAAAGACTCGGAAAGACAGACAATCAGACGAAATGCCAAATTCTCAAGCTAAAACAGAACCTCCTTCGCACGGCCAGTAAATGTAGAACTGTATATTAATGTATATTTGTAAGTTGTAAACAAACGGGTCCAATATCCGCCGGTGACAAGGAAGTGATGGTCAAGCCAGATCACTGCCGGAGAAAGTGATTGCTTGCTTCCTCTTTATCACGGCTGACAGAACAATAAAAGAGAGATGTTACATGTATCCCCGTAAAACCACGACCTACTTTAATTGTGTTTTATTGCAGGAGGATCATAAAAACTCTCAACTTGATTAACATCCTTTATGTGACGAGAAGGTTTTTAATATCGCGCGCCGCCATTTGCAGCATTCTGTGTCTCAAGTGGACAAGTACTGCACACCACCAGATAAACACTGTGTTGAGACTCTCTGGTTTGATTCCCGGTGGGAGTGAGTGGCCAATGAGTATCTCCCCCTGGGAGTGAATGTCCATTGAATAGCTCACCCTGACAGTGAGTGTCCATTGAGTATCTCACCCTGACAGTCAGTGTCCATGGAGTAGCTCACCATGACAGTGAGTGTCCATTGAGTATCTCACCCTGACAGTGAGTGTCCATGGAGTAGCTCACCCTGACAGTGAATGTCCATTGAATAGCTCACCCTGACAGTGAGTGTCCATTGAGTATCTCACCCTGACAGTGAGTGTCCATTGAGTATCTCACCCTGACAGTGAGTGTCCATGGAGTAGCTCACCCTGACAGTGAATGTCCATTGAATAGCTCACCCTGACAGTGAGTGTCCATTGAGTATCTCACCCTGACAGTCAGTGTCCATGGAGTAGCTCACCCTGACAGTGAGTGTCCATTGAGTAGTTCACCCTGACAGTGAGTGTCCAGTATCTGGTGCGTGTTTAGTGGACCCTGCCTGCAATAACTAACTAATCAAGAGCCGCCTATTACTGTATCTGTCCCCCTCCTTCCCCTCTCTTTCCATCCTGTACAGTCATCTCACCAACAAACTGGTGACTACGATCACTACTCGTCCATCTGATAGTGATCGGAATGTGTCTCTCCCTCGAGAAGATGGAACACAAGCTTCTGATATAGTGAACGTCTGTAGTTCGTTGAAATAATAATAATAATAATAGACTAATACATAAAACAAGTCTTTAATGAGCACGAACTGTGTACTCAATGGCGCACGCAAATAAATTAATGTCGAATCCGAATATAGAATTTATTTGTATTTGAAATTTCGAATATAATTCGAATATGTTCAAATATTAAGATTCTAATTTCGAATTAAATTCAGTCGAATCCGAATATAGGATCTGTTTCGATTTGAAATTTCTAATATACCAGTTCAAATCTATTAAAATATTAAGATCCCCAGATTAATATTTGGGATCGCACAGATATATCTGTCGATTATAAGAGAGTTTGATCGTTTTATATCTCCGACTGTCAGTGTTGGCACAAACTATATATATATATATATATATATATATATATATATATATATATATATACAAAAAGTAAAATGTCTCGACTCTAAATCTCGGATGGCATGTTTGTGTAATGACACGTTACACTCGAGTGAAAACGTATTGAAATGTGACGTAACCCGGGGAAAAGAGGCTGCCGGGTATATAATCAAACTAGTCCTGTAACCCGGGTATCCATCCGCCCGCCCACAAGGGAAAGTGAGGGGCTGCACAGGCTGACACTAAAGTATTATAGACTCAGTTCTGGCTGGCCTGAGGCCCCAAGTGTTACCGTCTGCCCGATTGACGCGGGGGGGAGGGGGGGGACAGCTGATTAAAAAAAAAAACACATTCAGAACATATCTATCTATACATCAATTTCTTTACGAATAGCTGTTTGGAGCTCCTGAAAAAAATAAACATTGATTGAAAGACACCTTGTACAAATATTGTGTGTTCGTTTCGTAAAACTATTATACAGTAAAGTCCCGATTATCCGACATTCCGTTTTATCCGACACATATATTACGTTCTATTGTTGTGATCTCACCACAAAGCTGCGAACAAACTACGATCGTCGATTTTTAAACAGTGGCTTTTGCATTTTACAAACTACATTATATAATAAAAGTTGCATTTAATTAATTTAAAAAAATATTTTGCTCTGTTAACAAGAATAAAATAATTATTTTGTAATTTATTGCATAATTTATACCGTGAAGCATTTACTAATAATTCCTATTACATATTTATTCTGCACTTACATTTAATTTTGACTTGTTTCATTCCAACCCCTCCCTTTGTTTCCGTATTATCCGACATTTCGGCTATCCGACCTCCTGTCGGTCCCTTTCATGTCGGATAATCGGGAATATACTGTAATTAATCAAAAGAGTTATCAAAAGCTTATAATAATCCTTGCATAAGGATTACTGTATATTTGGGGGTTTTTTCGTGACTAATTGAAAAAACTTAATATTAATAAAAAAGAACGATTATGTTTTTTGTGTCACAATTGTGTCAATAGGAGATAATATAGTTCATGAAATAATAAATTAAAGAGTATTATATTCACACTTTTATATTCTTATAAATGGCCACCAAAATAAATAAAAGAAATAAATGTGTTTTATAATTTAGAGGAAAAATCATATAAAATATAAGTTTAAAAATAAAAAGTTTTGATTTTATAAACACAAGCGCATGAATACGAGTTGTAGTGACGTCACCAATCGCCTTCTTATCTTCAGGTTTCTCATCTTTATTGAGGAAGTGAAGGCAACCTTTTAGAAACTCTCGTTAGTAAAACATTTTGTATTGAAAGTTTTGACTGCCATTGGTGACAGTTGCCACACCTATGGATGTCACATTGGTAAGGAAATCAGGGCTTAACTTAACCTAAGGGCACTAACATTTCCAACCAAGCGCCAAAAATCCAAGTGGAGGGAGAATCTACTAAACTAACAAAATTCTCCGCTAGCACTAACTTACACTAATCAGTCTAGTGCGCACTAGACCTCAAGTTCACCTCTTTCAAAAAATGTTACTTTTTTGAATTATTGATTAACTCCTTACACTATATTTGAGAATTCCAGGCTTAATTCAATCACCTGATTCATTCCACCGTGAGAGCGTCAATATTCCGGAATAGTTCATACCACCGTGAGAGCGTCAATATTCCGGAATAGTTCATACCACCGTGAGAGAGTCAATATTCGATATCATACCCCGTGAGAGATCAGTATTCCCGAATAGTCATGCCACCGTGAGAGCGTCAATATTCCGGAATAGTTCATACCACCGTGAGAGCGTCAATATTCCGGAATAGTTCATACCACCGTGAGAGCGTCAATATTCCGGAATAGTTCATGCCACCGTGAGAGAGTCAGTATTCCGGAATAGTTCATGCCACCGTGAGAGCGTCAATATTCCGGAATAGTACATACCACCGTGAGAGCGTCAATATTCCGGAATAGTTCATACCACCGTGAGAGCGTCAATATTCCGGAATAGTTCATACCACCGTGAGAGCGTCAATATTCCGGAATAGTTCATGCCACCGTGAGAGAGTCAATATTCCGGAATAGTTCGTACCACCGTGAGAGCGTCAATATTCCGGAATAGTTCATACCACCGTGAGAGCGTCAATATTCCGGAATAGTTCGTACCACCGTGAGAGAGTCAGTATTCCGGAATAGTTCGTACCACCGTGAGAGCGTCAATATTCCGGAATAGTTCGTACCACCGTGAGAGCGTCAATATTCCGGAATAGTTCATACCACCGTGAGAGAGTCAATATTCCGGTATAGTTCATGCCACCGTGAGAGAGTCAGTATCCCGGTATAGTTCATGCCACTGTGATAGCGTCATTATCCTGGTGTAGTTCATGCCACCGTGATAGCGTCATTATCCTGGTGTAGTTCATGTCACAGTGATAGCGTCAGTATCCTGGTGTAGTTCATGTCACAGTGATAGCGTCAGTATCCCGGTATAGTTCATTCCAGTGTGATAGAGTCATTATCCTGGTGTAGTTCATGTCACTGTAAGAGAGCCAGTGTATGTGACGTCGACCAGTGTCTGAGTCACAATCAGTGGTCACATTATTGTGTTCACTTGTAAAGAACACAATTACCAGCGTCACACAAGACTTTGTCTACAAACAGTAACAACGTGTTTCAATTCAGTCACAAAGTGAAATAATGTTGCAATTCGCACCGTGAACCGTTTCTATTTGCGATCTTGGGGATATTGTACTTTCTAGACTTAGAGGTATGCCAACAAACCAATGAGAAACTACAGTTAATCGCAGATTCTTCTGAGAATTTGTTCACAGTTGGTAGACCTTTTAACTTTACTTGAATGTACCTAAAACATATTGTAAAATATAGTTCCTCGCCTGGGGCTGAGTGTAGAACTACCGGCGACATGGCTTCTGGTTGTAGAAGAATTAACTAAGATAAATACTCTGGTGGCCTTCGATCTTTCACTAGGGTGCTCAAGCAGCCGGTCAATCTGACCCCTAGGTCACAGGTCAGGCAAGATGGAGCTAGGGTCATATTGACCTGTCCACTAGGTCCCAAGGCAAGATGGAGCTAGGGTCATATTGACCTGTCCACTAGGTCACAGGTCAGGCAAGATGGAGCTAGGGTCATATTGACCTGTCCACTAGGTCCCAAGGCAAGATGGAGCTAGGATCATATTGACCTGTCCACTAGGTCACAAGGCAAGATGGAGCTAGGATCATATTCACCTGTCCACTAGGTCACGTGTCAGCCAAGATGGCAATCAGGTGTTATTCAAGCCCAGTCTAATCTCACCTCTATTAATCTTTACACTCCATCTGTTGCTCAATGTCCATTCAATTACAATTCACTCTTCATTGTCCTGTTCATAATAGAGCTCACTACATAAAATGACTTTAATGGCTTTAATTGTGTGAACAAAAACTGCATTATTATTTAACTGTGTTTCATTAGCAAGGAAAGGCAGAATACGGGGGAGCATTGTCCCCCCCCCCCTCGCCCAAGAAATAGTTTATCTCCCTCTAATTCATTCCACTTTAATATTCTTGAATATAAATCGTAAAAATGGCTTGCATTGAAATCCAAATAGTCTAGGGGCATCCAAATTTCAAATATCAGGGTGTGGGGGGAGTGTTCCAAATAACTTCCCTTTAATAACAGGTGGTGACTTCCATACCAGTTTTAACACGTGGTGACTTCCATCCCTACTTTAACACGTGGTGACTTCCATCCCTACTTTAACACGAGGTGACTCACTTATACATTAAAACACTCTTCCTGTAACCAGCCCTTGAGGTTAATTATTCTTGTACTTACGATATTTCCGAGGATAACTGGACTCTTGTGTTATCTTAGAGGGCTGTAGTTACCTCGCACCAGGGACTACATATACAGCAACTGGTCATTAGAAAACTGTCGTGTTATCTAATATTGTTTTCAAGTGTTATCAGCTAAATGTCCTCTGTCCTGATTTACTTCTCAGATACTAGGAATGTCTCCGTGTTTTAAAATGTAGATTAATTGAGCTGCTAGCCTTCATTTGTTTCTCAGCTCCGCGTCTCACTGGAGGGTTCTGACCCCGGGGCCCACGTACCCCCCGCCCCCCTTTCAGCCCAATAATCTTATCAAATGGGACACGCTCTGTACAGCAAAATAAACAGTGAAGTGCAGGTTGGCCAAGAGTGGGGGACTATTGGCCCTGGACCAACATCCCGATTAACAAATAAGAAAATATTGTAGTTGGCTTACACTAGAGTTGCGATTATCCGGCCTGGTCCTCAGTGTTGACAAGTGCGTTTTAAAATAAACAAATCTGTACAGATCCACTGTAAAACATTTACTGAATTCATAATGTACTCCATTTGACGCTCTACTTTCACTGGTTCTTGCTTTGCAGTCGATGTTTCATATTCAAAATAAAGTACTGTATATTAAACATTTTTTTTAAAAAATTTCGTTTAATTATTACTGTCCTCCTAAAATTACTGTATTCCTATTTTACATTGCAATAAGAAAATGGGCACATTATATTAAAACAAAGTTAACTGTTGCGTGAAAATTTAAAAAAAAAAATAGGTAAAACCATACAGAAAATTATTTACACTAGGATTCTGTAATATCCGGCTTTTCCGTTACCCTACCCGGAATGCCGCCACTTTAGGCCGGATAGCCGCCACCACAATGTATATTAAATTTAAAAAAAATTACTGTCTACAAATCCAAGGAGGAAGGCTCAAACTAGTTCATTATCTGTGCGAAGATGAGCTTCATTTCGTTGCCATAGAGGAAACAATATCACAGGCAGGCACTCAATGAGTTTATTACGTTTTGAAATGAAAAATCGACAACCAGCGAGTGCTAGATTAGATAAAGAAATATTGTTTTGAGTTTTAGAGACCAACACAGAACGTAAGCTACCGGCTAAAGGTCACAAGTGGAAGAACGACAAAGTGTTTTTAATCCTACCTCCTGTTGAATGGGGAGCTAGTTCCTCTGAATTATCCTCGTCACACTTTCCTCCTTGCGATAAGCTACTAACAAATATGTCAGTGAATTTAATTCCTAGTTTAAAGTACGGTATTGTTTAAATTTTATACTGTTACAGAGTTTATGCTTTTAGATATTTCGAATAATAATGATGACGGAAGATAACGTTATTATACCGAGTTTAAATGAGATCGGAGGAAATGTAGAGCACCCTTGGTGAGGTAAACATGACCCTCAGGAACAGAGTAGACCTAGATACAATCTCTATGCAGGCGTGTTAGGTAGCTCGTGTGTGTGTGTGGGGGGGGGGGGGGGGGGGAGGGGGGGGCACAGTTGGACCAAACACAGATCCTGAAGGCCGGAGGAAGTTACACAAATGGTAGAGTTGTAACTGGTGTGGCGACCACTTTGTTTGCTGTTTGTTTCTGTCTTCAGGGGTCCTAATAGAACTATAGTATCACTGGTCTAATAGCACTATAGTATCACTGGTCTAATAACACTATAGTATCACTGGTCTAATAGCACTATAGTATCACTGGTCTAATAACACTATAGTATCACTGGTCTAATAGCACTATAGTATCACTGCTCTAATAACACTATAGTATCATGGGGACAACGCCCCCTGTGGTATAGGAAGGGCCCTTGGGTTGGTCCGCTTTGGGAGACCTGGCGACGATCCAGGGGCGAAAATAGCCTATCCCGCTCTGCTTGGTGCCAGCGTTAGAACACATGACCAACATGTTTGCGGGTCACTTCACAAATCCTGATACACCACTGGTGCAAGGGACAAGACACTGACTTCTTTCCATTATCACTATCAGAGTTGCCTGTCACCCATTGGGCCACATTATAGTGAACTGCGTACACACATCAAGAGTACTCTCGGGATTTAAACCTGGACCTCTGAGCGGTGATTACCAAACTTTGTAAAGTACTTGATCTTGTCAACAGCCAAGGTTAAACTCCGTCTGATGGCTACAGGAGAATTTAGTCAGGAACAAGGCTGACACCTTCTCTCAATCGGTAGAGTGTAGATCACTTGACTTGGCATATGAATATAGGTAAATTGCTAAATAGTTGCTTTTATGACTTGTAAAAAAAATCTTCCTATCTAAAATCGGACTTAAGCAGTATAATCTCTGGACTCTCCATGTAACAAACGAAGCTACGCCACTGCTTCATTGTCTTGTCCCAGATGGGGGGTTCCCGCGCATCAACCCGTCAGGACGACATCGAGCAAAAATGACCAACCATAAAATAAATCCAAATTTATGTAAATAGGAATTAAATACATTTTCCAAGAAGTTGATTTATTTAAAGTTACATTATTAGGTCCAGAATATTTTGTAAATGTAATTACAATGTGACACAGCTATGAAGGAACACAGAGAATGTAATGACAATGTGACGCAGCTATGAAGGAACACAGAGAATGTAATGACAATGTGACACAGCTATGAAGGAACATAGAGAATGTAATGACAATGTGACACAGCTATGAAGGAACACAGAGAATGTAATGACAATGTGACACAGCTATGAAGGAACACAGAGAATGTAATGACAATGTGACACAGCTATGAAGGAACATAGAGAATGTAATGACAATGTGACACAGCTATGAAGGAACACAGAGAATGTAATGACAATGTGACACAGCTATGAAGGAACACAGAGAATGTAATGACAATGTGACACAGCTATGAAGGAACATAGAGAATGTAATGACAATGTGACACAGCTATGAAGGAACACAGAATGAATGCTGTTATGTGGTTACGATGGTATCGGAAGTTGACAGCAAACAATAGATGTTGAACAATAGCTCTTTATAGACCTAACGGAGGCAGTTAACTGCCGGACTGTGGAATTGTTCAATTTGCGTTGCATTGAAAAGCTTTACTACATCTCCTTATGCCTGAATGAACTTGATTTCATGTTTTATGGGAGATTTAAAAACAAAAGATTGACGGTATCATTGTAAGTATGTTTCTTTTTTTAGTTATTTAAGTTTGCAGGCCTGAGTGATCCTAATGAGGAGAGTGAATCTTACGGAAATGCAAGACACGTGTTTGAGTATTGAACATACATTTCCGGAGTCAAAGTTCAGAAACTGCACCCAAATATTTTTGTTCGAACAAATTTTATCAATTCTTATTTCATAGGACAGATAAATATTGACACTAGGGTCGCCCTAGGGGTGTGGGAACAGTGCGGCCGAACAGGGCCCCGAGATCTGGGGGGTCCCCGCGCTTGTCCAGGGTACAGAGGGAAAAAACAAGTCGGGGAGGGAAATATTTGTTTGCGCGTTCGTATAGTTGGCTCCCTGCATAGGTGATCTAGCAAATATTGTCAAAGTGTAAAAACATAATCATGTGGTTTGATTTATTGAACGAGTGAAACGAGTTCTCCGTTTTAACTCCACCGATTCGCATTTGTCTGTCTGTGATGGATATGATTGTCTCACGATAACTTTTGAACGTATTAACCAATTTAATTCAAACTTGTCATAGTTGTTCTTTGTACCTTTATACAGATCAAGATCGTTGGGGAACAAAATAGAACTAAGGGGGCCCTTACACCTTCTATTATTAATTATTACTTGTATTTACCTTTGAGGGCATTTCCTGCTACCTTATAGGCTGAACATTGCTACATAGGGGCAAACTGTTGTAGTGATATTAAATGTTTTAATAATATTCAACAGAAATCAAGTTTATATATATATATATATATTTGCGGTGTATTAGAAGGCTTAGACAGTTATCTGAGGGGGCCCCACGAGGGCCCCACGTCCACTAAGGGCAACCTTGGTCGACACAATACCTAATACGTATCCTAGTGGCCAGCCACGGGGACAGACAGGATGGTACCAGAGTCCCCTAGTTACAAAGTCAGACACCCGGACCACTCAACCATATTTTTATTTAACACTACGTCATACTACCCGTCTGGGTTAAATGCTTGTGTACTAGTTACGCTAATAGTTTGAGTAAATGTACTCGCATTTGCGTGGAAACTTATTTTTTTTAAACTACCCTCAGCACACCCAGCCGGTATTCGAACACCTCTATCCCTGCTATCGGCAGTCCAGTATATTGCGAGAGTGACGCCTTATACCGTGCGGCCACAGGACCAGGTCAGGGGGTATCAACAGAAGAGCACATCAAATAGCTCGTTACTGGACAAACTACTAGCGGCCTGTTCCAGTAACGTTCTGGGACAACAGCCCGCACCCAGAACGTTGATTTACCGGTCAGTGAGAGGAAACAAGTCCGACACCTTAGTTCAGTCGGTGGCGTGTCTGTCTGTCTGTCTGTCTACCTAGCCAAGGGCAGTGGCGCAGGAACGGGAGAGTACGGAGGTAAATTTTACCCCCCCACCCCTCCTCAAAAAAGTTGATAGGGGTAGAAAGTATCATTTTTACCCCCACAAAATAATATAGTAAAACTTTTTGATAGTGTAAGTGAACTTGTTGAGGCAAGATACCAAGTTCACACTAAGTTACAGTAACATAATAAAAATAAAATGTGCTTGGAGCACACACTGAAGACATTTTAAAAACTCTGATAGTGATACCATCTACAGTAGCCCCGTGGCTTCTTTGGTGCTGACTGACAGCTCACAGCTGACAGCTGACGGCTTTGAAAAGCTACCAGACCAAATTATGTATCCCTACGCCGAACCATATGATCTGCAAAAAACATGTGTTTAGCAGCTGTCACTTCTGATAGTCACAATTCAGGTATATACCTAAATGTTGACTGTCAGCTGTCAGCTGTAAACTGTCAGTCAGCACCAAAGAAGCCATGGGGCTACTGT
Source organism: Timema podura (assembly GCA_033556935.1). Lineage (NCBI taxonomy): Eukaryota > Metazoa > Arthropoda > Insecta > Phasmatodea > Timematidae > Timema > Timema podura. Next base: position 88,447,731 of record JAVRXN010000011.1, read on the forward strand.
ACATCAGCTACTGCAGAAAGAAGTTTTTCAATGCTTGTTCGAATAAAAAACTATCTTCGCTCCCCGACGAGGTACCATAGACTAAATTACCTGTGTCTGATTAATGCATACCCTGAGAGGCTCGACAAACTTGAAATTTGTAAAACTAGTTAGTGATCTTATAGCTGGTAACGAATATAGAGCAAGGTGAATGGAAAACTACTTTAATATTCAGTGTTTCAAATATTTTTTGTTGAGCCGCATCAGATATAATTTTTCTTAATAGGTTTTGTGTGTATTAATTACAATGTTTGGTATGACTAAAATAAATGATAAAAATGCACGACAGGACCGTTAAATACAGGTATCCCTAATTATACGCGAGCTCACTTTACACGTTTTTGACTATAACGCGATTCAAAATAAATAAATAATGCATGGTTGGCTGTAATTTCGCAGTAACTCTCTGCGGTGTTGGCGTGAACTTGTGCGCGCACATTCCAGTGAGGATAGAGATATTTGCTGTACAGTCTTGTGTTAAGGGGGTGGTATTGACAACATTGGAGATGCAGGGGTAGAAGTTCAACAATCCTGTATGAAGGGAGTTTGGAAAAATATTTGGCCTGAAGTCTCTGATTCTCATGATTTTGATCCTGAACACGAGCTTTCCAATTCAAGACATGACATAGTTGACAAAGCAAGAGGTTGGATTTAAGGACATAGACCAGGATAATGTGGAGGAATTGCTCCAATCCCACTCAACAGAACTCACCAATGAAGATCTTCTAGAAATGGAGAGCGGCATAAAGGATTAAGAGGAAGAGCCCTATGTTGAGCTTATCAAACAACTTCAACAAAACAAATGGCTGCATGGGTAGAAGCGCCAAAGTTGCTAGAGAGATTGAGTTCTTTGGTATGCTACAAATCACTCTATAGAGAGAGGAAGAATGTTACCCATCACCTGAGTCTTAACCATTTCATCAAAAAAGTTGGAAATCTTCAGTCTAATGACCCAGGACCTTCACAACAGTAAGAGTTGTTGGGCAAGAGCCTTCAAGAGAGCAAGAGCCTACCGTTCCAGGGCCTTCAAGAGAGCAAGAGCTTACCGTTCAAGGGCCGTCAAGAGAGCAAGAGAGTGATAATCCAGATTTCCCAGATCCAGTTAATTTATCATTTGATATAAGACTAACAGTAAGTGTACCTCTAGCATTGTATTAATTAGATAAATGTATTAAAAATTGCAGTTGTGTACCAATTTCAGGGGATTGAAGATTTACAATAGGTGTAGGCTACCTATAGTATTGTAATAGTTGGATAAATTAATAAAAACTGCATTCATTTACTTTTTTTAATTTGGAGTAATCCCTATCTCACCCATGTTAAAATCAATTCCCTTTACGCGTTTTCGTGTTACGCGATTATTTATCAGAACCAAGCACTCGCGTAATGCGAGGGACAGGTGTATTACATTTCCCCGGTCTTTTATAGATCTCAAAAATGTGATCCCTATAAAAGTATTTGATTATTTTTACCCCCCCCTCCCCCCCAAATATAAACGTTCCTGCGCCACTGGCCAAGGGTCCTGGGTTCGATTCTCGGAATGGCTGAAAAATGTATCATAGGTGAAATGTGGGTTTTCCCTTTCACAGTGATGAATTAACTGCCGGGGGGCTGGATGTTGTGTCTGTTCTATATTCAAGTTAGTCTATAAGTCGTGTGTTGATATGATCAGTCGGTTCAGAAAGTGCACGTTTGTGTCTTTCAGGGAATTGAACTCTGAACCTTGATATCAGTGGACGTTCGCGCTACCAGCTGAGCTGGTTTGGGTAACTTATTCCTGATAAGCTACTAACAGTCTCTCTACCGGGGTAACTTGTGATCCGTCCAGTCTCTCTACCGGGGTAACTTGTTCCTACGCCCGGGCTGTCACTGCCTGGGACTTCCTGACCATATTGAGCTACAAATACCTCGTACTACTCCTTTTAATGCTCTAGTTACAAGCTATTGACCCGTGTGAGATCTCCTGACAAACATCACTTAACCTAAAAGCAGTCTATCAAGAGAAAAAAACAAACTCCAAACTCAATAAATAAGTTAAATATAAAAATAATCAATATTATCATTATTATTATTAAGTATTACAATTAAAAAGTTTCGATTAAGAGGTACTCAGTCCAAGAGTGGGAAAATTAGCTACAGGAATATAATTTATTACTAAAAAAAATACTCGGTTACCACCGCGCCAGGATTTGAAGCAAGTTCTCCTCGAAGCGGATATATGTATACCTTGATTTTCTAATGAATGGACAATTGGAGCACCGTTTAGAAAACACAAACTTTTTCCTCTCATCATTTATATTATTTTACTATTTTATTATTATTTTATAAATATTGATAATATTGATAAAAAAATGACGGTTGAAGATCACATTGACTTGACTTATGAATACGTGAAAATAAATCTGGTAACTTTTTCTATCTGTCAAATATTCCATTTGTAGAAAAATTGGGTTGCTAGCTAAATCCCTTTTGGATAAAAACTTGTTTAATGAGTGAGAATATATTAAATGAAAAATATGGTAATTTCTTAAATGGCTTGTCAATATCTCCTTAAAATATAATATTGTTGTTTGAAAAACATTTGAATCAGTAGGTTATACTCACGCTAAAAATAAAATATATCACCGCTTGTTACCCCTATCAATGTTTTCAGAACTTTTTAAATCTTTCCACGAACCAGTTGGTATCATTCGTTCACATGATCACAGATGCCATAATTCCGACATAAATAGATAGAATATAAAATACGTATAAAAATGTTTGTTATTAGGTTAAAATTAATACGCGAGAGCGCGAACTGAAATGGCACTTGTTCAATGCATGGTTGCCAAACGAAACATTCAAAAAATGCCGGACTACTATTTAAAAGTGGACTTACGCAGGTGCGCATGCGCTCTTCACAGCAGCCAGTGAAACACTGAACCAGTAGCGGTCGACTATATCACCATGTCATTGTTGACTAGCTCCAGACAAAGATTTAAGGGCAGGTTTTCCATCTAGCGTAATCGACAACAATACTTTCCCATAAGGTGATACCCATAACCTTTATATCTTCTAGCTATATAGCGATGTTATTAAATTATCTATATAAGACTTTAACTATAACTTAGGCTGGGTTTATATTAATTAATAAAGCATAATAGTGAATAGTACATAATGCGTAAAATTTTGAAATCAATTATTTTCAACGATAGCGTTCACAACCGAAACGTAGTGAGTGAGTAGTGCACAATTGATGAAGTCGATTTAACTAGATACACGGACTTGAGCATAGACAATCCTTGGACATGAGACCTATCAGCCAATGAGAATGCGAGTAGAGGCTTTAGCTTTAGCTTACGACAGTATACACAGCATATGGAAAATCTCTTCTATTCATATTTTGAAATCCCTTGTGGTAGCCATTTTTGTTTTATATAAAAGACTTTTTTTATTAGCCTCAGTCACTACATTAATTGTAAATATGATTGAAAATAAAGGGAGGTATTGCATTTTTGATTCTGTTATTGAGAAGTAGGCCTACCATAATATTTATGACAATAATAAATCAAGAGCAAATAGAAATGAGATGTTATTTAATAGTACAGTTTCAAAATATACAGTTTGACAAAACTTTGTTTTTCCGAGTAAGCCCTTAAAAGAAACATAAGACTTTAACTACTAGGTTTAATTATAAACAGCTGTGTTTGTATTATTTGTACTAGCTAATAATTTCGCGTTATGCATTAAAGAAATCAAGCCTTTAGATTTGAGAATTTAAGTAAAATGTGTATAGGCCTGTTTTCACTTGTATTAATCTTAATTTCAACCATATTAGTTTTCATTTCCCAAAGGTTAGGTTAAGTAATCTGCGTTTTGTTGAAAGTTTGACGTGTGAAACGTTTATCCAAACAAAGGTTGGAACGTGTCTTGGCTAAAGTTGGACGCTAATGCTCTAAAAGTGTGTCACAACTCGTATTTGATATATAATTGAGTTTAGATTAAATACCGTTTGGGTATTATTTACTCTTTGAGCATTTTACAATATTACTGGTGTTTTTTTTAATAGGTATTGATAATATCTTTCAAAAGTAATAGCTGCAGATCTATCACTTGACGTATGAATAGATGGAAGTAGATTTTGTAGATTTTCTATCAGATAAGGTTCTTTCTATGACAGTTGGGATATTAGTTAAAATTTACCCGGGGATAGAAAACCTCTAAAACGTGTTAGTTAGGGTAATGATTTAAATTATCAACCATCGAGAAGTCAATTTGTATAGATCCATTTTTATTAATTATGTCCAAGATAAACAGCCAAGGAAGAGACTCCGCCTTGAAGAGATAACAATGTTCTAAAGTTCAGCCAGATAAGTTGAGAGTGGATGCAAACAAACGAGCCCGAGATAAGTATCGATAGGATGATAATGAGAGAACTTCGACCTTTGTCTCTAGGGCATAGCGGGGTTTGTGACCAACTGGCGTTACTGTACGCCTTTATCTCAAGGTTTATATATTCACTCAGGGCTCTTTCTTGACTTGACTAAATGTTTTCAAGGAAATATGAAACTTAATTCCCCCGTGAGCAACAGCAAGAGCTTTATTTCACATCCCACAGGATTTACACTTGGAATTCTGGTTTTTTTTGTCAATTTTAAATTACGTATTATTATTAATAGTTATTGGACTATAATATCCCCATTTTTCTTAAGAATGGACATATTTGACAACCATAAAAAGTTAGTAGCCTATACCTACTTTCACGTATTCATACGTCAAATCATCTATCACTTTGGACGATATTACCAGTACCTATAAAATAATACAGAAAATATTGTGAAATGTTGCCAATGTTTAACGCAAAAAGTTTCGTATTTTCTAAAAGCTGTTCCAACTGTTGAATAGTAATAAAACTAAGGCTTTTTTTTAATGATAAAATAGGCTCATGGGCTGTGTGTTCCAGCTCAGTTTATTCGCCTATTTGGTAGGCAACAAGCTGCCATAGTGGAAAACTTTCATCTATCGATAGGTCGGATCTCTGCTAGCCAGGACTTATATTATGTGACTGGAGCTGAAAGTGCTGATATAGTATTCTACAGTCCAATTTTCATAGGAAGGGCCTTTTAGAAAATACAAAAATTATTTTTTTCAAGGCCAAAATTGATAACATTTTACTATATTATTAATGTTATTTATAGGTATTGAAAATATCTACCAAACGTGACAGCTGAAGATAATATGACTCGACGTATGAATATGTGAGAGTAGTTTTAACAACTTTTCTAGCTGTCAGATAAGTCTCTTCATATGAGGATTGGACTGTATCAGTGTGTGCGTTTTGGATGTGTATAGAACGCTATTAATTAGTATGCTATTAGTATAATGACCCTCAGTAACAATAAATGTACAAGACACATAATAGAGGTTAGTAACTGAAAAACGTGGGGTGTACTTATGACAACAATGGTGCCATACTAAACTATTTAAACCATTGATGTGAGCCATATTATTAAAAAGCTTTAATCTACTTTCAAATTAAATGTTAATTCTCTCCAAAATGATCCTATGTATTTCTTCTTGAAAGCTGATTTAATCATTTCATGGCTAACATGAATAAACAATAGGTATTACATGCTTCGATATGACAATCTTATTTTTTGTTTCTACTTATCAATAATAATCAATCAAATATACTTACTGCCGTACATTTATACTTTCTAGATAGTAATTTCTGTTCATTTTAATTAACATTTACCTGTTAAAACCCATTGACTACAAAGTTATACTCGGTTAAATCTAATATAAGAAAAAATGCTGTTTTGAAATTGGCGCTCAATTCTCGGCTTAGTAGCTGAAATCAAGGATATTTAGATTAGTCAAGAAAATCGTTATCAAACCTAGGTTTGGTATAATCTCGATCATAAACACTCTTAATCAGCCGTGATACCAGAAGCGTGAAAACGCTCTAGTTATAATCCTCGATACCAAGTCAATTGCGAAAATATGCCTTATTAACAATGCATTATACATGAATATAAACCCTTCCTAAGTATTATAATAGTTATAGCTTTAAACATATTATATACCTAATTCCACCGTTCACGTTCCGGTATTTAAGAAACCATTCAATATAGCTCAAAAAATTAAACAAATTCACATTTAAAATTTTATTTTTTCTATAAACCGTGAACAAATTTTTTAATCCTTGTATTACGAATATTCTTGAGAATTCTATATACGAAGGACTCATACCCATTAAAAATATTAAGGCCACATGATTTTAGTGACAAGCTAGTAATTTATTAATTCAATCTGTTTATTTGGCTATCTATCTATATTTGTGGGGCATCTATTAATTGAGTACATAACTACATTTATTCGTAGACAGTGGTACTACTATTAAATATAGTATATACTATCTATGACAATCGTTATAAGAACCATTGTAAGGCGTGTTGTTTCAATAATTGTAAAGTAAAATTTCGATTTGTTTTACTGTGAACATTAATATCACTCAAGTTATAACGTGTTGGTACATTTCTGGGATACTTTAATTATTAATAAAATGAGTACAGACAGCATTGATAAGTTGTACAAACTTTTTGGTATACTAGCTGACGCTAAAGATAAAATTGGAGAAGTAAGTCACCATTTTACTTAATATTTAAATATTTTTAACACCTTTTATAACTTATTTTTGTACTTCGTGTGTTTTTAGTCTTTAGATTATTTATCTTTTGCATTTTGTCAGTTCTTTGTTGTCTCGACTTTGCTTGTAAATGTTAAACATTGCCGGCTTTTGGTCATAGCCTGGTGTTCTAATTACTTTGAAAACTGAACACAACATGAACTGACTGCAATAAGTTTTAAAATGAAAACAAAAACTTGCCGAAAAAATTATTTTGTGGGGATAGTATGCAAAGACTATGGATTGTTTCTGTGTCACTGAAGAACTGACGGTAATAAGTTTTAAAAAGAAAACTAAAACTTGCCGAGAAAATTATTTTGCGGGGATAGTACGCAAAGACGATGGATTTTATTTTGTGTCACTGAAAAAAAATTGCTTTGGCATCATTGGGTTTTGCGTTGCTTAGAGACTTGTGTAAACAAAATTACTTAGGATAGGCTTATGAAGTGTTTAAAAGTTAGGCCTATGTTTTAGTATTGATGATTTGAGAAGAAAATAGTTCCTAATCGATGTACTCTAAGGTGTGATTTTCTAGAACTCAATAATTTGTAGGATTTATTCATATTTACAAATAATTTTGTTTGTAACAATTAACATAATAAAAATACACAATTCCATTTAATAGCAAAATCAATGTTGGTAAAAAAAAATTGTACACTAGAGTCTTCTGTTCGGTGGTCACATTATCTAAGGCGTCACTCTCGCAATAGACTAGACTCTTGATGATAGATCAATGTTTGAATCCAGGTCGGGTGTACTGAGGGTGGTTTTTCCTAAAATGGTATTCCACACAAATGTAGGTACACTTCCTCTAAATTCAACCATACCAAACCCAAACTCATTATAATTAGCGTGTTGGTACTGTATGTATATAATCCGGACAGGTGTAAGATTCACTACTAATAAAAATGGTTAAGTAGAATCCAGATGTTCTGCTCAAGATTAACAGGAACGAGGGGGGGGGGGGGGGCTTGAACGACAAAAGACTCAGTAGGGAACATTATGTAGGTCCAAATTAAAGGATTTATACCTATTACCTCTAAATAATGTTTGCGTCTGTTGGCAATATTTTTTTTTGCATCCGTCCTACTACCCATTCAGGTTATATGCCTATAGAAAATAAATTAGTCTAATGTGTTGGAAGGTTTAATTTAGAGGAATTGTATGTACATGCATTTGTGGGAAAGGAGAATGGAAATCCATCTAGGGAGAAAAGAAACTCATTGCACCCGACCAGGAACAAACCCCGATCTCCTTATCATCGCAGCTAGTCTTTTGTAAGAGTGACGCCTTCCTTTGACTATGCGGCCACCAAAGTACTAGTCTGTTCGCAATTAATATGAGGCCTCTAGGCTCTAAGTAAGTAAAACACATCAAACACCGTAAGGACAGTACGCATATATGTACTTGTAGGCGGTGGAGTGGTTAAAATAAATTCCACAATGTTGATTTTTTATTTTATTTTTTTATCATGTTTTTAATTATTGAATTAAATTGGTGAGCTCTGAGCAAATGTAGAAGAATTTGTCAGGAAAGAAAATGCGGCACCTTGAAAGATTAAACGATCTGATTGTAAGCTGTATCGTATTGATACACTGGTTCAAGCTTTAGTGCACTACCACGCATGCAACTACGTATGTTGGCTGGACAGAATGTTCTGTGAAAATGGAAGGATAGATGGTGAAATCGACAGAATCGTGCATGAATCTCGGAGAGTAGTTGGATGCATGTGGACTATAGAATTAAGAGGCATCGAAAGAGGAAAAGATGGCAGTTCATAAAAGTATGTTAACGCTAACATCGTTGTATGGATGTGAAACTTGGGTTTGTCGGTAGAAACACATGAGCAAGGTGAATGCGGTTGGAATGAGATATCTAAGAATGTATGTGGACAAACTCGTATGGACAGAGTCAGTAATGAATGGCTCCTGAAGGGTTTAAAAGGGAATCCAATAGGTCAACGTGAAAGAAGTGTCTTAGCTTAGTTTGAGGATGCTGAGAGGATGAGTGTGAATCAAAAGGAAGGGGTAGGCCATGTAAGATGTGGTTAAATGTTGTAGATGAATGTGTGAAAAAGAGAAACATTAAGAGTTTTAAGAATAAAAGAGCATGTGTATGGATGTTGTTGAAGAGAAGAAGGGAAGTGTGGAGGAAGTTAGTGAGGATGGATTAAGTACAGAGTTGTTGTTTTTTGAGCTACATGCAAAGTTTCTTGCTCAGGTATCTTGTAAGGGAACGGTGTAATTAGCTGTATGTATCTTATTCACCTGGTTAAGTTAATGGCGCCAGGCATGAGATAACTAAAATATGTTGTTGGTCGATAACTTTTGTCAAGTAGTGATAACTGCCCCACAGCATGCAGACGAGTATCTGGAGATTCTGATGGCGGTGAAAGGGTCGTCAAAGGAGAAGAGGCTCGCATCACAGTTTATTGCCCGCTTCTTCAAACACTTCCCCACGTATGCCGACCAGGCCATCGAGGCACAACTTGACCTCTGTGAGGATGAGGACATTGCTGTGAGTGAATCCCTGTACATCGGTCGTTTTATTTCATGGGGCCATACCGTGGGGAGGGTACTGACCAAGGAGTTTTATAATAGTACGATTACAAATATCTCAGTGTCAATTTTATACAACCATTAAGTCCCAGGTGCAAATAAACCAGATAAAACAATAAATACAATTAAAGATTCCCCTTTAACTTCACATATCATTTAGGTCCTGCTGCCTTCAATTTTTGTATTGTTTCAAGGCATTTAATGTGCACTTTCTAAACTGACTAATTACATCTGTACACTATCAATGAAATAACTTAAATTTATCATCACACAACACCCAAACCTCTGGCTGTTAATTTATCACTTTGAAAGGGGAAACTCACATTTCAGCAATAATTCATTATTCGGCCATAACAAGAATCGAACCTGGGACCTTTATCTCAATAGGTAGCCATGCTACTGACTGGCCTAAAGTGTCGGACTGATCAAACTAGCCAAATTTAATCTTCCTTTTTGTTTGCTGTAGATCCGCAAACAAGCCATAAAGGACTTGCCAAGTCTTTGTAAGGACTCGAAAGACCACACCCACAAGATCTCTGACATCCTGGCCCAGTTGCTGCAGGCGGAGGACTCCACCGAATTGGCTGCTGTTCATAACTCGCTTATGACGCTGCTCAAGATCGATGCTAAAGGTGTGATGTACAAACAGTTAAAATATACTAAACACAGATTTGCGTCCTACCACCTCTTGAGACTATTTGCAGCCTTACACACTTGCTCTAGGAATAAGGAAGATAGGGCTACTCGCTTTGGTAGTCCAATGGTCTGATGAATCATTTCTCGCAATAGACTGGACAGGGCTGTCAAGGTTTGAATCCCAGCTGTATGTTCTGTGGGTTTTGTCGTTCTCCACTCCTTCCATGCAAATTCGGGCACATGTTCTTTAAATTTAACCTTTCTCATACCTAACCCATTAGCGTACACATGTGCTTGAAACCCAAGCAGGTAGAGAGAGGCACAGTGATAAAAAATATCAGGAAGGCAACATTTAGAAGGAATGTACCCGTATTTGTGTGGAGGGAAAGAAGAAAACCATTTAGAGAAAATAACTGGCCAGTACTTGAACCTAACCATCAGTGGTTCATCTCGTTCGCTAACACTTGTACCACGGTTGCAGGGACCCTGTCCGGGCTATTCTCTCAGATCATCAACGGGGACGACCTGATCCGGGAGAGGTGCATAAGTTTGTGACCTCCAAGATCAAGTCTCTCGGACACGAGGTGATCACTAAGGAGGTGGAAGATTATCTTATCACTGAGTGCAAGAAGGTCCTTCAGGTACATATCTACTACTATTCGTAATGACAGACAAATAAACATGAGTATAATAATAATATCCCCCCTCCCCCGCCCCAAGTGAAATTACTTTTAGATCTCTAACAAACTCAACGCCAATTATAATAACGGATGAACCTTAAAATGAATGGATTATAAGGAAGAATGTTAACATTTAGTTACTGTTTGTGTTTTGTATTATATTTATATTTCTTCTTATGTTCATAATTTTTTTCTAAGATTCTGATTCAGAATTTGATTGTAAATTGTAGATTTGAATTCGAGATTCGGCTTCATAAAATAGTGGACTTGATCTCACTCTAGTACTTGAAACGGTCAAGAAAATTCACAGCCAAAGATCAAGTTTTTGATGTCACATAACAGTACTTTACATTTTAAACTATCCAATGTTTGTCGAAGTCACAGCAAAGGGATTTGACCTTCAACTTCAACTTTGACATTTTGAAGCGTCACACAGAAACATAGACTAGAGATACTTCACCAGTTTGTATTGTGACTGTGACAGGACGTGAATGCAGAGGAATTCTATCAGCTCCTGGAGCTACTCAGCTGGACACGTTTGGGGCAGACTGTCGCTGGGCAGCAAGAACTGGTCGACATGATCGCCGAGCAGGCCGACCTCAACCAGGACTTTGAGCCTCAATCGCCGGACAACGAGAACGTGGACCGACTTCTGCATTGCTTCAAGCTTGCCCTGCCGTACTTCTCTGTGAGTACATTCTTAGCCTGCTTCAAACTTGCCCTGCCGTACTTCTCTGTGAGTACAATCCTAGCCTGCTTCAAGCTTGCCCTGCCATACTTCTCTGTGAGTACATCCTAGCCTGCTTCAAACTTGCCCTGCCATACTTCTCTGTGAGTACAATCCTAGCCTGCTTCAAGCTTGCCCTGCCGTACTTCTCTGTGAGTACAATCCTAGCCTGCTTCAAACTTGCCCTGCCATACTTCTCTGTGAGTACAATCCTAGCCTGCTTCAAGCTTGCCCTGCCGTACTTCTCTGTGAGTACATTCTTAGCCTGCTTCAAACTTGCCCTGCGTACTTCTCTGTGAGTACATTCCTAGCCTGCTTCAAGCTTGCCCTGCCGTACTTCTCTGTGAGTACAATCCTAGCCTGCTTCAAGCTTGCCCTGCCGTACTTCTCTGTGAGTACATTCCTAGCCTGCTTCAAGCTTGCCCTGTCGTACTTCTCTGTGAGTACATTCCTAGCCTGCTTCAAGCTTGCCCTGCCGTACTTCTCTGTGAGTACATTCCTAGCCTGCTTCAAGCTTGCCCTGTCATACTTCTCTGTGAGTACATTCCTAGCCTGCTTCAAGCTTGCCCTGCCGTACTTCTCTGTGAGTACAATCCTAGCCTGCTTCAAGCTTTCCCTGCCGTACTTCTCTGTGAGTACATTCCTAGCCTGCTTCAAGCTTGCCCTGTCGTACTTCTCTGTGAGTACATTCCTAGCCTGCTTCAAGCTTGCCCTGCCGTACTTCTCTGTGAGTACATTCCTAGCCTGCTTCAAGCTTGCCCTGCCGTACTTCTCTGTGAGTACAATCCTAGCCTACTTCAAACTTGCCCTGCCGTACTTCTCTGTGAGTACATTCCTAGCCTGCTTCAAGCTTGCCCTGTCGTACTTCTCTGTGAGTACATTCATAGCCTGCTTCAAGCTTGCCCTGTCGTACTTCTCTGTGAGTACAATCCTAGCCTGCTTCAAACTTGCCCTGCCATACTTCTCTGTGAGTACAATCCTAGCCTGCTTCAAACTTGCCCTGCCGTACTTCTCTGTGAGTACAATCCTAGCCTGCTTCAAGCTTGCCCTGCCATACTTCTCTGTGAGTACAATCCTAGCCTGCTTCAAGCTTGCCCTGCCGTACTTCTCTGTGAGTACAATCCTAGCCTGCTTCAAGCTTGCCCTGCCGTACTTCTCTGTGAGTACAATCCTAGCCTGCTTCAAACTTGCCCTGCCGTACTTCTCTGTGAGTACAATCCTAGCCTGCTTCAAGCTTGCCCTGCCGTACTTCTCTGTGAGTACATTCCTAGCCTGCTTCAAGCTTGCCCTGTCGTACTTCTCTGTGAGTACATTCCTAGCCTGCTTCAAGCTTGCCCTGCCGTACTTCTCTGTGAGTACATTCCTAGCCTGCTTCAAGCTTGCCCTGTCATACTTCTCTGTGAGTACATTCCTAGCCTGCTTCAAGCTTGCCCTGCCGTACTTCTCTGTGAGTACAATCCTAGCCTGCTTCAAGCTTGCCCTGCCGTACTTCTCTGTGAGTACATTCCTAGCCTGCTTCAAGCTTGCCCTGTCGTACTTCTCTGTGAGTACATTCCTAGCCTGCTTCAAGCTTGCCCTGCCGTACTTCTCTGTGAGTACATTCCTAGCCTGCTTCAAGCTTGCCCTGCCGTACTTCTCTGTGAGTACAATCCTAGCCTACTTCAAACTTGCCCTGCCGTACTTTTCTGTGAGTACATTCCTAGCCTGCTTCAAGCTTGCCCTGTCGTACTTCTCTGTGAGTACATTCCTAGCCTGCTTCAAGCTTGTCCTGTCGTACTTCTCTGTGAGTACAATCCTAGCCTGCTTCAAACTTGCCCTGCCGTACTTCTCTGTGAGTACAATCCTAGCCTGCTTCAAACTTGCCCTGCCATACTTCTCTGTGAGTACAATCCTAGCCTGCTTCAAGCTTGCCCTGCCATACTTCTCTGTGAGTACAATCCTAGCCTGCTTCAAGCTTGCCCTGCCGTACTTCTCTGTGAGTACAATCCTAGCCTGCTTCAAGCTTGCCCTGCCGTACTTCTCTGTGAGTACAATCCTAGCCTGCTTCAAACTTGCCCTGCCGTACTTCTCTGTGAGTACAATCCTAGCCTGCTTCAAACTTGCCCTGCCGTACTTCTCTGTGAGTACAATCCTAGCCTGCTTCAAGCTTGCCCTGTCGTACTTCTCTGTGAGTACAATCCTAGCCTGCTTCAAGCTTGCCCTGTCGTACTTCTCTGTGAGTACATTCCTAGCCTGCTTCAAGCTTGCCCTGCCATACTTCTCTGTGAGTACAATCCTAGCCTGCTTCAAGCTTGCCCTGTCGTACTTCTCTGTGAGTACATTCTTAGCCTGCTTCAAACTTGCCCTGTCGTACTTCTCTGTGAGTACAATCCTAGCCTGCTTCAAGCTTGCCCTGTCGTACTTCTCTGTGAGTACAATCCTAGCCTGCTTCAAGCTTGCCCTGCCGTACTTCTCTGTGAGTACAATCCTAGCCTGCTTCAAGCTTGCCCTCTCGTACTTCTCTGTGAGTACAATCCTAGCCTGCTTCAAGCTTGCCCTGTCGTACTTCTCTGTGAGTACATTCCTAGCCTGCTTCAAGCTTGCCCTGCCGTACTTCTCTGCTAGTACAATCCTAGCCTGCTTCAACTTGCCCTCTCGTACTTCTCTGTGAGTACAATCCTAGCCTGCTTCAAGCTTGCCCTGCGTACATAGTGAACTCATTAACACAATATTGAACGTGTTTTGTTGTTGACAGTCTCAGGTAAACTCGACGAGGTTCGTGTCTTACGTGTGCGAGCAGGTCTTGCCCCGCCTGGGGGAAGTGAAAGTTCAGGAGGAGGGCAGCAACCCTCAATTGGAGCTGCTCAAGCTGTTCGCCGAGCTGTGCACTCACTGTGGTGCGCTAGATAACGCAGACGCTAAGCTCGACAAGATATTCAACAAACTTCTAGTGAGTACACACTTCTGCTACTCTTGATATTCACTCTCGTGGGGACACAGGAGGGTGCTGATTGTTACGTTTGTGTCTTGGTAGGACTACATGCCCCTCCCCCCAGACACTGACCCGGAGAACCCGAACCAGTCGGAGCCCCGGCTGGAGTTCTCCCACGTGGAGTGTCTCATGTACGCGTACCACCGTCTGGGGAAACAGAGCCCCGACACACTCACCAAGGATCAGGACAGGCTCAAGGACTTCAAGTTACGGTGAGTGGAAGGATCGTCGCTATAATCTGTACTGTAATGTGGCACAAAGTCCACTTCAATTCTAAGTGAACCTCAAATATTCTTGGAGCCAAATAAAGTTTGAATATTTTTTTAAAAATAAGTGTAAAATATGATAAATACTGTGTGTTGTATGATTTTCTACATTAATGTAATTTACAAAATACATTACAAACTGTTTTAAGCTAGTATTGAAACGTAATTTAATTACTCTAGATTCTTGAAGCTTTGCTCACCCCTGTACATAACAGTGAGTGAAGTCTGAGCTTTGCTCACCCCTGTACATAAGTGAGTGAAGTCTGAGCTTTGCTCACCCCTGTACATAACAGTGAGTGAAGTATGAGCTTTGCTCACCCCTGTACATAACAGTGAGGGAAGTCTGAGCTTTGTTCACCCCTGTACATAACAGTGAGTGAAGTCTAAGCTTTGCTCACCCCTGTACACAACAGTGAGTGAAGTCTAAGCTTTGCTCACCCCTGTACACAACAGTGAGGGAAGTCTAAGCTTTGCTCACCCCTGTACATAACTTATGATGGCAATAAATGACCATAAATATAATATTATATCTTTATGTGCTTGTTTCCCTAGTTATTGTCAGGAGGGCTCAGTAATTGGAAGGTTATAAAGTCACACATTGGTGTTTGGAATACATGAATGGTTTATTTTCAGTATTATGGGTGAATATTGAGGGTTTAGAGTGGATATGGTCATCTTAAGTGTGCATAGTATTTATCTACTCACTCGGTCTCTAAGAGTCCTTGGTACAGCCAGGGCCATTTTAAACATTCGTAGGCCCTGGGCACTTTTATTTCTAGCAGCCTGTGTGTCTGACATTTTTAGTCGACACGGGGACAGCAACGATTGTGGTCACTTTCACTACTTTCAATTGAAAATGATGTTATGCGACAGTTGACAATCGACACAATTTCTGAATTTGCACAAACAAAATGTTGCAAAGTGAACATTTCAACATTATATTGAAAGTGTCAACTAGACCTACACTACTCTGTCTATGATTGTATCAGTGAGGCTGTTGGGAAACACAATGACTTAAATTATTGTTTTCGTCATTCATATATCAAAATACATTTTTTAAATTAAAATTTGCCGTTTTTTCTTATTTTTGGATTTTTATTTTCATGTATTTTTTCAAGTGAAATATTGTATGCCTTAAAAGGTTTGTAAGCCCTAAGCACTGTTTGTAGCCGCCCCTGGATACGGTTCTGGTTCCTGCACATCACCTTCATTCTCGGTCTGGCACCATTTTGAGACTTACCTCCCACTTCAGTCCGTTGACTAATGTTATGGTGTCCAGCGGGAAGGTCAGGGAATTTGGTCAAATTTCTGGAATTTTTACATATTCACTAAAAAAATAAATAAGCAACTTTTATTTACAATAGTCAAAAATAACATATTTTTTTCGGTTAATTCTCACCGCGAGTATATTTTATCACAGCTGTCCCAGTTGTGCATGTAAATCTCAATTCTCCAAGTCAACAAATGATTTCCATGTCATCTTTCCACCCTTCTACCGCACGTCTTTAGACAAAATTGATTCATGTTTATGCTCATGTGTGAAAATTCGATCAAGTCACAGGAAGAATAAACTAAAGAAGAAAGTATCTCACAATAATTATAAACTGTACTGGAGCAAGGCAATCTTTTAGACTTTCACTATGATCTCCCTGAAATCTTATAACACCTGCTTAGAGTGACACAACTTCAGAATATGTACAGGTCTAAAAATACTATTATATTAAGTTGCGAGCTTAGTAAACCAATGTTTAATACATAATTTTACATAGTGGCTGGAAAATTTGTAAGTCAGGGAATGTTAAAATGTAGTTTAGCTGGACACCCTGAAAGAAGACAAAGCTATGTTGCTCCCAACAGAAGTTAAAACTGCTGAATAGTGGTTTTCTTAACAGGTTGGCAGCATTTGGTGTCAGCGCAAACTGCTTGTGTATATGCTTCTTGGGCTATTAAATACTCAGGTTACAATATGCTTCCAGCTTACAAAGACTATAATAGTGGATACAATACAAGATGACACTAATAACACTAGGACGAGGGCATTATATGTCAAATGGTTTTATTGGCGAAGCTTCGTAATCGTCGAAGTAGAAATATTTTTTGGAAAACCAATTCAAAGCTGTTATATTTTTGTAAGTTTCAGAGACCCCTACATCCTTTAGTTTTGTGTTACTTCACACTTGACAGAAATGCATGTTTATTTGAAGGCTGCAGTATTTTGCACGAGGTATCCAGGGGTACATCAAGAAGCTGCGCGAGGCCCTCCACGGTAAGACGGCCGAAGAGCTCAAGACAGAGGAGAACAAGATCAAAGTGATAGCCTTGAAGACGACGTCTAACATCAACACACTCATCAAGGACCTGTTCCACAGCCCCCCGAGCTTCAAGAGCGTCATCAGCCTCTCCTGGAAACCTACCACCGGCGCTGCGGTAGGACATGCTATCCATGTTTTATACCAGGGGTGTGCGAGTATCTATTCGAGTCTTAGCAGCCGATAGAACTCGACGCGGAGCTTTTTACTTAACTCGGAAAATTTGAGTTCTCGAAATTTTCAATTTTTTTCTAGAAAATTCTGAGTTTAGTCAATTTTATTTAAATTTAGGATATTATTTCATAGCAAATTGAGTCCCTCAATATTTCCTTTTGTCTTGTTAATAAAATGTAAAATTATATTAAAAATTAGCAGAAGTTCCTTAAATTTCTCTGGATAATGCTTTTCTTTGCTTCAAACCAACAGAAAAATAATCTCTTCATTTTATTAATATAGATAGGTAAAAATCCGAATTTGTTTGGTTATACATTTTTTCACAAAGAAATTTCATTTTAAATAATCTGTTCGTACTTATGATTTGTAAATGGATCTATTGAAGAAATTAAACCTGAAATATTTCTAGCACAAATAATACTTTATATTATTCAAACTAAAAAAATCTATATGATTTCATTCAAACTCAATTCAAACTTAAAAATGCCTACTCGTGCACCCCAATTTATTATTATTAGGGTACATAGTTGTAAATCATTTTTAAAGTGAACCACAGACTTTGCTACAAAAAAATCCAAATGGTTATTTTAATAGTATAAATGCTTAAAAGAAAAACTTTGACTAAAAAATTGATTACTATGAAAGTTTTGACTGCCAAAAAGTGACGGCTGATCAACGTGAGCTTGCTGATCATACGGTTTGGCGTCGAGTCGAATCTGGATCTCCAATTTAACTTTGAATTTTGAATCTTATCCAAATCTTGAAAAACATTATGAATATTTAAGTGGAAATATAATAGAATAGTACAAATAGTAATTAAATGTTAACATTCTCTCTTAAAATCCATTCATTATAACATTCATACATTCAGTTAAGTGTTAAATTACTGGTCTGAGGTCTGGTTGTTAAGTTCGTCCTATAATTATAATTATTTCTGAACCACCAACAAATAGTAATAGAGGTCTAAAACCAATCTCACCAGAAAAATTGAAGAAAAAACAACCCATTTTAAAGTATTCGTGTCTCAAATCAGAAATTATCTCGAAATATCCCTAAGGATTCGAGGGTTCCTCCGTGGATACATGAAAGTAGATCTGGTAGATTTTCCTTAACTTCATATGATGCCCTTCACAAGGGTTTAGTTTTTGTTAGATGGCTAATACACACATATTCTGAATGTTGAGCCTCTGTTCTACTTTGCCGCTGTTTAGAAAGACGGAGGCACGACGAGCACCGGTCAGAAGCGCCACACCCCCATCACGTTCAGTTCCGACTCTCCGTCCTCCAAGCACTACAAGACTGAGAAGTCCCAGAGGGAAATCTACCAGCCCCCCAGTGGCAAGTACAGCACCAAGGTCTCCAGCTACAGTGAGTA
This sequence comes from Timema podura, assembly GCA_033556935.1. NCBI lineage: Eukaryota > Metazoa > Arthropoda > Insecta > Phasmatodea > Timematidae > Timema > Timema podura. The sequence goes on from JAVRXN010000011.1 coordinate 88,466,133, forward strand.
TCAAACTCTCCCCTCCATTCTCACCGGTATCGACCCTGAAATATCCGTCAATCATCATACTGGGGGCGTATTAAGTCCACTTTTCGATGCAAAGCAAATTCTAATTGAAAATGCCAAATATTCTTGAAGCCGAATCGAAGTTTGACTACTTTTGTTAGTTGCTTAATGCTTTAAAAATATTATGTTATGGTTATTTATATATCGTTATGCCCTAAAATTACTTTGAAAATGTTTTATTGCACAATTTTTTGTAATATTTCACTTTATTCTGAAATTAAGCTACTTTCACAACTTAGAATTCAGTTCAGATTGTTTTCACATGGATATTAATTTTGAACAGCTCATTGATTATTTTAGCTGTCAATATCTTTATTGGTGAAGCTGGAATTATTATTTTTTATTTGTTTCGAAACTTCACACGCCTCTAGATTACACCGTATTGACCCGTAAAAACAGCCATTTCAAAACCTTAGTGTGGCCTATAATTGCACCATTAGATAATACATTGAAAATGTTGTAACTTTAAGGACTGCATATAGTAGATGTATCGAAATATTTTATAATCACCTCAACATATGGTGCTCTTAACTGCAAAAACTTTAGATGAAACTAGATGAAACTTGACTCTATTGGTCAAAATTTAAAATCAAGTCATAATTGCTGAATGAATGAAATATTGAACTGTTTTATGACTGCTACCACTTTAGACACTTTTGGCTGCAGTTTGTTGGTCACTTCTGTAATTCTCTTGTATTGGTTTACTAAGTATGGAATAGTATAGATATAATTGTGTGATACTTCACCTTTAAAAACCTTTAAAAACCTTAAATAAACAATCTACTATCATTATTATTTTTTACTGTTATATTAGGCAATTAAATCTCAACTTTATTTTAAACACTATATAATCTGAAAAAAAAAAAAGTACAAATATGTGTGTCTGTCTGAAGGAAAGACGAACCTTTTGTGGTTTATAAAAACGGATTTAAAATCTTGGTAATAAGACATGTTACTACTTTAAACATCAGGAAAGTTAATAGAAATTTGGAGTATTTGATTACTTTCAGAATGGACTCATTTTTAGACATAAATATTTTTTTTTCCTTTCATAGTTATTATATTTATATGGTGTAGCCTATGTTTTGGGTCAGCTTATTTTTGGGTGAATAATGTCTTGCAATAGGCGGTATCGATGCTTCTTCCCACACCCCTATTAAATTGTCGCTTAGCGCAATTTTTTTTATTTGTTTATTTAGAAATAACTTAGAGAATTTTCGTCAACCTGGATCTCTTGTTGTGTTGCAGCCCCCTACCAGCAACAGAGTAGAGGAGGAAGAGCACGGGGCCGCGGAGGTTTCCGGGGGACTACTCGCGGGTTCCGGGGCGGTCGCAACTGGCGGAGAAACTACTGATACTGAGGAGCCCGTGACACAAAACACACACACACACTCTGGAAGACGATCAAATAAACATATATATTTCTTGGTGTAATCTCCAAAATTCTGATACGTGAGCTGGGCAGTCTTTATGAAGTATTTCTAGTGTTTATTGCGTTTATTCGCAATGTTGTGATTAGGTGTGCGACCTTCAAAAACTAAGTGTTGTCAGCAATAATTATCGAGATATTAAATTTTAATCTCCACTTTGTAAGCAAAATTGTGCTACTCAAAATTTATTGATTGATTTAAAGTGTGCAAAAAAAATAAATCTAGTATTTGATGTGATTCCAATTTGAAATATTACAAGAAATATGACGGATGCTGTACTGGTTTCATATAGTGTTGAGATCTTTGACTCCATATTAAGAGATGTCATATGATCGCGGATACCTAGACAGACAGACAGATCTTTGTGTAGAGTCCTCCAAATGGATCGCAGAACCCAGATATAAAAACATACCTTCATTGTAGATTTTGTGCTTAGCTCTAGAAATTACAGATTGATGTCTTACAACACAATAGACTCTGTATGAGTTTATGTGACTACCTCTTTGTCTCATTGTCTTGTGGACTCTACCCGGGACACTCAACAGTAATTGAACTTGAAGAAAGAAAACAAGATTAATCGTCTGTGAATACAAACTGCCTGAAGTTTCTGTTGATGCAGCGCTCAAGTGCAAGTTATCCTTCATCGAGCCAGTTCTAATTTCCTCCTCCTAGAAATCATCCTCTCTATATTTGTCACAGCTCCGTTACGTATCCTCCTCCCTCCTACCTCACCAAATATATCCACAACATTTACGACATTTATTTTGTGTGTGTGTGTGCATGGATGGGCTATGAATGAATTACTAACTTTGGATGTGATGAGACTAATTTGTTGATACTTTAACGGCTTTAAGTTCGTATTCAAACTTTATAATTCAAAGAGAAATAATATATATTTTAAGTAACGATGCTCTGTAAGAAAAATTTTTAAGGTAGCGCGCAAAATCCCAGATTTGTTTCTCTGGTTTTAACTTTGAAACAAATATTTCCTCTACTTTTCGCTCATAAAATTCTGATTTGGTACGAGACTATCGACAATGTGGGATTATAAAGTTGGTAGCAATGGTAAAACATCATTTGTCAGTTCCGATTTCATACATAATTTAGCAAATTTTAAACATAACGGAAAATTGCATCTACAATACTACATTCTAAAGAGGGGAAAATTGATACTTAAATGTTTAAAAGATTCGATTTCCTTTCTATTATTACACATGCTAGATTTTTTACTGCAATACTGGTCTTTTTTTTAAGTCTGAAACCCATTTTTTTAGTCTGAAACCCATTTTTTTTTCTTCCCCTTAGAAAATTATTAGACTTAAGAACTTCTAAAGCACAGATTTTATCCTGACACAGCCTCTGAAGAAAATGTCATTGATTTATGGGTATAAATATTGAACAAACTTTCCCTATTTTAATTTCAATTTTATTTATCTCAGTTGACTTAGTCAATTTCTGCAAGTCTACAAAATAGATGAAATAATTTAAGAATTCTTGCCATTTATTTACTGAACAATTTTTCTGTTTTATTTTTGTAAAGGAACCTCTTCTAAGAAACATAATCTTTTGGGATTGTCTTTTAAATCGAGTGTTAAAAAAACCCATCATTATGTAATTGTGACTTCCTACTAGCGATTGTTTCATTACCACTTACAAGAAAGATAAGACTTTTAAAGTGTCATCAAGTTTGCAACCCTGATTGGCTGAAAGAGAGAGTGAGTACTGATTATATTTCTTTGTTTCAGGATTGCTACATCTTGTTCATATCACAGGGACGACTGCGGAGTTTTGTTATCATGTGCAATTTGTTGGGGTCATAATTAATTACCTTCTGTAATCAAAATCACTTAAAATATTGAAATATTGTTCAAATTAATTTTTTAAGTACACTTTTTACTGGCTATTAATTACTATCTAACAGCATGTGAAACTTCTAAAAACTTTGAACATCTATCAGCTTCAACTTCGACATCTGCAAAGCTTCACATATAAAAATATATGAAGGCTGCAATACAAATTTAGGTTAAATCTTCTATGATTTGGTGTCGTTTTTTTAAATCACAAATTAGTGATTGCATTACAAAAACCTGCGGTAATTGCATGTTGGGATATTTATTGGACCAATCAGCTTAAACTGAAATATGTTAAATATTTTGTAAATTATATAAGGATGAACATAACAACCAGACCCCAGACCAATAATTTAACACTCAACTGTTTATAAAAACGGATTTAAAATCTTGGTAATAAGACATTTAGCTACTGTGAATATATTCAACCTTACTCTGAATTGAATAAGTGTACTTCACACACACCCCAGTTGCATAACACATTAGTGGACATAATCACCAAAAACAAATAAAGCTCACTATCAGCGACTTAATCCAATCCGAGGAAACATGATTGAGGCTTAATTTTCCGGAAATTAGCAAGCATTTGTCTGGAGAGAGGGTGGGGAACACACCGTTCATGTATCAACTCTTAGCCTCCTAGGTCAAGTTCTGACCAGCTGATACATATTTACAATTCGGATGGTTATTATTTTGACCCCAACATTTTGAAAATGGTTGTAATTTATAAACGTGTATTAACCTTTAAGTTTTATTTTTTAAGAAGAGCTTAGGTGAGATTGCAGCACGACTTCAAAATAATCCGGCTAGAAGAAACTACTCGTATAGTACTGATACGGAAATGTTCAAGCCGATTGTTATGCCGGGATCACGATCAACTTAACTTAACATAACAACTCGAACAAAACATCTCCATTCCAGAGAATGTATTTTGATCTATGATTTGTACTATTTGTATTAGTGTTTATGATCTGTGAATGTTTACTGTTTTCTACCGATAATGCTTTTACAATTATGATTATGTTAGTTTATATTTTAATTACAAGGATATTTTTTGAAAGCAATACATTATTCCATTTTATATAATAAAAGCTTTGTGGTTGTAACTTCTTTACAATATTTGTATTAAGACTGTTGTATAATGATACGATACTAGCGCTTATTTTAATTAAAGTTCCGATCACTAGAACTAAAGCTAAAAAGTAGATCTTGGTCTTAAAACCAACAAATAAATTACTAAATAGCCCTGTTGACGTCACTCGCATAATGATTGGCTGACTAGATCACGTGATACCCTTCAAGTAACGTTCACTTAAAGTAAAAGACCTTCCAGGACATCTCTTACGTTAAGTTAACTATATCGTGATCGCTTTCATTTAAACACACAAGGAGGTCCTTTATGTCAAGTTAATGTTAAGTTGATCGTGATTCCAGCATAAATGGATTATTTAGTTTAAGTATCACTCAAACAAGTAAAATAGATAGCTTAATGATATAAAACAAACAAGACCTCAAGAAAGCACATTAGAACATTTGATCAAATTCAAATCATTATCTAAATTAAAGCAGAAATTAATTTTGAATAAATCACAAACTTGAGTTTCCCAAAATGTTTTCTCTGTGAGGTTGTATTTGACAAGTTTTAATCTGATGTACCAACAGAAGAAAAGAATCTGAAGGACACAGTTACGCAAACTATTTGAGTTCATGGTACATCTCTTTGTGGCAAACACTTTTGTTTTAGGTACACACCAGAGCAGCAAAAAATGTATTTTGTTTCAAATTAACTGGACATTTTAGATGACAAAAGTTTCTTTGTGAAATGCACCACAAATAATTTTGGCACAGCGCTAACTATTTTAACTTATCGCTTTTAAGAGCCCGTCTCGCCACCCATTAACAGAGAAATTAGATGCACAACTAACATTCAAACCAGAAACTGTACCAAAAAGGGGTTTGCTTCAATTTTCAGTCGACAAGGACTTTTCTTTAGAGCTATGTTTCTTATTGACACAATATTATTACATTTCAAAACTAAAGTTTTAGGTTAGGTTTGGTCTCTCATTGCGCATAAGGACGATTCTCCATCTATGTCCAATCTTGCCAACTATTTATTTCAAAAATTGAATTGTTTAGTACAAATAGTCAACTTTCCCTATGTGGTTAACTAACACACTCGGATCTTTTTAATTTCTTGTTGTAGACCATCTCGGAGAGTAAAGTTGAAATGAAAGCAGACATCTTTTGTGATATATAAAACAATTATTTGTTGTTTTTTCCTCAGATTTCAAACAAGTTGGTGGATGAAGGAATGCGTCACATAATGTTCATGTTATGTTGGGAATGAGATGTGTTTGTTAAGTTAGAGATCTTGTTTATCTTCGCAGAACAGTTGCTTGGCAGCTTTGGATCTACTCTTGATGATAGTTTCGTTTTCTTTCCGATTCCTGTTTCTTTTTCCAGTGCGTATCATTCTTATCAATATCTAATGTTCGCTTATTTAACTGTAATTTTCTTTGTCCAGCGGTATACTCTAAAATTAAACAAAATTAACGTTTAAATTAACTAACAAACTAGGAAACTTAGCTAAAACTAGGTATGTGCAAAGCTTAGAAATATCGAAGCCAGAGTTCACAGCTGGCAAGTTTGGTTCTTGTGTCAATTTACAATTAATAATGTGTGTGGCAAGCAATCTTTTCACTAGGGGATTGTGGGTAATTTCAAAATTCAGGATCCCCACGGGAAAATGAGTTTCACATCCCAACCTTGTAAGTTTTCAGGAAAGTTAGGAAGTGATTTATTATACACCACTGAGTGAATATTCAACAAAAAAAAATGCATATTTTTCAAACGACTCTGTTTCAGCTTTACTATTTATTTATCAGTGATATATTTTAAAGAATATACCGTAATCTACTTGTCAGTATATATCTTGTATTTATAATAATATCCTTTATTCAGATATAAAAACAAACTTAAGAGAATTGAGAGTAATTAAATTAATCCATCATCACTTCATTGTCATCTTACATGGATTAGAAATATAAAAACACTACAGAAATTAATTGAAACTCCCAAAATTAGGGATTTTGTTATGTGCGTAAGAAGGCACAGGAAGAGGGATGGAAATACATATGAGGGCGCCAACACACAATGAATAGAACAACACACTTTACACTGGAGAAAGAGGTAATGGCTGCTTCTTGGTGAAGTTCTATTGCTACCACCCAACAACTCGCTCGACCTGGGTTTCATTCTATTGGGACTCGTCAGGAAAGGCATGTGAGATGCGCAACGCAGTTCCTTAAAAGATAAAAATAAAAAAGGTTGCCTCTTTCCGGAAGTTGTCTTTCCTGATGAGTTCCGATAGAATGAAACCCATTTTGGGGGTACTAGGCGGTAACGATCGATTTTCTCCATTACCTCTTTGTCCAGTGACAGCAGTGTGAACTGTGAACTGTGTTATTTTTACTATAAAATACATATTGTATTTGTTCCCTTTTAATCTTTCTTCATACACCTTTCCTGTACCTTCTTCTATTCGTAACAAAATGTACCATGAGAAGATGTTTTTCTCTAAAGAGCTAGAAATTAGGGTCGCCGGTAACCGTACAATCGTATAAAAATGTCAGTATTGCACTCTCCTGGTTTTCAGTCGATGAAGCAGCCATTAGATGGATCTCTCCGACCTTGGTGAATGTTGTAAATGTTTTATTTTTCAGCAAGTCCTGGGACTCCTCCAAAGTGCACAATAATCATTCTTCTTTCAGCCGCAGCAACACTTGACAATATTGTTTATTTGTGTGTGTAAATTGTCACCAGAACTCTGCTGGTAGTTTAGTGTATCTTTCAGAAGGTGAGTCGACCTTGAATATTTGTACCCCTTAATAAAAAATAAGACTCCTGTGACCTATTTCTTAGGTCCTAGGTTAGCTTTAAAAGAAAATGTCCTCTTTTTTTGTATTTCGATTTCTAATTATTATATTTATAAATCTAGTGTAATATTGTTAATAAATTTAATTTGTGACACAAGTTGTGTATTAGTTTTGTTTTTGTACCATTACCTTCTTAAGCTGATTCTAAATATATTTAAGAATAAAATAAAACTTTCTTCGGCTTATTCTCGATTGTGAATTATTTTTTTTCTTTTGGAAGCAGCAATGGATACCACTGTCACAACGTACATTTGAAGGAATAACCCATTTTTAATCTAATATCTAATAATAGTCTAAGAAGATACCTTAGCTCAGTCGGTACCATGTGTGTACTAAGCCAAGGCTCCCAGGTTCGATTCCTGGAATGGCTGAAAAAATGTATCATTGGTGAAATGTGGGTTTACCCTTTCACAGTGAGGAATTAATGGCTGAGGACTGGACGTTGTGCTTGTCCTAGTATTAATTTATATTATAGGAAATATGACGCTACCAACAAGCCTAGCAAGCCGGTAGTGTAAAATATATGACTCGGATAAAAAAAACTGACCACAAGAGTGAAACGGTAATGTATGTAAAAAAAAAGACTTAGCATAGCGTCTTATTACAAGTTGTACTCTGGATGTAAAAAAAAATCCAGTTTTAGTCGAATGGTGTAAAGAATCTCTCGCAATAGACTAGAATGCGAGTGACAGAGAAAATTGGGGTTCAAATCACTCGGCTCTATTGAGGGTGATTTCCCACTCTCTCCACCATAATGTGGGTACATTTCCTCTAAATTCAACCATCATCCTTAACCCAGAGTAATTCGTACAGTAGAACCCAAACTATTGGGACTGAAAATTCATCTTATAAACAAAAATAGTAACACTAAGACTTACATGTATATATGTATTTATTCTAAAACACAACATAAAAATACATCTTAGAATTTCTTAGAAGTAATCACATACCATAACATTAAAAAGTTAGTAAAAAAAATGTTTTGTCAAAACTTAATGAAAACCACTGCTATGGTGCAAATCTGGATATTCGGGTCACTGTACATCTATATATAATACAAAGTGAGGCGCGGTTCTGATATACCAAGGATAAGTCATGAAACACTTTGAAAGGAAAGTAAGTCAAGTACTTGCCAAGAAAAATAATTGTTTGCACTTAGATGTGTTAAACAAAATGTATTTTCCAGCTGGTTCTACAGTATTGTTCATCAACTTTCCAGCCTGTGGCCGGGCCAGTTTAGTAGACACCTCCATCTTCCTCTTCTCTTGTATGAACACTTTCTGTTATCTGCTCTTCCCATCTCTTTCTTGGCCTCCCTTGCGGTCTTTTTCTTATGTACTTCATTTTCTGACAGTGTTAATTTGTAATCACGCTCTGTATTCTCAGGAATGTGCTGTGTTCAAATCCTGACCTAAATGTACACCTTGATCGGCCTCTTTATAGGTGTTAGTTGATCACGGGAACTAGACTACGTTTGGATTTGGTTATCATGAGCGCTAGACTAATATCTTGTATTTGGGAGTCACAAGCGCTAGACTAATATTCTATTTGGCTATCATGAGCGCTAGACTAATATCTTGTATTTGGGAGTCACAAGCGCTAGACTAATATCTTGTATTTGGAAGTCATAAGCACTAAACTATTGTCTTTTATTTGGTTGCCATAGTAGTTAAGTATCCTAGTTTAATGATTACATTTGCATTTTTTCATTTAATTGAGGTATTTAACGTGCATTTTCTGAACTGACTGTATCCACACAACTTATAAACTAAATTAAATCTAGAACAGACACAACATCCTGTCCCCTGGTTGTTAATTCAACACTGTGAAAGAGGAAACACTCATTCCATCCTATATACTATTTTCATTCATGTCTGGGAACTGAACACAATAAACAGACTCACTACTGAGTGAGCTGAGGTATAGGACTGAAATAAATCTTACATTTATTAATTAAATGGCTTTATTGATATATGAAATTGTGATTAACATACTAGTTAAGAATAACTTATATTTATGATAAAAACCCAATTGTGGGCATGACGCTCAGGGGTAGGCAGCTGACTACCATTTTGAGCGGCAGACAATAGTATTGATGGTGTTACAGGACGTGTAAACGATTCACTCCGCTACTCACGCTAGACAATTGAACCAGTTTAGTGAGGATCATTTCATAGACAATCCTCACAAAACATAAATTGTGTTACTATACATATAAAATAACAATAATATTACAAAATGTTATCAATGTTAGCAGTTAGCAATATGCTTGTACCTCACATGGTGTTGACAATGTCACACATGAGTCCTGTTGTCAAGCACTACATGACATGGTGTTGACAATGTCACATATGAGTCCTGTTGTCAAGCAATACATGACATGGCATCAACAATGTCACACATAAGTCCTGTTGTCAAGCACTACATGACATGGCGTTGACAATGTCACATATGAGTCCTGTTGTCAAGCAATACATGACATGGCATCAACAATGTCACACATAAGTCCTGTTGTCAAGCACTACATGACATGGCGTTGACAATGTCACATATGAGTCCTGTTGTCAAGCAATACATGATATGGCATCAACAATGTCACACATAAGTCCTGTTGTCAAGCACATGACATGGCGTTGACAATGTCACAAATGAGTCCTGTTGTCAAGCACTACATGACATGGCATCGACAATGTCACACATGAGTCCTGTTGTCAAGCACTAGACAGGAATACTTCACATGGTGTTGTCAAGCACTACCTCACATGGCGTTGACAATGTCACATATGAGTCCTGTTGTCAAGCACTAGAGAGGAATACTTCACATGGTGTTGTCAAGCACTACCTCACATGGCGTCGACAATGTCACACATGAGTCTGTCCAAAGCGTTACAAGAGTCTGTGCTAGCCTCGTCCTGATTGGCTGCATCCAAGTTCTCGAACAACTCGGTGGGGATCAGTAGTTTGGAGTCTGACTCGCTGCTCTCCGGCAACATCTGGAGAGCTTGCTGCAATATCTCCATCACCTGCAAGACCACATATATTACAACTTAACCTAGTACAACTATCAAGGTAAACGACCGGGTACTGGTCCAAAGATTGTTGTTTGAATTATCGTCACAGCGTCTTACCACCTGTTTAGGTTGTACGCATATATTATAATTACTCTAATGGGGTAAAGATGAGGAAGGAAGCATTTTAAAGGTAATATACCGGCATTTGCGTGGAAAGAGAGCAGGAAACCATTTAGGGGAAAATCACTCCCAGTAGACTCGACTGGGATTCGATCCCTGATCTTCCTGTCAGTGGCAGTCTTAATTTATTGTGGGAGTGACGCCTTAGACCATGCGGCCAATGGAGCAGGTATGTATAGAAATATCAAACCTGTTTTTGTAAGTAAATCTATATATTTCTGATATATTTGAGTGGTCTAGCTACAGACCTTGTCGAGATGTTTCTGGAAGCGCTGCGCGGTCTCTGTCCTCTGTCTGCGCTGAAGCTCCATCATGACCCTCAATGTCTCGCGAGCCTGGTGAGGTCGGAACTCGTTGAGCAAGTGGTGGATGTGGATGAAGAGCAGACTCAGGTCCTCTACCTTTTCCTGTCTCCGGGGTGAGTCTGGACATTGCACCAGGAGGTCCAACAGGTCCAGGAAGTTTACCAGCAGGGAGTGGTTCAGTTTGCGCAGCTCGCGGCGACGGTCAAAATGTTGCGGGTACAAGCGTTTGATGCCCTGACAACAAAAACTACGGCTGAAGCACAATTCTCTAATGGCAGGTATAATAAGATGTTGGTCCCCCTGCGCCGTTTAAATGACTAAATAATTACCTGCGCTTACCAAGCAACTAAAACTAAAGAAAAATCAAAATAAATCTCAAATAAATTAGAAAAAAAGCTCTTGTCTGCAAACAAATATGAAGATAAATATAACACCTTGTTATAGTCTCATGTAACTTTACCTAAAACAACGTCCTGTGAAAATTGGACGGTGGAAGTTCTAGTTAAAAAGTACAAGAAGGATTTAAAAATTCATCCGGGTTGAGAATGCATTTTCCCATTTTTTTAAAATTTATTTTTAGAACGAAACCACTAAAAAAGAGCATTCATTACTACTTAATCATTGTAACACATAACGAGAGGCTTATGTTCTAAACAGACTGGGCCAGTGGCTGGAAATTGAATATTATTATTATTATTATTATTATTGCGTCTTACTACCTGTTCGGGTTGTACGCACGCTAATGTGTAATGGTAGGGTGATTGTGAGATGAAATGGAGGAGCTACAGTTTAACGTGGAATCCGAACCACGGTGGAGGCCTGGCATTCCTCACATTCACAAGTTGTAATTAATACACGTCTTGTCAGAGGTAAAGGAAGGGTTTGTCAATCAGATAAATCTGTGCCAGAACCGAGGATTGAACCCCCAGCACATAAGTCTGAAACCTTACCCCCTGGACCACCAGGTCACCTTGAATATGATGCTGATACATTAAAACACTTGATATTAAAATAAGGCCACTATTGGTTTATTTGATAAGTTCTGTCATAAAGTTTCTTACAGGTAATTCACTGAAGGTCCACAGTGTAACAAATCACAAATAAATATACAAATACAAAACGACAATCACCTAGACCAGAATGGAATGGGCCAGTTTCATATGTGAAAGTTGCCCGTTCTGGTTTAGGTGGGTGTGGTCCTGTATTTAGTGTAGTGCCATATACTTGAGGTGTACCAAGTCTGACTATGAGACTGGGCCTATCTGTATGATTATAAACGCTGTTTGGAAGTGTTGGTAACAGGGCATATAGTATCACTAATGCAAGACTTTTTTTCTATGTTATAGCACTATATTTGTATATTTCATTGTCATTATTACACACTCAAATAGCCGGCAAAAAAACGCTATTTTGAAGCGCAGTCCTATAGAGTCAAATTTTATTAGGATGTTTTGATCCCACAACGCATTCTAAAAACAATAGCTAATCTTTTTTTTTTTTATTCACACATGAAAGGTTAGTCTAAGCTTAGTTGGGTTTATTTTGTTTAATAGATTATAAAATTAACCTAGTAGGTACATAAAAAATACGAATGTTTTGTTATAATCAGAAATTTGCTTATGTTGTTGTGTGTATAAGTGCTAGAAAACATTAAATTTCTAATAATTTGAAACAGAAGGTTAAAAAAGAATCCCGCTCTCATACACCAATGTTCTCTACTAATTCAACTGATAGAAATGAACCTATAATAAGATCTAGGTTCTTGGCAAGACATCTGATAAGCAGTTTACTGTTCACCCTCCTACTTTCCCGAGGCGACATCATCTGTGTGTCTACCTCTGCATGAAATAAAGTATTACCAACCTTACCTGACTTTCCAGAGGTCTGATAATGGTGTCGTCTGCATTGAAAGCATTGCCAAACATTGAGTAGGTGTCATGGATGACAGGTGGTGGTCGAGGGGCTCGGCCCCTTCTAATATTCTCATCTGTGTATTGGTTGATGTATTGAACCGGTGGCAGGGGTAGGGAACTGACTTGAGCCGTGTCTGAAGATGCCATAATTATTTTATAAAACCTTGATGGCTGAACTGGTTAAGGAAAACTTTTTTTTAAGACCTGTGATTTTATAAAATATGTATTGATTGACAACTCAAATACATTAATGTAAAATTAGCTCACTATAAAAAAGGTGTTAAAAAATCATTAAATTTTATAAACATACTTCAACACTAGAAAATAATAAAACACAACTCGTCGCCATCTTTTAATATAACTTGGCGGATATTAACAATAAAGCTCATAAATCACTATAAGGCAATCTTAATTTAAACAACTAAACATATTTGGGGATAATTTTATCCTAAAAAATATATTACTAATAATTATTGATTATTTATTTAATTAAAAGAGCGAATAGAGTTTTAGAAAAAAACACCCTTGTTTACTTCAACTTCCGATTTCCTTTTGACAAGTTAAATGGGGACTTCATGTATTTATCTTGTTTATAACAAAACCTGTTGAAAGAAGTGATGAATGAGTGCTAAGGTTTATATTAATGTAAAACACGTTTGACTGGAACGGTGAGTTCACTTTAATCCATTCTACGTTTGCGAGTTATTTGATAATGTTATCGAAGGCATTGTTATTGGGCGAGACCAAACAACCAGTTTGCACAAATGTCAAGTAAAAGAACAAAATTAGATCCCATAGCTTAGCATTTTAACTTATTTTACTTGATTATATTGCACAACAACAGAAACATTAACATATTTTGAATACTCTGTAAATCACATGACTTAAAATATTATTATATCTCGTATTAAGTTAACAACATAGCACCATATTGGTGTCAGTATTTAGCTTTATTTGTGACTTTTTCTAGACCATTTACATCATAAAACCCCGTCTACAGAATCCGTATCCGTAAGGTTTGGTGTGGTCCATAAGAGATTGACTCCACACTAACATTGTTCTGTCTACAGAGGCCTAATTATGCTCAAGTCCTTAACCCTTACCACTCCGTTGAAGTTCTACCAACTTAAAACTTTTTAGTGGCTAGTAAATACAGACTGCCAAGGATTACCAATCACAACAATCTAAATATGGACGCGCGCATTGAAAGCGCCAATGGCAGAGAAAGGATCCTTTGCTATGGGTAACAAATACGAAATGATATGATAGTTTAACTCACAGAGTTACGAATTTAAGAAATATTTTTCTGAAAGGGAAGTGTGGCTTCTGAGAAATACCTTGTCAGGAAGAGTAGTGCCACTTTGTTAGGTTAAACTTCCTGTTAGTATTCTTAATAACCCCTGCTTCGCAGATCATGTCTGCTTGTGCCTTGTTCTAGACTGTTCTTTCGAACATTTTAATTGGACGTAGGGTGACCTGGTGGTCTAGGGGTAAGGTGTCAGACTTCTGTGCTGAGGTCCGGGGTTCAATCCTAGGTCCCGGCACATATTTATCTGATTGCCGAACCCTTCCTTCACCTCTGACAAGACGTGTATTAATCACAACTTGTGAATTTGAGGAATGCCAGGCCTCCACCGTGGTTCGGATTCCACGTTAAACTGTAGGTCCTCCATTTCATCTCACAATCACCCTACCATTGCACATTAGCGCAGGTGCGTATAACCCCGAACGGGTAGTAAGACGCGGTGCTAATAATAATAATAATAATAATTGGACTTAACCTAGTCTCAGACTATCTAATTGGTTGGCATGGTTACTTAATCAAGGATATTGGGAATGTAGACACAAATTACATTTCTAAGAACCATTAGGCCCAAGGACTTTGGAACTATACAGGTACACGAAGCTTATGGACTCTGTAGATCAGGCGTACCCAACCTGTTGCCCGCGAGAACATTTAAAATGTCCGCCAGGTCATCTCTCATTGAAAACTAGAGTGAATGATACCAACTTTTGGAATTTTAGTCTTGCCCGACCAGTACCTACTCTATTCTAAATCGCATATCATTAAAGGTGAGTGTATGTTTTGGTTTTACTTAGGCCTAAGTGAATCAGGGTTTTTAACCTTGAAAATAAAGTCCAGGTCATCATTAACTGATGAACATTTCAATGAGTGCAAGAGAGTGGCTCTTACCAAACACACTCCAAACTACAGTACGCTCCGACAAGTATTGCATCCAACTTTGTTTCAGTGAACTACGGTATTTTCAGAGCTGAAAAATAAAAATCTTGGGAAGTTTTTTTTAAACTGAATTGAATTTTGAACTTTTTGCCATTTTTGTATTGTTGTTTTGTACAATTTTTATAATTCGTTAATATTTTGATGGTAGCCAGTATAGTTTTCTTAAGTACAGAGAAATGTTTTCCTCACACTGACATGTACACATACCTAGTTTAATAGTAAAAATTAAATATCCAAAGCTATTATTTATGCTTTTTAGTGAGGATTGCTCCATCTAGATATCATATTCTGAAGATTGAAAAATGATACCTGGACACGGAACATTAGCTTATTAAGCCAAAGTTCCCAGGTTCGATTCCCGTGTCCAGGTGTCATTTTTCAATTTTCAGAATAGTTTAATAGTAGTTTGGTAGGGTTTACTAAACTTTGTTTTTAAACATTGACGTTACAACATTTTATATGTTATGTTGCCCTCGGACACACAACATTTTGCCGAAGTGGCCCTCACTCCAGTCAAGGCTGGGTAGGTCTGCTGTAGATGATGCTTAACCCAATTTGAAACCCTAAAAATATCAATCCGCCCTAACTTAGGTATTCCAGTGCGAGAAGCTCAGCATGAAAGCTACTGAACAGTTAAAATAAGGAGCAGTTTTAATGCACCACAAATATTTGTTTTATTTTTAGCCTAGCTTTTAGCGTTCTTTTACCTGTTCGGGTTGTATGCCTGTAATTTACTAATTACGCTAGCCTAATGATTTATGGCTGAGGAAGATTGAATATAAAGGAAGTGTGCCCGCATTTGTGTGGAGGGAGAGTGGGAAACCATTTAGTAAAAACCACCCTCAGCACACCCAACTGGGATCAAATCTCTATCTCCCCGTCATCGTAAGTCTAGTCTATTTTGAGAGTAACGCCTTAGGCCATGTGGCCACCAAAGCGGGTAATAGCGAACTATTAACTTAGGCTACCATATCACACAATGTTGATGTATAACAAGTTGGCGCCCACGCTGCGTGTTCAGGTTGTTTGAACCGCGTGCGGCGGCGCGGCGGTGACACAATGGCGGGCAAGGACGGGGGCGAGGACGTGCTCAAGCAAGGGTTCATGGTGAAAAGGTCCCAGAACAAGAAGAGGTTCACGCCGGTCAATTACAAGCAGCGCTGGTTCGTCCTCACGCGACACTTCTTCATCTACTACGACACTGACGAGGTGAGTTAAACCCTTACGTATAGTCCTAGCCGACAGCCAGGAGATTCTCTCTTATCTACTCTCATGTATTCATACACCAAGTCATATGGTCTGCAAGACCATAGGTTGAACAACTGTCATTTTTGGCTGCATGCTGTAAATAACCATAATAAAAATAATTATAAGCCCTTGGTAGTTTTGTCCCTTGAAAACGGTGACTCTCAACACTGTTTCAATTTCTTACCATCTCTTCCCCCCTCCCCTTTTTCCCCCTCCCACCCTACCACCTTTAGCCCGTGTGAAATTTCTCTCTAGAGTTTAAATTGGGTCAAATGATTTCAACCTCAAATTTGACATTACACGGTACCATTGTCATTTATACAAATCAAGAAAAACATTCGAATGCTGGGTTTCCCTTCTCTGTTTTATATCAGTCGATGAGAGGTCATTTCTTATCTTGTCAACAAGCACAACAAGCAGGAACTCTATAAAGGTGTGCGCACACCATGCGAACAAAGGGTAGATAATGTATTCTGTCAAAGTTGTTTGGCATTCTGTTCAAAATTCACCTTGCTGTCCACATTTTAGTGAAACGAATACTTTCATGGGTGTTCGCTTATTTTCGCTGGTGGTCCAGTTGGTTAGCTTTGGGTTTTGCTTTAAAAACTTGCTACATTTAAGGATGAAATATATTATTATTATTATTATTTACATATGATGAAGATTTAATTAGGTATAATCACCAGGGTGTTATATTTAATAATCAGTGAAGAAGCTGTCCTGTTTTTAACGTTCATGTCAGAATGATCACAACAAGGTTTCAGCTTTTTAACTTGAGTCAAATCACACTTGAATGGTTTGTCTATTTCATTCCAGGCTTCTAATGTGTTGGCTTCCAGATACACTCGTGTTGGCGGTATAAATCGTTGAGTTTTAATGTCAGAGATTACTCCACTTCAAAGCCACACTCTATAGCAATAGTCTTATTCTGTTTTCTCTCGATGTTCCAACACACTATCAATATCCTGCTAACAAACATCCTTTGATGTTCCGCCCGGTGAGCGAACCTTGGCCAACAAGAAGAAATGCCTTTGGTGGTGTTCATTTCTATGTAAACATTAAGCGAACAAATTTGTTCACTACCCTTCATTCGCCTAGTGTGTGTGTACGCAGCTTAACACATTTCCAAACTAACTGTGTTAATATAAAACAAAATCTGTATTATATTTTTGTTGTTAACTCATAATTTTAATCAACACTTATATCAAGTCCTCATTAAATCCTCTAAGAAGTTGCAAGGGTATGATATTTTAGTGCTACCAACTTAATAATAAGTTAGATTGACGAGGGACTTATCCAACTTGACAGAAGAATCTCAGGCTTACTAAACATAGCACGCCCTGAACACTACTCCCTGGGTGAGTTCTATTCTTACTTGGTGAGTTCTTGCTGATGTGCATCAATAAAACAAGCTCGGCTGCTCACATTTCTCTTGAAACCCACAAATAAATTAATATTCTCTGAGACTTAGATCCAGGGATGTACTGGCAGGTTTCCAGGGATTACAAATATGTCGGCCATAACATCCATTATACTTACAACTAAAGCTATGTTTCATTGTAAGCTGAAGTGAAGTATTTATATTAATTGTTTTATTAGTACATTTGATCCTGAGGCCATTTTAGCTACATTATCAATGATTACGTCTCTATTCAGTCCACTTACCCTACAAACCACATTTTTGCTATTGTTTCTACAATTTTTTTTCTCGTCACACTAGAAATTTTACAGAAAAATAATTTGGCAACAAAATAATGTCTTATGTGTTTATATATGTCTTAATTATATATTTGATATTGAAGAGTTTTTTTAAGGCAACAAAAGGGGTATTTGACTCTTTGCGCTTTTTGTTTTGCCGAGTATTGTTATTTGTGATACAGTAATTGTCTTGTTATCTGAATTGCACACAACTTCCTTTACCTCATATTCCTTAATTAGTCTATGTATATATCCGTAAGTACAACTTAATTTGGTCCTTGAATTGCGAGTTCACTTAATTTCTACCTTAACATCCAAACTGCGGCATTTTGCATATAACATTATTGAAAGTGAGCCAATTTTATCTTTTCATACTTTTCTTTTTACAAATCATAAAACTTAAAATGGAAGGTTTTTAATTTTAAAGGAACCGGCCATCTTTATTTTGGCGTAATAACAAATTACATTACCTGCTCCGTTCAAACGTTCTCAGCCGTCGCTTTTTCAATATACAAGACAATATACATGACTGGAAGCTCAAGGTTCAAATCCTGGTCGAATGGTACTGAGGGTGGTTCCTTCTGAATGGTTCTCCACACAAATGCGGGTATATTTGCTCTTAATTCAACCTTCTTCATCCCTAACACGTTATCGTAATTAGTACATAGGCATACAACCCAGGCAGGAAGTAAGACGCTGTGACAAAAAACAACTTGTCCCTGTATTGCTGCAAAGATGTTTTTTAAATTTGTATAAAACATGTGTGAATATATATATATATATACATTCTTAATAAAATTACGAATATATATATATATTCTTAATAAAATTACAACTTAAAAAATAGCACTAAGTTGAGAACACAGTAGTACTGAGTTTATAATTAATTATACTAACCATAACTAAGCGGTTGAGTCTCTCATATTTACATAAATCATCATTAATCCCTTACTAATCACATGAATACCTCATTAATCACACGAATCACTCATTAATCACACGAATCACTCATTAATCACATGAATCCCCATGAATCACATGAATCCCCATGAATCACATTAATCACCCACACGTCCCCTGAATCCCACATGAATCACATTAATACCCCATGAATCACATGGATCCCTTATGAATCACATGAATCACATGCATCCTCATGAATCACCCGTGCATCACATTAATCCCCCATGAGTCCCATGAATTATTCATTAATCACACGAATCACTTATGAATCACATGAATCCTCATAAATCCCCCACGAGTCTCATGAATCACATGAATCCCTCCAATGGTATTACCATTCAAGTGCGCACTTCTTGTCCCCCCACATTTAGCTGTGAGCTCTAACAGGGCTGAACTATTGGGGGTGAACACTCCAAATTAACCAAAAGATGGAGTTGACTCCCTCTAAAATGAGTGATATAGATGTCTCCTGTGTGTTCTGCTCTCCTTCTCACACAGTGTTGCCATGTTTATTCTTGTCACGCACTCCTCGGGCGAAATCACCAAGATACTATCTTTTACTCTGCAGAGGAGGCGCAAATACAGAATATAAACATTTTCTGACACGTCTTGGTGGCCGCATGGTCTAAGGCATCACTCTTGCAATAGCCTAGACTGCTGATAATGACACCGTCAGTAGCAAGCATGGTGTGGAATCACCCCTATATTCACTCCCGCGTGACACCGTCAGTAGCAAGAATGGTGTGGAATCACCCCTATATTCACTCCCGCGTGACACCGTCAGTAGCAAGCATGGTGTGGAATCACCCCTATATTCACTCCCGTGAGACACCGTCAGTAGCAAGCATGGTGTGGAATCACCCCCTATATTCACTCCCGCGTGACACCGTCAGTAGCAAGCATGGTGTGGAATCACCCCTATATTCACTCCCGCGTGACACCGTCAGTAGCAAGCATGGTGTGGAATCACCCCTATATTCACTCCTATATTCACTCCCGCAAGACACCGTCAGTAGCAAGCATGGTGTGGAATCACCCCTATATTCACTCCCGCGTGACACCGTCAGTAGCAAGAATGGTGTGGAATCACCCCTATATTCACTCCCGCGTGACACCGTCAGTAGCAAGCATGGTGTGGAATCACCCCTATATTCACTCCCGCGTGACACCGTCAGTAGCAAGAATGGTGTGGAATCACCCCTATATTCACTCCCGCTGACACCGTCAGTAGCAAGAATGGTGTGGAATCACCCCTATATTCACTCCCGCAAGACACCGTCAGTAGCAAGCATGGTGTGGAATCACCCCTATATTCACTCCCGCAGTGACACCGTCAGTAGCAAGATGGTGTGGAATCACCCCACTATATTCACTCCCGCAAGACACCGTCAGTAGCAAGTATGGTGTGGAATCACCCCTATATTCACTCCGCTAAGACACCGTCAGTAGTAGCAGTGGTGTGGAATCACCCCTATATTCACTCCCGCGACACCGTCAGTAGCAAGCATGGTGTGGAATCACCCCTATATTCACTCCCGCGTGACACCGTCAGTAGCAAGCATGGTGTGGAATCACCCCTATATTCACTCCGCACACCGTCAGTAGAAGATGGTGTGGAATCACCCTATATTCACTCCCGCAAGACACCGTAGTAGCAAGATGGTGTGGAATCACCCCTATATTCACTCCCGCGTGACACCGTCAGTAGCAAGATGGTGTGGAATCACCCCTATATTCACTCCCGCGTGACACCGTCAGTAGCAAGAATGGTGTGGAATCACCCTAATCATCTATATTCACTCCCGCAAGACACCGTCAGTAGCAAGATGGTGTGGAATCACCCCTATATTCACTCCCGCAAGACACCGTCAGTAGAAGATGGTGTGGAATCACCCCTATATTCACTCCCACGTGACACCGTCAGTAGCAAGCATGGTGTGGAATCACCCCTATATTCACTCCCGCTGACACCGTCAGTAGCAAGCATGGTGTGGAATCACCCCTATATTCACTCCGCGTGACACCGTCAGTAGCAAGCATGGTGTGGAATCACCCCTATATTCACTCCAGCGTGACACCGTCAGTAGCAAGCATGGTGTGGAATCACCCCTATATTCACTCCCGCATGACACCGTCAGTAGCAAGCATGGTGTGGAATCACCCCTATATTCACTCCAGCGTGACACCGTCAGTAGCAAGCATGGTGTGGAATCACCCCTATACACTCCACAACGTGACACCGTCAGTAGCAAGCATGGTGTGGAATCACCCCTATATTCACTCCCGTGAGACACTGTCAGTAGCAAGCATGGTGTGGAATCACCCCTATATTCATCCCGTGACAACCGTCAGTAGCAAGCATGGTGTGGAATCACCCCTATATCCACTCCAGCGTGACACCGTCAGTAGCAAGCATGGTGTGGAATCACCCCTATATTCACTCCCGTGAGACACCGTCAGTAGCAAGCATGGTGTGGAATCACCCCTATATCCACTCCAGCGTGACACCGTCAGTAGCAAGCATGGTGTGGAATCACCCCTATATTCACTCCCGCAAGACACCGTCAGTAGCAAGCATGGTGTGTAATCACCCCCTATATTCACTCCTACGTGACACCGTTAGTAGCAAGCATGGTGTTGAATCACCCCTATATTCACTCCCGTGAGACACCGTCAGTAGCAAGCATGGTGTGGAATCACCCCTATATTCACTTCCGCGTGACACCGTCAGTAGCAAGCATGGTGTGGAATCACCCCTATATTCACTTCCGCGTGACACCGTCAGTAGCAAGCAAGGTGTGGAATCACCCCCTATATTCACTCCCACGTGACACCGTCAGTAGCAAGCATGGTGTGGAATCACCCCTATATTCACTTCCGCGTGACACTGTCAGTAGCAAGCATGGTGTGGAATCACCCCTATATTCACTCCAGCGTGACACCGTTAGTAGCAAGCATGGTGTGTAATCACCCCCTATATTCACTCCTACGTGACACCGTTAGTAGCAAGCATGGTGTTGAATCACCCCCTATATTCACTCCCGTGAGACACCGTCAGTAGCAAGCATGGTGTGGAATCACCCCTATATTCACTCCGTGACACCGTCAGTAGCAAGCATGGTGTGAATCACCCCTATATTCACTTCCGCGTGACACCGTCAGTAGCAAGCATGGTGTGGAATCACCCCTATATTCACTCCCACGTGACACCGTCAGTAGCAAGCATGGTGTGGAATCACCCCTATATCCACTCCAGCGTGACACCGTCAGTAGCAAGCATGGTGTGGAATCACCCCTATATTCACTCCAGCGTGACACGTCAGTAGCAAGCATGGTGTGGAATCACCCCTATATTCACTCCCGTGAGACACCGTCAGTAGCAAGCATGGTGTGGAATCACCCCTATATCCACTCCAGCGTGACACTGTCAGTAGCAAGAATGGTGTGGAATCACCCCTATATTCACTCCCGTGAGACACCGTCAGTAGCAAGCATGGTGTGGAATCACCCCCTATATTCACTCCCGCATGACACCGTCAGTAGCAAGCATGGTGTGTAATCACCCCCTATATTCACTCCCGCATGACACCGTCAGTAGCAAGCATGGTGTGTAATCACCCCCTATATTCATTCCCACGTGACACCGTCAGTAGCAAGCATGGTGTGGAATCACCCCCTATATTCACTCCAGCGTGACACCGTCAGTAGCAAGCATGGTGTGGAATTACCCCTATATTCATTCCCACGTGACACCGTCAGTAGCAAGCATGGTGTGGAATCAATGGCTCGGAGGGTCTTGGCAGGGTGTTATAAACTCTCCCGGCCAGGGCGACACGTGCTGTTGCCATGGTGACCGCGAGACGTTTCAGTGGCGTCACTTGGAGCCACAGAGAAGGATGTTCGGTGTCTTCCGTGGTCAGAGTGATGTTGGTCGACCCCCTTCTGGGGGCATGCACAGTCCAATTTTCATAGGAACAACCTTTTAACAAATTTACATACATGTGATTGCATCCAACATTGATAACATTTTACCATATTATTGTTGTTATTTTATATGTATTGCTAATATCTATCAAAAGTGACAGCTGTAGATCACATGACTTGACGTATGAACACGTGAATGTAGAGCAGTAACTTTTCTAGCTGTCAGGTAAGAGCCTTCCAAATCAAATTGCAGTGTAACTGTCGTGTTAGAGTATAGCCCTGTAACAACATGACGTCACACACCTATCGATGTTTAAATAACTCGCCCTCACATTGCACTACATACTACCCCTATCACCACCTCTTCCTTCCCCCTATCACCTCCTCTTACCCCTATCACCTCCTCCTACCCCAACCCTAGGCATAATGTGCGGTTGCCCGGGGTAAGTGAAGGTTGAGGCACTCTAACCACTCGACCCAGCAGTCGAGATATCAGTTTTATTGGATATGAGATTGTTTGATCACGTCTTCGACGGGGCTCGAGGGGTGGACCTTCGACAAAGGAACAGGGACCGGTGGAGTGGCTGCGGGCATGAAGGGTCTATGTGACCTCTACACGTGCGAGCACACAGTTCCCCTCTTCCCCTAACGAGTATAAACACTACCTCTACTGTTTGCGCCTGTACAATGTTTCCTCTTCCAGATTGACCCTTGCGTCCACGGGCTATTTTAGTCTACATCCTGACAGGAATGTTCCTACAGGACATTTCCCTGAAATAAATTAAATAGCTCGAGTTGTGGACGAGTTATAAAAAAAACATACGTTTACTGAAATAAAACTCCTTCAAGATAAACAAAATGTTGAGGCATTGTGGGGATATTTTTAGAACTATTTATATAAGTGTGCGTTTTGTTTCATTGTTATATGTTTAAAACCCTCCGAACAATACGTTAATATATGGTAAATACTATCTTGACTTGCTGTGACGTCACAGGAAGGTAACCCCCCCACTCATCTCCCCGACGTTATTTTCCCACCAAATGGCTAAAATAAAAGGTGAGCTGCTATTATGTTTCTGGCAGTTCAACAAACGTGTATGGTCATGTGTTGATTGTACGGGAGCTTGTCATTGGTCGACACACACGGCCAAACAACACATTAGTTTGTCATCTAACACCGATAGTTCCATTTAAAATATGGGTTTATCCTTTCACAGTAATTGATTAACGGCCGGGGGGGCTGGGTGTTGTGTCTGTTTTAAATTTTAAGTTAGTTTGTAAGTCGTGAGCTGAAATAATTAGTTGGTTCAGAAAGTGAATGCTAAATACCTAAAAAAATTTTTTAAACACGAAAATAAAATTCACCCAAATGTACGGGGAGGGGGGGCTGAGTGAGGAGATTATATTATTACGTAAGCACAATTTTGGCAATTTTTAACCCTCCCTCCCCCTTGCTTGCTTACCTAGATTTGTTCACAGGAATAACAACCATTTCTTTCTTCATGCAATTTTGCTTATAGCCCGAAAAGTTAGTCAGACGCGATGATAAAAAAATAATTAATATTTCATGTAATTTATAAATTGCTGGTAATTATTAACATAGAGTTGTAAGTTAATATTGCAAAGTAATTGATAATTAACACTGGTATACAGTGAATTTAAATTTATTGAACGGGTCGAATTAAAACAAGTTATAACATTATAAAAGTTTAGAGTTTTAAATTACTTTTAATTGAAGTTATATAAAAAAAGTATAGTTAGTGAATATATTGATATTATATTTATAATAAAAACACCCTAAACTCCATTTAATCCGATGAGCAAGCTCCTTGAATCCACGTCTCAACACTTTAACTGACGTATTATGTTTCTATTGGGGGGGGGGGGGGGGCTCAGCACTTTCATTGCTGCCCGAAGGGTGACTTGCGATGCACCCTCCCTCAATTTGGCCCGTCTTTCTCTGTCTTACGTAAGCATTGTTCTGACCCCCATTCCCTTGTCAGCAAAAATAAGCAAAACTCGAACCCCCTCCCCCCCTAAGGTACTTACGTAATACTTAACGCCCCCTAATATATGATTCAGAGCTAATTAATAATATGTAAACATATATATATTATTAGGATCCAATTGTACGTCTAGCTACGCTGTCCAAATGTTCGTCCAACACTACGCATGTCCAAATGTTCGTCCAACTACGCTGTCCAAATGTTCGTCTCGCTACTCAACTGGGTATTTTTTCATAGTTAGTTTGACATGCGTCCTTCTTGCTCCGAGTCTTCTCGCTTCCAATAACCCGTCACATCTTGAGGGAGGGGGTTTGTTGAATGAATAATCGGCGCCTGCGCGTGGAGGAGTTTCACCTCCTTTGTCCTCAAAGTTCTTGTTTGGATCTCACCGCCTCGCTGGGTTTAACGGAAATATTAATGGTTTGACCTATTTTTTTTTTCACCAATTAACAATAGAAGGAGCGTTTGTTTCTGTAGGAGGGGGAAAGGGGTGTTATTACTACCCGTCCGGGGCTCTAATTACACTGATGGGGTATGCTAAGGATAGAATTGAAAGGAAATGTACCTGCATTTGTGTGGAGGGAGAGTTTCTCGGTGGTTCACGGTCTGAGGCGTCAGTCTTGCGATGCATTGGGATTGCCGGGCAGGTCAAGGGTTCGACTATCATCCGGGAGCGCTAAGGGTAGTTTTCTTTCTAAACGTTAATTCTCACTGTGGTTTTATCATCCTCTCTCCACGCTATTGCTGGTGCATTTCCTCTAAGTGACGTTCCTTATCTTTAACTCTTGTAGCAGTGATTCCCAGCCTTTATTATCTGACACCCCCTCTGGTAGATCAACAAACATTCCCCTTTAGCACGTCCAGACACGTCGTGTCCTTTTCTCTTAGCACGTCCAGACATGTCGTAACCTTTCCCTGTAGGAAGTCCAGACATGTCGTAACCTTCCCCTGTAGGAAGTCCAGACATGTCGTAACTTTCCCCTGCAGGAAGTCCAGACATGTCGTAACCTTCCCCTGTAGGAAGTCCAGATACGTCGTAACCTTCCCCTGCAGGAAGTCCAGACATGTCGTAACCTTCCCCTGTAGGAAGTCCAGACATGTCGTAACTTTCCCCTGCAGGAAGTCCAGACATGTCGTAACCTTCCCCTGTAGGAAGTCCAGACATGTCGTAACCTTCCCCTGTAGGAAGTCCAGACATGTCGTAACTTTCCCCTGCAGGAAGTCCAGACATGTCGTAACCTTCCCCTGCAGGAAGTCCAGACATGTCGTAACCTTCCCCTGTAGGAAGTCCAGATACGTCGTAACCTTCCCCTGCAGGAAGTCCAGACATGTCGTAACCTTCCCCTGCAGGAAGTTCAGACATGTATCGTCTGGTGGCAAGTCCAAACATGTCGTACAGGTGTGAGCCCGGTTGTTGTTGTTTTGCGAGTGTTTCTGTTGTGTCTCACGGGGCAGCAGCGGTAGAGGAGAGAGGGCTTAGAAACAAACACGCCCATGCTGGTCACTGGTAGGCAGTGTCGCCAATACCGCGACAAAAATATATCCTACTTATTTTAAGTTCTTAACTGCGGCTTACTACCCTTTCGGGCTACATATATGTACTGATTACAGTGATGTGTTAGGGATGAGTAGGGCTGAATTCACAGAAAATGTGGGCATACCCTCATTTGCGCGGAGGGAAGCCATTTAGGGAAAACCACCCTCAGAACAGCTGACCGGAATTCGAACCCCTCATACGCTGATACAACCCTGAAACACGGATGGTCCTAACTTGAGGCAGGTCAGTGACCCTAGTAGTTGAAGCGCCGCTCCTCAGATGTCGCGAGCAGCCTGGCAGGTAGAGCTGCCCGCTGTGCGCACGTGTTGGGCGTGTTGTATGTAGCCCCTGTTCAGTGTTCCCGCGCGTTAGGGAGTGACCCAACATTTCACACTCGGACAAGTGAGTACATCTATCACAGCTGCAGATAACGTGACTTGACGTATGAACGCGTGAGAAACGTTTCCTAAATGTCTGATGAGGTTCTTCAGATGAAAATTGAAGTGTAAAACATAGAACAGTATAATTTTCATATCAAAAACCCTATCGGTCATTTAGACAACGGTACTAGGTATACTTTAACGTGTTCATACGTCAATCTATGTTATCTCCAGCTGTCACGTGTTATAGATATTATCACTGTTATCACTGTTGAGAGCAAAGAGAGATGGTTGTATTTTGTAATCAGCTCTGGTGGTCGCGTGGTCTACGGCGTCACGCTCGCGACAGACTGGACCGCTAATGTCGGGGAGATCGGGGCTTAGTTTACTGAGTGAGGTTTTTTCCACTGCCCCTCCACGCCAATGCAGGTACACTTCTTCTAAATCTTACCCTCTCCGTTGTTAACGCGTTAGTGTAAATATGCCGATAATTTGAATAGTGCACGAATATTAAAATTTGTTTATATTTTTTATTTTCTAGCCCCTATATTACTATTGTCATTAATTGATTGCATTCAAGTAATTAATTTGATAATTTCCAATATAAATTGTAAAATAAAACAATTATTATTAATAACATTTCACTGTTATCATTGACTACGGTAGTAATGTTACTTGTTTAAACTACCGTGCCACTGAGCCACACACTCACCGAGCCACACGGTCACCGAGCCAAACGGTCACCGAGCCACACGATCACCGAGCCACACGGCCACCGAGCCACACGGCCGCCGAGCCACACGGCCGCCGAGCCACACAGTCGCCGAGCCACACAGTCACGAACCACACTGCCGCCGAGCCACACGGTCACGAGCCACATGGTCACGAGCCACAGAGTCACCGATCCACACGGCCGCCGAGCCACACAGTCACGAACCACACTGCCGCTGAGCCACACGGCCACCGAGCCACCTGGCTAATGTCTCACGTGTTCTTGTTCCAGGCTCGACGCAAGGAGCGGGGGCGGATAGAACTGGACACTGTGCATGTGTTGGAGACGGCCAGCCTCTCTACGACCGCGCCGCCGCCCACCGGGACAGACGCCGCCCCTCAGCCAGCACTCACCTCCAACGGGGTGGATGGTGGCTCCGGTTCGAACCCCCCTGGCTTTCCTTTCCAAGTGGGATACAGTGAGGCTGGTCAGGACTACACCTTGTACCTGCTGGCAGGTCGGGAGCAGGACAGGACTCAGTGGATCAGAGCTCTCAGGACAGGTGAATACTGTAATATAGTGTCAGGTGTACACCTTGTACCTGCTGGCAGGTCGGGAGCAGGACAGGACTCAGTGGATCAGAGCTCTCAGGACAGGTGAATACTGTAATATAGTGTCAGGTGTACACCTTGTATATGTTGGCAGGTCGGGAACAGGACAGGACTCAGTGGATCAGAGCTCTCAGGACAGGTGAATACTGTAATATAGTGTCAGGTGTACACCTTGTACCTGATGGCAGGTCGGGAGCAGGACAGGACTCAGTGGATCAGAGCTCTCAGGACAGGTGAATACTGTAATATAGTGTCAGGTGTACACCTTGTACCTGCTGGCAGGTCGGGAGCAGGACAGGACTCAGTGGATCAGAGCTCTCAGGACAGGTGAATACTGTAATATAGTGTCAGGTGTACACCTTGTACCTGCTGGCAGGTCGAGAACAGGACAGGACTCAGTGGATCAGAGCTCTCAGGACAGGTGAATACTGTAATATAGTGTCAGGTGTACACCTTGTACCTGCTGGCAGGTCGGGAACAGGACAGGACTCAGTGGATCAGAGCTCTCAGGACAGGTGAATACTCTCCACACTCCCCTCTCCCCTCTGAGATGCAGATTGTGGCGCCCAGTGGTGGTAGTGAAGTAAACTAATTAGTTCCCAGCAGCTGTCGAGTCCTGTCTGTACAAGACTATCCCAGGCAACACCCAACTATAGTATGATTTTGGTAGGAAGAACAATAGAATTTAGAGACTAAGTTACTAAAACAATTTTAATATATTCATGTTATATGCATCTGCCACTTTTGATAGATATTATCAATACCTATAAAATAAAACAAATAATATAGTAAACTGTTATTAATGTTGGCCGCAAAGAAATTTATTTGTATTTTCTTTACTGTTCTTTCAACCAAAATCGGGGTATAGCTCCACTCTCGCTGTGGAGTTCATACTCTGGTCTCGCTGTTTCCACTCTCACTGTGGAGTTCATACTCTGTTCTTGCTGTTTCCACTCTCACTGTGGAGTTCATACTCCGTTCTTGCTGTTTCCACTCTCACTGTGGAGTTCATACTCCGTTCTTGCTGTTTCCACTCTCACTGTGGAGTTCATACTCCGGTCTCTCTGTTTCCACTCTCACTGTGTAGTTCATACTCCGGTCTTGCTGTTTCCACTCTCACTGTGGAGTTCATACTCCGGTCTTGCTGTTTCCACTCTCACTGTGGAGTTCATACTCCGTTCTTGCTGTTTCCACTCTCACTGTGGAGTTCATACTCCGGTCTCTCTGTTTCCACTCTCACTGTGTAGTTCATACTCCGGTCTTGCTGTTTCCACTCTCACTGTGGAGTTCATACTCCGGTCTTGCTGTTTCCACTCTCACTGTGGAGTTCATACTCCGGTCTCGCTGTTATCAACAGTTTTATCAACGTTCTTATTTTGAGTAGTCTCTGTGATAAATATATGTCCTGTATATTCCACAGGTTGAACTATAACATTGTGAATTAAGAACAGATAGTTGTGCTATTGTTACAGTTGAGGGCCACCCTTAGGGGTGTGTAAACATTGAGGCCGCACAGGGCCCTGCACTTTCTTTGGTGACGGAGGGAAGAAACAAGTGGGCTGGGAAATATCTGATAGAAATATATAAAAACATCATGAGGTTTGGTTTATTGAACGAGTGAAGATAGTTCTCCGTTTTAACTCCACCGATTTGTATCTGTCTGTCTGTTGTAGATTTGTCTCACGATAACTTTTGAACGTATTAACCGATTTAATTCAAACTTGACACATTTGTTCTTTGTACCTTTATACAGATCAAGTTTGTTGGGGAAGAAAATAGAATGAAGGGTTGGGAAGAAATCAACCCTTATATTTACAAAAATATGGCATCTAGCCTTAATTATCACTTGTGTTTATTTACCTTTTAGGGAATCTCCTGATACCTTAGACGGCTGAAAATCAGTCTTGAGGTGGCAAAATACTGTGATAATATTCAATAAAAATTAAGTTTTTTAGTAATTTTTTTTTGGGGGGGGGGAGATGGGGCATATAATTGAGGCCCCACAAAGTTTCCCCAGAGCCCCGCGTTTGCTAAGGGCTTCCCTGTCACATTTGTATTAGGGGTTGTCCTTGAATTATGTAAGGCTTTTTTTTCACAAGATTTTCTGTCACCCCCGCTCCCCCCCTCTATCTTACATAGGTTATTTTTATGATATGGTAAATTTTATTATTTTAATTGTTCAATTATTTTTAGACATAAGGCTTGGTAACAAAGCGAGTATATGACATCTTAGAATACTTTAATTTCAGTAAGGAAATGAAATATAAGTGTTATTTTATAATTAATATATTTATATTCTGACAAAAAAATAGATTTTGTCTCGCCATAAACATAGATAAAAAAAACCTTATGTAAGATGGATTTTGAAACCCACTAAACCCCTTACCTCTGTAAGAGAACATAAGAAAAACTTGAACCCTTCCCCCCATCCCCTGTACTACCCATTCTCTCCCCAACCCCCCCCCCCAACATAATTTAAGGACGGCCCCTTATCTGAACTCTTGTTATCAATCAACTCTGTTTGTGTGTAAGCCAACCATGGCTAGTGCTCATATTCACACCTTGACTGTTCTCTGGGAGTTATACTCAGTGTATATACACGAGGGGTTCAAAGGAACTGTACCACCTGGTCAGGGGAGGAAGACTGTCAACTATCACACTAGTAGCTGGGTTTGTTTGTCGGGGAGAAATTATCCTCAAATCCTTGCACCCTTTATACTTTATCATCCTTGCACCCTTGTAAATTTGATCAGCACGTTGTTTGACTGAGTGAACCCTGTCCCCAGTGTGTTCTGGCAACACGGTGGTGAGTGAGCGGTTCCACTCAGGGCTGTGGACGGGACGGCGCTGGACGTGCTGCAGGCACGCAACAAGGTCTGCTGAGGGCTGCGACAAGTGCACAGCGTGGTCGGGCCAGGAGTCGTCATCCACTGAAAACCTCAACAACAACCCCGCCCAGAACCGACTCGGTGAGTACCTCAACTTCTTTCACTCCTCGTCGGCGCAACACACACACGGTCCGAGCCAATCGTAGGCCTGGAACCGACAGCGGAGTCGAGAAAAATGTACAGACTCTGGCTTCAAACTATAAACTTATTATATTATAATAATATATGGTTGCATGGTTAGTAATTATGGCGGTGTATGTGGCGGTGTGTTAGGGTGGATGGAGCTTTTAGCGAATGGTTCGACATTGACCTGGGTGTTTGATGAGGTTGTGTTATGTCTCCATGTTTGTTTAATGTATTCATGGATAAGTGTATGAGTGATTCTTGTTAGGACAAATGGACAATGTGAATGTGAGAGTGATGTTATATACAGATTATGACATATTAATGGCTGAGAGTGAAAGTGACTTTCAGAATGCATTGAATTGTTTAATGTGGAGACAGACAGGATGGATCTTAGTATAAATGTCTCCAAAACTAAAGTGATGGTTTTTGATACGGACAGATCAAGAAATGATTGTCAGCTTAGTAAAAATAGAAAACTGTTAGAACAAGTGAATTATTTTGTGTATCTGGGCAGAATGTTCTGTAAAAATGGAAGGATAGATGGTGAAATCGACAGACGGGCGAATACATCTCGGAGAGTAGTTAGATGTATGTGGACTGTTCCAAAGAATGAAGTAGTATTGAAAGAGGTGAATATGGCCGTATATAAAAGTGTGTAGAAACTAACATTGTTCTATGGGTGTGAAGTGTGGGTTTGTCAGGAGAAACAC